>NW_019167882.1:14103907-14703907 GCF_002303985.1 Durio zibethinus | reverse complement strand
CTTGATGGCGTGGCTAGCTTGACGTTCCTAGGCAAGCAATGCTTGCAATGGACGAAACTAATTACGGCTGAAGATATGGTTAGCTTGGGATTACCAACTAAGTCGTCGTCATCATCATCAAAAGCCAGGCAAATGCAAATCAATAAAATTTGCGATGGCAGCTGGCTAGCTCTTTGAGTCTTGCAATTGGCCCATCACTTTATCAAAATCTTGTCTCATGAGTTTGTCTTGTGGAAGACATTAATTAAGTGTAAGAGAAATTGGAGCTGTTCAACGATTATGAACTATGAATGATAACGCTGCTAAAAAAGGCGAAATTAAATTAGACTTTTATCGTTAATCTATGTATCAATTTCAATATATTTAGGTTGAATTTGGTCGTCACTTGTCAACAAGCTTTTAAATTACGAAACCTTAATTATATTGTAAATTTTCCATTTTAGAGCCGAGTTTATATATTTTTTATAGTATTTTCAAGAGTTAATATGTTGGCATTTATATTTTTATTTAGTTAAAGAAAATATTCTATATAATAGTTCTATTAAGTAGATAGTTCAAATAATATATATATTTATAAAAAAGGTTATAGTTTTGAGAATAAAAAAAAATGTTATAGATATTGAGATTTTAATTTTAAATATATTAAAAATTATTTTTTAAAAATAATTATATAAATTAATTGAATTAAATTATAAATCAATTGAATATTTATCCATGCTTTTTATGTTTGTTGTCAGGTTATTCTGCAAGTGTCATAAGTCTCGGTTTATTCTGTAGATAACAAGTGTTGGGGGCGGAATAAGTTATAAGGCAACAAGTCAAACTTGACCCCTATCCCTCGGGCATTGAATCTCTGGCCTTAGCCTGCCTGCCAGTCTTGATCTCTTGCAAGAACAAAGGGAAGCACTAAGAAACTATTTCATGACTTGCACCATAGAGCATCCGTCGACAAAAGGATCACCCTATGATAATCATCTCATGGCTATTAAGAACGAATCATCTGGTATGATTCTCTTTCTCAATATTTCTGACTTGCTCCTACGGAACCAAGGTAAAAAAAAAGGAAGATGAGTTCTTCTTTACCAAAGCCGAAAGGAAGCAGCAAGTCGTAACAAACAGACCTACTACTCAAGTCGAGGGGTCTACTAGCTTTAAAGCAAGGACCATATAGAGCTGGATAACCATACGTGCTATATCCATGTAAGGTTAAGATTTTGTAGAAAATTTATTAGTAACAAAACTGTGTTTGAATTTGAGAAGTTGTGTCACTTTCATATATATTGCAAACAAAGACATCTCACCCGATTGCAATTAAATCCTTGTAGGCATCCCCAAATACTTTTTTTTTTCATCTATATTATATATTAATGATAAAATTTTTGTTAATATTTTTATTAAAAATATTTATTTAATAAATATATTAAATTTTAAAAAAAAATTTTAAATTTTATACGCTTTATTTATGTGATGAGATCTTTTAATATATTTATTTTAATATTTAATTTAATTTTTATTTACTTACTCATTTTTAATAAAAAATTTCATGTACTTCACTTACAAAAACTTCACGTAAATATTTTTCTAGTCAATTAAGCATCTCATTTGCCAAGCCAAGCCACACACAACCTTATTAGCAATGAGAATCAATATAAGATGCTATCTTGGAATCCAAAATTTAATTAGTTATATATATATAGTTTTAATATTTAAATTTTGATCACTGAAATTAAAAATTTTGCACACGATTGTAGATAATTTCATAATCATGATACGAGCTTGAATAATTAAATTAAAAATAAAAAGAGTTTATAATTTTATTTATTTGTAAAAATATATGTTTGTATTTATAACATGAATTAATGAAGTATATATTATAGTTTTTATATTCGTATGTATGAACTTTTTGTAGAATATTTTTATATAATATGATACAAAAATTAGTTTATGGTTGCATTAACTCAAAACAACTGGTTGTTCCTAAATTAGTTTATACTTTTTTTATCCTGTTGATGAAAAAATCTAGGGTGATCATTAATCTTATGTGCCATGGCCCTTGAAGGCGTGGACATATGGGTTTAAAGGATATAACTCTTTGATAAAAAGTTATTAGATTCGAGTCTTGTAGATAATTTTTTATTTAAATTATCTCAAATATATGATTTATAATAATTTATTTTAATTTATTAAAGATGATATTTATTTTTGTGTACGAAAAATTCAGAATATATAGGTTATTCGTTGACAAGCGTTTTGTATATTAAAAAAAAAAAAAAAACAGTGTTTGAATTGACATGTTAAATGATAAAAAAAGAACATAAAGAATTGAGATGTGAATGTCATGGGATTGATATGTAGTGGACATGTTTTTGTTATAAAAAATTTGTAATTTTGGGATAGTAGAAAAAAAAAAAAGTGGGATCTTATTAAATATTAAATTTTAAAATTAATTGTATAAATTAATTTAATTAAATTTTGGATTGAATTGATGCATATGTTTTCGAGAGTTATATAACAATTATCAAAACCATGTTATTACCAAATAAGCACTTGCTTGTATATATACAAGTTTTCGATCTGTTCATAAAATTATTTTAATTAATTAAGTTTAAAAAAGTTACCTTTTTTTAATTCTAAATTTATATGGTATAATTACTTAAATTGGAAATCAAAGTATAAATAAAAAAAATCTTCTTATATAATTATATTTAAAATTGGAGAGTATATTTTATTTTTATTTTTTTTCAATATCTTATAGATTGTATTTAGTAACTTAAATTTAAAAGAAAATATCTGGATGTTAAATTTAGTTAAAAATAGTAAAATGTATGATAAAACACACATGTAAATATGAACATTATTTCATGATTATTTTTCAAATTTAAAGATTTATTAGATGTTATTAAGTAGTAAGTTTGAAATAATTATATGTATTAATGAATTTAAATTTTATTTTTTATATCTTTTAAATTAAATCAATAATCATATTGAATCTTATTAATTCGTGTATATTGCGTACATTTTATTCTTACAATTTATATAACAAATAAAATCCGAATCTACTTTTTTAAATTCACATTTTAAAGCATAACAATGTATTTTTTATTAGACAATCACTTATTTTAAAATAAATTATTTTAATCTTTTACAAATTTATAAACAAAAGACATAAAAAAGATATATAATATAAGAAAATATGTTAAAATTAATTTTAAATTTTATTTTGATATTTACAACCTAATAATTTGATTACGGTCACGTCAAATAACCATTAAATAATCAATTTTAAAAATTTATTAAAAGCTTATACTTATTCATTGATTACATTTTTCTACTTCTATATAAATGCATTTTAATAGATAATTTTAGATTTTTTTTAAATATTTGTGATTAACAGAATTTAAACCTTAATCACTAGAACTAAAAATTCAACATTCTATTAATAATCTATGCGGTTGTTGGTTATTTTAAAATTATATTTGATTCTATATTATAAATATAAAAGACTGCATAATATAAAAATCAAATCAAGATTAGAGTATTTGTTACATGAGATGGATTTAGTAATTTATATAATATTTATCTAAATTTTAGAAAATTTGCAGGATTTTCCACAGGAGAAAGAAGAAACAATGAAGTGGTTTTCTTCTGTGAGAACAAAAGTGTAGTGTTAATAGTCGCATTCACAAAAAACCATTTACGGATGTTTATTTCCTTCCCATTAACAAAACGAAGAGAGGGTACAAGTTCATATGCGAGAAGCAAAAATGAAAAGCAAAAGCCAATGCTCTTTGCCACTTTACCTTACAGGCTGCTGATTGTAGTGATTCTTCTCCTTTTTCTTTGCAGCAGCAAGCCTTGTACTCCTTGCAGCAGCCTCACTGGCAGCCGCTCTTGCAGCAGCATCCATCTCTTTACTTGATTTTTTCTTTTTTGTAGAAACTACTTTTTTCAGCCGCTCTTTCACATCAACAGCGGATATATCTTCTGGCATTTTAGTTTCATCAGTTTCTTCAGGCTGGCCCTGCGATGATTCTGTCACCTCCTTTGATGATTTATCCTTCTTTTTCTTCTTTTTGGCACTTTTGCTCTCTGCAGGAGCATTCTCTTTCTTTTCTATATCCCCATTCCTCTCTGCATTTTTCCCCTGTGCAATGCCTGCAATCAGGAAAAAGAGCATTTCACGTAAGAAAAACTACTCTGTAATCGATGAAGAAAGCAATAAACATCGGAATAGTAAAGAACAACCACCACTTGCAGTAAGAGTCTCAGTTACAAGTTGTAAGGCATGGAAATATATGGCATTTTCAACCCATTACATTCTCAGATAAAAGCTGAAGAACATACTAGCAAAACTTGCCATGTCAGTCTTGTACTACAGCTAGTAGGTGATACAGTGGGAGAACGTGGAAAGCAAACCACTTTAGGCAAGAGACATAACAAACATTAAGAGTTTACCAGACACAACTTAACCGGACATATAACAAATGAACCAGACACAGCTTATGAAAGCATTTCATTCTTGAAAGGTAATTAAACACTCCAATTTTCATAGTGGATATATTTTTTTCTTCTACCTATTTCAGAATTAAAATTATGTTCCATTGCAAAGAAATCAGACTAAACATCTATCTGAGAATGAGGAGAGACTGATATGTTTATGCACAATAAGCTAAATTACCATGGGAGTCATTTGGGCCACTTGTCTCCTCTTTGGTATATCCTAACTCAGCAAGAACAGCATCCAGTTCCTCAAGCCCTTTCTTCTTCAGTTCCTTCTTTGAAAGCTGTCTTTCTGTCTCTTTAGTGAAAGTAGAGGCTTCAGGAGGCTTGTTAACAACTGGCTGCGCTTCTACCTGGGCCTCAGCTTCATTTTCATGCTCTTCTTCAACATCATCATCAACTTCATCAATACCTTCTTCCTCACTTTCACTTTCCTGCAATGCAAAATAAAATAAATGTAACTACCTAACTGATAAAAACCAAGTACTGATGGCATTCAGAAGACATTTAGGTACTAAAAACCAGGTCGATGATATCCTTTTCATGTTTTTAGAATTTCTTTACCTCAAATGGAAATATAGTTGTAAAATATAGTTTACAAAATACTGAAGATAACATTCACAACATCAATTTAAAGAGGGGAACAGGGTAACCCTGCACACCCACCATTCCCCCCCTCTGTCTCCTATAAACTACTGTTTGACATTACTCAGTGACATTTGTCATTAAGATTGTAACTGCTGCTCTTTTTGCCAACTAGCATCATTTTAATCAATACCAACTTAACGAAGACAGTCTAGCTGCAATCAACAAGGAAAACAATTAATTAGGATCTAAGATTTTCCCCATTATGAATTATACAAATATAAATATCTTTTCCCATGACAGAATCTTTTTAGGCATCTAGTCACATATTAATCCACATTATGTTTTAAAATTTATGTTCAAATATCACACAAGATAATGACTTAGTTTATCAGAAATTTTGCATCTGGCATTTGATATCAAATGCCCGTGAATAGCTGAAGAATAACCTACAATCTCATAAGGAACTTTTCTAGAATATTGATGGAAACTTTTGATAGCAAAGCATTAATTTCATTTTTGCAATAAACATCTTATAGCTCAAATTGCAACAACAACAACAACAATAATAATGTAAGTTCAAAAGATTTACTACGGGAAGGCATTCAATACTTTCAGCTGATATAGAAGCAGAGGATAGCATCAGGTCAACCAGCAATATATACCCCAAAGAGTTTCCCCTATCTATACATGCTGAATTCGTACCCATATGTCGAATCTGACAAGCTATATGACAACATCTCATACATCTGTCCTAATAGCAAAACAACAAACTAATCTAAAAGTTCAATGTGATGACAATCAAATTACTTGATATAACTGAAAATAATCAAAACAACAAAAAAAAGACCAAATACAAGTGCAAAATAAATTAATTGGCATCAACCCTCAAACACAGGACATTGAACACATGTTCAATTTGAGAATCAAATTTAGTTTTGTATAACTAAATGATCAGATCTCAGAAGAATGACAGAAAATCCTCATCCGAAGTTAAATGTGATGACAGCAAAATATGCATACACACACGTGTATAGCAGGTAGAGTGGAACCTCAAACGCATGACATCATTCACATGTTAGCTTTGAGAATCAAGTTTAATTTCATACAACTAAAAGACCAGAGGAATGATCATAGCAAGAGAACTATTCATCAGCATCTTATGGATCTGGAAGCAAAAAAAATATATAACTTGGCAACTACAGCTTGTTGTTATCAACATCATTTATTCAATAAACATAAAAGGCATATGGATATAAGCAATTTCTTTTAAAAGAAAATATCCCTCTTTGGCAAAAAAGAAGAAGGAAGAAACTGATTGCTTTTGAAAGCAATGCAAAAGAGAAACCTATATGGATCCTCCATAGAGAATTCATCATCATGATATTTATAAATCCACAAGTATTCTTGCGTCCATAGTAAAAAATTCATTTCCTAGTGTCTAGCACAAAAAGATAAAACAACTGCAAGAAATTAGTCAAAAGCACAGACAATTAAATCATTTTCCTGCACAAACAATTTCCTTTAAAAGGAAGCATAATCATCAGTCATTCATAGTCTAACTTCTTGGCAGAAAAAAAAAAATCCAAAACCCACAATTAGTACAATAAAAAAAATTATATCTTATAAAAAAAGGTTAGCATTCATGGAAAAATCATCCCCTTTGATCACCAGATAAGAGTCACACTTCATGAGGATCTTTACAAAACATAATACCACCAGAACTTTATACATGACCATACATTATATCATATTCATTATCATCAACGTCATTAACACAAAAGCAATTCCTATCATCATTTGGATAATCCAAATACCCAAAAAAAAAAGATCAAAAACAAAAATTCATCATCATCCAATAATAAAAACAATATGTTCGAACCAAAAACAAAGTCCAGACCTCTAAAGCAGGCTCAGGTTCTTTACGAGTGTCCCAAGCAGAGTCAGGGGGGTCCATGGTGGCATAATAATCATCATCATCTTCGTCATCAACGTCAGCCCAAGACCTCACCTTGAGAGGTGATGGGGCCCAGAACACCTCTTTCTTCTCCGCTTCCTTCTCTCCCCCCTTCTTCCCTTTGCTCTTAGAAGAAGAGCCCTGATGTTCCTTTTCACTTCCCTTCTTCTTCTTCTTCAAACTTCCAAGCGCCGCAAAAACATTGGTGCTGTTAATCACCAGAGAATCCTCCCTCCTGCTATTTCCTCCTCCCACCATTTTTGTTCTCTTATCCAATCCCGGAATAGAATATCCCCACCCCCGTCACCAAACAGACCCAAAAATATTTTAAAACCTCCGAATTCTAAATACAACAGTAGTTTATCAAAGAAACGATCTTTAAGCAATGAAAAATTCTGGGGTTGTAAAAAAAATTATTTTTGAGTTAAAAATTAAGAAAATTTGAGATTTTTATTAGTGGAATAAACGAGAAACTGATAAAAGAGGTTAGATTTTTTTTGGGTTTTCCCAGATGATCTGAGAAATGCCTGAACGGATTGTGAAGAACTAAAACGTTTACGTTTTGGTTCTGGAAATGGAGAAAACGAATAAAAAGAAGAAGATTAAGGCAACGTAAAGGAAGCAAAGTCTCCTTGAAACGTAGGTTTTAACTGTTTTCAAGTTTACAATATAAATAGAGAAAGGAATATGAGAACAGTCCTTTCTGTCTGGAATTTGGTTTGGATTCTTTTTTTTTCTTTTGTTAAAAAAACGTGGCGTTTGATGGGGGCCTGTCAGGGCAAATGCACGTAAATGGATTTCAAAGGTTGAGATTCTTTTTCTTTTAATTTCAAAGGTAGAAGGAGGACCGAAGCCTATGGTTTGAGATGTAGGGATACAAGTGTAGTTGGGTGAATGTGAGTCGTTTGATCAGATCAGATTGGATTTGTGGTCGGGATGAAGTGGGGCCCAAAGCCCACTGGACTTATTGGCATCTTGTTGTGGAAAAAGTAGAGGCAAACGTGTGAAACAGGAGGATAAAAAGCCAAGAAGTTTACAAGACATTTGGCTGGCATACAAACATTTTGGACCCACTTAATGTAACCGACATTTGGATAGCAGCTTGTTGTTGTTTCTCTTACTCCTCAACTTACTGTTAGAGTTTGACCTTTTTTTTTTTTAACAAAAAAAATTACGATTAGGTAATTTTCGTAACACGAACAAATTTATGATTTAAGATTTAAGGTATGATTCAAAACATAAGTAAAGTTTTATTTGCCGACTTGAAGTCAAATATTAGTCGAGAAAGGTTATTAATGATATATTATTATTTATAAATTATTTAAATTTAATTTAATTAAAATTTAAATTTATTTAATTATTATTAAATGTGATTTAAATAATTTATTGATAAAATTAAGTTTAAATATTTTAATATTTTATTTGAATGAAATGTGAATTTAATTAAATATTTAAATTTTAATATATCTTTATTATTTTGATTAAAAATTATTATTTTACTTATATATATTAATTCAAGTTCAAATTTTATCATATAATGAATTTGAAATTACGTACAAAAATTAAGTTTATTTTAATTAATAAGTTTAATCGAAAAAGTTTAATAATTTACTTTTTATATTAAATTAAATTTAAATTTTAAAATTAAAATTTAATTAAATTTAAATAAAATTTTAAATAACAAATTTCGAACTCAAATTTCGCATTATATCACCTCAACTCGATTAGGTATGGCTCAAAACATATGCAAAGCTAGAGAGTTACGGGAGTTTTGGTCAAATTTGGGTGCTGGCTGGGACCTAAAGCCATTGAAAAAGTTAAAACTTTCAAATACTTTTGGCTTGTTTGAGATAAAATCCGAAGATGGTTTTTAACTAAACAACAAATTAAGACAACGCCAACAAAATGATGCTATCTGCCATAGTTACACAATGATCAACGTTATCCGCAAGACTGAATAACTTAAAACAAATAGACATTCTTGTTTAATACCAATAATCAAGATGAAGAAAGATGCGTGGAATTGTCAAAAGTGGTTCCCACATGCTGAATGACAAAGCCATAGATTTTCCTCTTCAATTTCTCAACCTTGTCTACCAATGGCTCATCCCCATTTGCATCCGCCCCGTCTAACCAATCATTGACCCGTTTCAACTGTGATAAAACTGCTGCACAGTCCAAAGGTAATGTTTTACTACCACCAGAAGCACACTCTCCAAGCACCCTGAAACCCGCATCCAAGGACTCCTCAATGAAGCGAAGAAACCACATTTGCATCTCAGACTTCAAGTTCATTGCTAAATGCACTGTCTCTTTCATTCCCTGACCTCTAGTCCATATTGCAGTAGTGGCTTCCAGCTGTGGGAATGAACTAGCTTTGGGTTGCTTTTTGGGTGAAGCATGATGATATTGCCCTTTTGACAAACTTCTCTGCAATGCTGATGGAGACTCATTGTTCTGAGGGGTTAGAAGGGAGACTATCTCAAGATCAGTAGCCAGTGCAGCTTCAACCCATAGAGAAGAGGATTTTGAGTGCTCCGTGGAGGCGTTTTCTGTGTCAGAATTGTGGCTGGTTGCAACAGTCTCGGCGATCCCAGTGTACTTCACGACATCATCATAAATCAATAAAAATTGGTCAATGGTGGGCAAAGGATTCCCGGCCTTGGATTTAGAGGAAAGGTCTGAAAACATGCTGGAAAATATAGGGGGCATAGAATAAGGCACAGAAAATTTTGTTGAAAAAAAATATGATGCTTGGTCTAACTTATGCATAGATAGTTCATTCCCTCAATATCAAAATGCAGAAATAATTAATATCAAATAAATTAAAGTGATAATCCGACTATGAGATACCAAAAAAAAACTGATGCGTCAAGTTAGTTATCAAATTATTCATTTATATGCTAAACATTGCAACACTTAATATGACAGGCACGAGTTGCATGCATATGCACGTGTTAATGGGCACAAACCTTAAATTTCTGACAACAGACTCGGTAGCAATGGCCTCCTCCAATGCCTCTGCCGCAGCTTTAGAGGCAACAACTCTCCTTTGCATAGCCTCCTACGTTCAGAAAAAGTAGTCAAAATCCAAATTCATTCTTTAAAACCATAGCAAGATTTTAGGTATGCATACGGTTTAAACATTCCAAATCCATATCTCAGATTGTATATTTTGTTTTCATTACATCTCTGTAATCATTGGGAATAATAATGTAGATTTGTTTATCATTAAAGTGTGTTATCTATATCAGCATTCCTCCGCACCCTATTGATCAAATGCTTAAGGCAGAACTTTAGCCTTAAAAAGATCCCAGAATTATGTTGTTCGCAATCCAAATCAAACAAAGAAATGCAAAATTTATTCACATTTAAGACATAAAAAATTGACAGCATTGATCTATTTAGAGTCTGTTGGCTATGGAGAAAACTCCAATGTTACAGTGTTTTATCTAATATTTACCCCAAAACTTCTAAGTGCACAATGTCAGCATTGCAAACCTCAATGGACCTCAGCTTCATCCTTTTTCATTTTCCTTTATTTTTTTTTCTTTTGTTGGAGATATAGAGCAACAAAATAGAATATTGATTCATGGCAAATGTATCGCATCACCATTTTTTCAGTTTAGACTGGAAGATAATTTTAGAAACCAGAACCTTAAACAGATTCTAATCAAACAAAAGCACTATCTTAAATAGAAGCAAACAGAAAAGCAAAAGCACAACAGATAAATTTGCATATTTAAAGTCAAAAGACGGATTTGATTAGCTTCTTGATAATTCCCGAAACCGCTCCATACCTTTCCAAGCTTTGCAAGTTCAGCAGAAAGGGTATCCCATGAAACACTGCCATCAGTCCATTTCTTATCATGAATGGTGATTCCCAAAAGCCCACCCTCACATGTTGATTTCTCTGGGGCCGAACCTTCTTCAGGTGGGCTAGCTTTTGTTTTCCCATTGCTTGAAGAATTTTCATCATTGGATTTCTGACTATTTGCATCACTTAAACGTCTAGAAATGGCCGCCTGGAAAAAAATATATATCATGTCTAAAAGTCAGAAATCATGCATCATAGAAACACATATAACTCAAATTCTACAGAATAATCTTATAAATGAAATTTCTAATCTATTACTATATAAAATTTTCACATTCTCATTCTTGATTTCTCGAAAGCATAAGGTTGATTTTGTTTCCACTTTCATTAAATAGCAATCCGAAAAGGTTTGTTGAAAAAATTTTAACATTTCACTCTTAAAACCCATTGTGGTACATTTTCAGGCGAATAATTAGTAGTTGAAATAAGAATAAAAAGATTCTGCCTAATGCAATGACATATCAACTTCAAATACGCCTCAACTTTGATTTCTCCGTGGGATTTTAGTGATTAATTAATCCACCTAGCAACTTAAGAAGGTTAATTTAGTTACCTGAGTCCTCAAAATTGCTTGCAGATCCGGCTTAGTCTTAACAGAAGTTTTCTCCTTTTGTTCTCCTGAACCTTTCTCTGGCTGCTCATCCAAGTTCTTCCTATTACTCTTGGCTGACCCCACTAGAGCTTCTGAGACCTTCGAAATCCCAGCAACAATCGTTGCCATCCTCTTCTTTGAATCTCCTACAGAGGGCGAAACCTTCAACCCTCCAGACAACCTCCTCCCTGGAGAAAGCGATACTCTTCGAGCAGTCGGTGATGCCTGCTTCCTTCCGTTAGGCGAAGGTTGCCTATACCTTGACGGTACTATGATCGCCGGCTCTCTCGCCACTTTCCTATTCTCTTCCTTCGCTGCCACCAAGCTCGGTACCACGCATTTTGACGGTACCGGAGATGCAGATCTCTTCCCTGTCCCAGCCGGAGATGGATCTCTTTCCACAACCGTCGCGTTGGTTTTTTTAACAGCTGAAAAGGAACGTTTGGCCATGGCCGGAGATGAAAATCTTTGTGGAGGCTTTTCTGAAACCTTGGATTCAGATTCCAAATTTTCATTGACTTTAACATTATCTCTGGGGGCGAGAGGCTGCCTTGTTTTCAGCTTTTCGATTCTCGAATCCTTGTTTTCAATTGGAGTTTGCTGTTGCTCCAATTTCTTGTTAGACAAGTAAACCGCAATCGGATCCACGGAGTATTCGGATTCAGGTACGGGTTGTATAACGAAATCCCTTTTGGAAGAGGAAATGCGGGCGATGAGAGGGTCAGGGGAACCAACGAAAGGATGGCGACCTGCAATTGGGCGAATGCCGGAGACAAGTGGCACGGGGGAGTCAAAATGGAAGCGGTCAACGTAGACGAACTGGCCAAGCTGGAGCCGGTTGGAGAGGATTAATTCCGTATCGCGCTCGGAGAGAGAAACGTAGGTGGAGTTGAGGGAATCTGAGAGTTGAACGTAGAAGCCGTGGTTGGGCCAGAGATCGGAACCTGCTAGAGCTGGGACGATACCAATTACTTGGAGGAGAGCGGAGCGGTGGTCGCCGGTAACGCGGGTGGGGGAGTTCATGGATTGGAGGAGCTTTAGGAGGATTCCTGGAGTAAGCGAAGCCATAGCGAGGGGGGAGTGGGATTGGGTTGCTGAGGGAAGGGAAGAGGGGGAGAGTAAAGAGGAGGAAAAGGTAGAATTCAACCGTTAAAAATTACGAGATTCAAATTCAAAAGGCCGCTAATATTATTTTCTATACTTTGAATTCAAATGGGACAGGTCGCTATTACCCCTACCGTCACTAGGAATATATAAGCATTTGATATTGAAATCGACATTATTTACTTCATGTTCCATTGTTTTTAATTTATTTATTTTTGGATTTTATTTTTATTAAGTAATAACATTACTTAAAATTATTTTAAATACCCACTAGTCCAATTAGTACAAGAAAAATTTCATTTCATCTTCAATTAGAGTTTGATTGTTACGAAAAATACTTTAAAATAAAATTTAAATTTATATGAAAGAGTACATCTTTAATATGCCGTTCGTTACTATTTATTTATTTTATATTGATTTTTACGAAGTTTAAACAAAAATTTAACTTAAAGATATTTAATATCAAATTTTAATTTTTTTATAAAATTAAAATTTTATAATTTTTAATATTAAAAGTAAAAAAATCATAAAATATAATTTTAAAATATAAAAATCCGGCTCTTCTCATTTGTTGGCGTGAAGTTCCGAATTAAGGATCAAAACCTTAAAATCATAAGAAAAAAAAAGGGACAGTTATGATAGATGTAAAAAATATTCTTTATATTTATATTTTAGTGATGTAATCAAATTGATGTGTTATTGTATATATCAAATTGACACATGATTATCTACTAACAATTTTTAATAAAAGAATGATCAATATGCTGTTTGGACAAAAAAAATATCACTAACATCACCTAATTAAGTTGATTAATAAAAGAATTATTCACATATTTCATCGGAACACAACTATGAACTGGCTGAGATTGAATAAACTTTTGTCAATTACTGTTTTAATCATCGATATTTTGTTATTTACACTTTGCTCCTCTGGATTTGGCATACAAATGGTTGACCCTGAATCCTTGATCCAATCCCATCCTTCCTGACCCCATGGGTAGTCCTAGTTTCCTAACATATATCCTTCCTTACAGTTTGATCTTGTTTTCCAGCAGGAGAACAAGAAAAAGTTGCCAGCGCTTGAATTCCTTGACCTTTCTCGAATTCCTCAGCTCTTAATCTCATTTGAATCTTGAGACCCAGATTTGTTTTCTAAGTTGCAATAGATGCCTGGGAAACAGGTTCTGTCTTGCTGAAGGAGAACTCAATCTGACATAGAATGATCATGCCAACACAAAAGCATGGCGATACAACGTCCGAGGATGTAAAACCGAGTTTTCTCTTTCTTTGCCATCAACAAACAGCGCTTTCGAAAACTGGGTTTTCGAGACCTGCAGCAACGATTCGATTTGGAGCTTGAAAGAAAGCAAGGAGTTGTAGACATGGCGGCTGACAGTCTTGAAGATTTTGGTTGATGATTTGATTCTGCTTTGGAGCACGACTGCTTTAAGCTACTTAAAGCATAGAAGCGTTTGACGATTGTGTTTGTGTGTGTGGTGGTCCCCTTTTATTTCTGTCATTTCCTACAAGCTAACCTTTCCAGTGTATGACATCATCGCCCATACTGCAACTTTGGTATTTTTGCCCTTTTCCTTTCGTATTAAGAAACTAGTTTGTAACCGATGGCATGGATTATTTTATTTATTTAAATATGTATTTATACAGTAAAATTTATATATTTTTCTTTTTACAATTGTATCTAAGTTTAAAATTTTATAACGAATATAAAATGTAAATATATATATTCAATTAACATGTTATAAGAAAATTAAAATTTATTATTAGTATCTTAATCAAAATGTTGAAAATAAATGTAAAAAATAAGAGATATTAGATATGGATTAGAAAGTAAAAATAATTGAATGTAAATATAATATTGATGTTTTAGGAGAACATATATATTGAATGATCAATTAAATAATAAAAGAAGTGTTGACATATCTTTAATAAATTATGATTTTGATCAAAATATTAAAAAAAATCAATCAAGAAATGTGTGACAAATAAAAAAAATTAAATAAAAAAATGTCAAAAGAAGAAATCATCTAAATAAAATAAACAATAAAATTACAAAAATATCCCCAAACATTTAATCTAGTAGCTAAAAGCGCTTAAAAAGACATCAAAAATTTGATTTCGAGTCAGGTTTTCTCATTTCTTCTTACTTGTACTAAGGTTTTATCCTTCTAATATAACCAAAAAAATAAAAAATAAAAATACGAAAACAATATAAATTTGAAAAAAAAAAAGATGTAACACATTATTAATAGACTTAAAGTGATACGTATTTTTTGAATTTAAAAAGAAACTAATAATAAAGTTTTTGAAATTAAAAAAAAATGGAAGAGATATATGTGATTTTAAATTTAGGGAGAATATTTTTGTTTTAATTATTTCTTTTTGCATATTTATAGTAAAAAAATCAATAATTTAATTTGTTTTCAAATTTATCAATATTTTCAATTAAAAATTAATTACTTGGTTAATAAATATTTTATCATATATTATTATCTTCTTATCTACCTAATATCAATCTAATACCACACCAAAGTTTAAATTCACCATTTATATAAAACATATTTTTTCATCTATTTTAATTTTAATTATTTTTTGAATGAATTTTATATATCATAGGTTAATGAAAACATTAAAATTTATTATTTTAATGCAAATAAAAAATAAAAAAATAACTATAAGTATTATATGCTATTATTGACCTATGATCTCATTTAACTTCTTAAAGAAAGTATTTTTTATAACTCTTTACTTAATTTGTACACTAAAAAATAATTTAAAGTGAAAGTTTGTTATATATTTCTTGTACACCATGAGATTATAACAATACACATTTTCATATATACATTTAGCTTTATTGACTATTATACAAAAATCAATTAATTAAAAATAAAAAATATTGAAAAATATATTACAAATATAATAATAAAAACGTAATATTTAAATTATTCATGCTTTACATAACATATAATAAATAAATAAACGAAGTCCAAAACTTCAAAATTGTTTTACAACGTACTTATATAGTTTAAATGCAAGATAAATAATATGTACATGTTTTATATAAAAAATACTTAGATTAATTTTAAATGAGATTTTATTTTTATTTTTTTTTCATTAGAATGATTCCAATAACCTTATCTCATTGAAATGAAGATAAAAATTATAAATTATTTCACATAAAAATTTTTTATAAATATGATTTTTTAAAATTTAAAATATCTTTTAAATTTTAAAAATAAAGTTATTCGATAATCAATTACAATTAAAAAACTATCCTATTTATCAATAATATAGATTATTTACATACGATTACACGTAAATTTTATCAGATAAATATATATGTTATAATATAATATTATATATGATAAGATCACCGTTCATCCTTAGTACAAAATGGATGTTAGAAGAATTTGAATGATAATAATATAAAAAAGAAGATGAGATTGAGATGATGAGTTGTTCTTTTTTCATTAAAACACGGGAGAAAAATAATATATTTCGTATTTTTGTTTAAAGGATTTATGATTTTATATTAACAAGAAATTTGACCTTGCTAATAATATATTATGCATATGAAAGTAATGCAGGAATGAATTTTGAATGAAAATTAAATAATCATTATGATTACTTAATACTATTGTATTACTTCTAGAAAAAGAAAAAAAATGCAGTAGCAAGTAAATGTTACTACTACCAAGCCACATCTGCATTTGACTTTTTATGTTTTGATCTTTAATTTGGCCAAAAAACCAGAAAATATATCGCCAACAAATGTAAAAAAAAAAAAAAAACACAAAACCTTTTTTTCTGCCTTTTTGAGCAAACAATTTTAACGTTAAAACAGGATAAAATGGTAAATTTAGAAGGGAGGAGCATTTATGCTTGTCAAAAGACTAGTGGCGATGGTACAGACAAAGAACAAGAACCAAAGGCGGAACCAAGGAGAGGCCGTGTTAAGAAGGAACCAGATGCAGAGCCCCCACCACCTTCGATTCTCGTCTATTCCCGACGTGGCACCCTTGTCATTTTGCACACGTTTTTGTCTTTCCTTACTCTTGAGCCTCTGGCTTGATTCGCTCGTCAGAATATGAATATTTTTTTATATAAAAAACAGAGCAAGTGGAAATGGTGGTCGACCAGCTTTTGCATGGACGAGAGTCGATGAAAGTCTAGATTATAAATTGCAAGAATGAAGAATCTAAACTCCCAAAAAAGTCAATAACAGACCCAAAATTCAAGGTTCAAATATATACTTGTAAAAGGCATCAAGCCAAAGCTATCTCATATTTCTTTCACAAAAGAAAGCTGCATTTATTCTTCTACGTGTTTGGTTTACTTCTTCTTTTAATATTTTTAGCAAAATATATTATACGTTTATAAAATTATTATTATTATCTCAAGCAAAACTAAGAGAGACAGAACTTAGACATGTGAAGTGTGAATCTTAAACTTTCAACTCTTCAATTCCTGGACCTAAAGGTTCAAAAACTGCCTCCACTTCCTTTTGGTCGACTTCGTCCAAGCTTGGAGGGTTCCACTTTGGATTCTGCAAAAGACATAAAAGAGCCACAACTATGAACACATAAAGTCGCGTGCTACTGCTAACGAAACTTAACATCAGCTTTTAAGTCCTGAAGGCAAGGAAGAAGGAGCATGTAGGAACGTGCACATCCGCACACAGAAATATACATGTGATGAATTCATGACCGACAGATGCATTTCAAAGATATAAATTCAACATATTTGGGAAATTATCAAGATTTTAAAGAGTGGAAGAATAAAAGAAGGGAGAAAATTTACAGATGTTAACATATGTTTTAGAAATATTAAAATATAATCCTAGAGGCAGATCTACTATCATCGAGAGAGAAAAGGAGCAGAAGCATGAAGAGCCAACCTGATCCTTGTCAATCAAGACTGCACGGACACCTTCAGCAAAATCATTTCGCAGAGAAGACCGTAAGGCAATGCGATATTCCGTTTTCATAACACCTTTTAGCTAGACATGATCAGTGTAACACAAATACAGAAGTTACTTGAAAAGTATTGCTACTAGAGAAGAAATTTACTTAGAAATGAAACAAGAGAGATAGAAAGATGCATCAGATAGGGGAAGGCAGTTGAATTATACATCTCCAACTCACCATTGTAAATTCATTGCCTTGTTTACCATATCCAGATGCAACTCTAGAGAAATAATTTTGTGTTAAGCAAAGAGAAAAGGGAGCACCCTTTCCAAGACCATGCAGAGCATCATTTGCCCACTCTACCACTGCAGAAAGAAACGATGTTAACATATTTAGATTGATAGATTTCCAGGGAGCACATTAATGATGCATATGCAGTTCATTTTACTGTTTGGATTAACCGGTTTTAATTTAGCTTACCTGAAGCTTCTGTACTTTGTTGATGCTTTTTAAGCTCCTCAATTATCTCCTTAACTGACTTATCTGCACTGAAGCATGAATTTATCTGAGGCAAAAGCAACTTCAAGTAAGCTTCAGACTCAGGGTTATTGCTGTATTTTGCCAACAGTGTTGTAACATCCTTGTGTGGATCCTCTGAACTGTGTGAAAAAATACATATCATTTACGGTTTTGCTGGAAACAAGCAGCGAATATTATGTTGCTAATAGAACAACTGCATCTCCACTTTACCAATCGCATCATTAATGATTTTACCGGAAGAAAACCTTGAATATGTGTTGCTAATAGAACTATTACAATGCAATTTGTGGAAGAATAGAAAATAAATTCAAAACTATTTTATCCAGAAATGGAAGGAAATCGCATTGCAAACTACAAGATGAAGAAGATTGAAAAGTTGAAGTTCGTATTTATGGACTCCAGCCCAACATGGAGACATCAAACGAAATTGGTCTGGAAACTAAAATTTCTTAAGGCATAGATTTCACACTTTTTCACAAAGCTGATTTGATTTGGAATATCAAGTCATGAATACTTTCCACCCATTTTAGAGACATATTTGCACGTTGTCACAATTTATATTAACGGTGAGCAAATAGAGACTAGAGAGAGAACTATAAGATCCTAAAAATACTCATTTCCACCCAAAGAGAAAGCCAAACTAGAAAGAAGATCAGAGATATACAAGGTACTGGCTAGAAGGCCTTCCTTTAGTGAACCTAGATTCCCAGATGGCACATAGTGTGTTCCAAGACCTACAAATAGCGCATCTGAAGGTGTTGATATCCTTTTTCCAGTCATTCCAAGATAAGCACCTGCAGAACTCCAAAAGTGTAAATGACATGGAGGGATGCAATATAGAGTGAGTGGAAGAGAGCAAGAGAATTAAACCGGTATTTGACTATTTGTGCAAATACTGCTTGTGTGTATTATTATATAAGTTTAGCTTTAGGAATTCAGCATCTCCAAAAAGTTTTAAAAGCCCTTACAAGATTAAATATAACCATACTACCATCCCACTTCAACCTTACTGCTTCTGGTTTAATCTCTAGCATCCTGTTACAAACCGCCTTTTGCAACTCTTAGAACTTAGGTTTAGAGTAAAAGAAACATACCAACAGAACCCCCTCCAGGAGTTTGTGCTGCTACATATGAAAACCCAACATCAGGAAACAAACCAATTCCATTTTCTGGCATAGCAAGAACAGTCCTCTAACCCAGATTTATGCAAGAGTAAAACATTAGAGAAAGAAATTGTAAAGCAATTATAATTTAAAATGCAAGACCAAATATTTCTCTGGGCAGCAAGGAGATCAGTTTGTACCTCAGTTACCACTCTGTAGCGACCATGGCCAGATAGGCCAATTCCAAAGCCCATTGTTATGCCATCCATGAAAGATATATAAGGCTTCTTGTACTCTGAAATTTTGCATATTAGAGAATACTCTGCAGTGAAGACCTGGGAAAAAATTCATCATAATAAGGCTATTAACTTCAGGTGAAAGGGTAAAATGCAAGGCACCAAGTGATGGAACAGTAATGAGAAACAACATAGCATGAAAAGATAACTACCTAATAAGAAATGATATCAGCAAACATATTATGCACATACGAGGAAATCATCCAAACTATTTGCTAGTCATTGCTGGTGCAGAACAATCAGTGGGCAGAGGTACCATGCTCATATCCTATCATGTCAACGGCTACATCTTGAACATGCAATAACTATCATTTACAAGGTAAAACAGTTCAAACATATTCTAAAAGTTCAAACTGCATATCAAACGTGCAGAACAGGTAAATTTTAAATTATACTTCTCTTGATATGAGCAAATGCTAATTTCATCTGGAAACAAATAAAGGCAAAATTATGATCTACATTATGCAAGTTTTTACATGTACAATCAAATATTTCCTTTCCTCTCTCTCTTTCTGAAAAAAGAAAAAAGATTCATATCACCTACAATTATTTGATCCCAACGATCCCCACTGTTTGTTCCCACATGGGATTTATATGGAGCTCACATAAACCACAAATTTGTGGATGGTTGAGTTTTCAGAATTGCATACAATTAGTTATAGGAGATAGGAACATAAAAAAAATGGGTGGTGGGGTTCCAAATTGAGCAGCATGAAGCAAAATGGTGTAATTTTCTTCTTCCAGAAAGAAAGAAAAGGATAGCACCTGACACTGATAGCAGCAATTATAAATGGTTTTTGGAAGGTTGGGTGTATCATAGCCATGGTGAGAGTTGTATTCTGAGTTTGGACAAACATGATAGACATCTTGTGTTGACTTGATTTTAGCAAATTACAAATGTTTATCATTATGATGGTATAAAACTTAATCTCAATCATATCTGAGTGTATTGTTGTTTGTAATCTGCATCACATCAACACGTCCATATAAGCTAAGATCAAAGTTATCAATAACAGAAGCATCAAATGCTTTAATTTAAGGAAAGAACACCACATTGAACCCAACAATAAAAGAAAAAGATATCCACATTCCCCCACCCAAAAGAAAAAAAAGAAGGAAAAAGGGAAGAAGAATAAGGCAAACAACTTATAGCTTACAACAGTGGTTATAGTAACAAAAATAATTAAGTACAGCAAGCTTGCAGGAAACATTAGAAGCACAAGGCATGCATTTACAGATGGAAGGAAGACAAAACCTTTGGTACAAGAGGTGTCTTTCTGTCCTTTTGGATTTCAGCAACAACACCTTTAATATCCATTCCTGCATTAACCATGAATGCTTAGACCCATAAACTCCCCTAACACTAGCAACATGAAAAAAAAGCCTACAAGGATATCAAAACACATTTTTCATTATAAACAGCATCTAGAAAAAATATTTAGAAGTATCTTTTCCCAGCAAAAGAAGAAGATTTAATATTTCAAGTACCTGCACAAAAGGCACGCGATGAGCTACCCTCGATCAGAACACATTTGACCTTTGGATCCGATTCCCATCCTTCAAGAATTTGTTTGTACTTGATATCCATATCTGCATTTATCAAAATGTACACACGTCTCATCAAAACACATCTACAAACTACTGATTCATATCAAATCCAACAAAAATATCACGAGATAACAAAATTACACTAGCAAATTTGTCCACTAATTCTTAACAAGTGCTAAACTTTGTGGATACAAAATAGATTCTCCTTTTACTAGGATATCTATAGAACCATTGTAAACTTCTTTAAATATATATATACAAATTATATTATCCTCTAATATTAACGCCAGCAAAGTCTTCAACAATGGCTTACTTTGCTTCCTTTACTCACAATTTTTGACAGCTGTATCCCTTCATAAAATTTTATCTTTACATTATTAAGGGTAATATTTGTAATTTCAAAATCAAGCTCATTCAATTCGAATTCACTTTCATTCCTAGCAAAGTTAATCTTTTAACTCATACAAGAACGAATTAAATTAAATAATTAAAAAAGGGGCAAATTTAAGTGTAAATGTAGGAGAAATAACGAAGGGGTACCTAAATTCATGGCGTTGAGGGCTTTGGGACGATCGAGAGTAATGACTGCTACGCCGTTGGGATAAACATTTCCCTTAACAAAATCTTCAGCGCCAGCCATGGTGGAGAAGTTTCGATCACAACTAGAGAGAGAAACGCTTCCCAGCGACGACCCCCAGGCGTCACTGCAAATAGAGAGCCGGAGGGAACGATGAGCGAGACTTGGAAAGCGAGCAGCGCCGATAACCTTCGATGTTGCGGGTTTGTTTTGGAACAAGAATAGTGAAACCTGAACTGTTTCAACTTTCAAGTGAAAGCCACATAATTTAGGAGGATCTATTTCCCGTCCTGTCCGGTTCGCCTGGAGGGGCTCTTGGTACAGTTCGACAACTTGGGCTCAGTGGCCCAATTTTTTTGAGTCCATCCAAAGTGAATACATCCTCTCAACCTTTTCTTTTAGGCTGTGTCATTGGGCCGGCCGACTTCTGGTTCAGATAGAAACCCGCTTGATGTATGAGTTAAGTTTTGGTTGACCCGATTCTTGTCTTTCTTCTATAAAAAAGGATTGGTTTAGAATTGGGTTTTATGATGGTCCATTCGGTTTGTTTCAATATTAAGGAAAAGGCCCCTAAATCTATCAGTTTCTTTCAATTATATTGGTTTATTAATTTATTTTTTATTTATTAAGAATTATTTCGTTGCTTCCACAAAAAAAAAAAAACTATTTACTTGTAATTATAAATCTAATTTGTATACATAATTACAATATCATTGCAATTTAATGAATTTTTAGCATTTTTATTTAAAATTATTTAAATTTAAATCATAATCACTGAAATTAAAATTTAATACTCTACTAATAAATCACGTAATCGTTAACAATAAATTTTTGAGCCTTTGTTTACACTTTTGTTTAACTTATAAATTTTTTATTAGTTTTATAGGTTATGATTTAAACTCGACTTGAATATTATTGAACTAAAAGGTAATTGGTATTTAATTTTATAAGAGTTTTGTTCAAAATTTTAAACCCAACATTTTAGAATGATGTTTAAACGGACAACGCGTAAACGAGGGTGCCCACTATTCTTAACTAGGGATAGAAAGAAAGGTCGAACCAGAAAAAGCATTTCAAACATAAAATATGTAATATGGAATTTTTTTTCTGCAAATTAATAAAAATCAACCACATGCAATTCAAGACAACATTCACTTGTTTCCTAAGTATATTCCTAAAAAAAATGAAGCCAAAAGGTACAATAATTAAATAACTATAATAAAAGCAAAACGAACATCGCTGATGAAAAGACTAGCTAAATATATTCTACACAAGCCAACGATCTCTCCTTTAGCCACATAATAAAGTCATCAACACACAACAGTATATCGCAAGGGCCATATTTATTTCTGACCTTATCTTCTTGTCTGATCAAATCTCAAAGCCTAAAACCCCACCCAGCACATCAAGGAACTCAAGGTGCGCAGTCAACTGTGGGAAATGCCCATCAGTTTTGACAATCTCCACAGTTGATTTCCCTTTGATCTTCTTCTGCATGTAGTAGGCAACTGAATCTGGCACGACAATGTCATTGGTGGTCTGGACAATGGTGCATGGGGTGGTAACCTTCTCAAGAATATCCCTTTCGTCGCTGCGAAACACTGTTTTTGACAAGGGGACTGCAAATTCATGGTTCATCCTCTTCAAGCATTTTGCAAAGTTTTCAACAGACTGGGGATCCTTATTGTCCACAACAAGCCTAGCAAAACTTGAAGTCCAATTCTCATAGTCGGATTCTATGTTGGAAAGAATGTTGTCAATTGCTTCTTCCTCAAATCCACCTTCGTAATCATCTATATTAATGTACCTGTGTTTATTTTGTAGCATGAGAAAAATAAACAAAGGAAAACTTGTATAAATATTAATTATGAATGTCACATAGTCCGATGGAAAAAGCAACAAGGGCACCAATTTTCATATCTTCTGCCGGCATCAACAACATATTTAATTGTACTCTATATTTAGCTATTAATTAACCAACCTTATCAGACATGTATATCCAAATTTGTAGTGGAATATGTCAAATCAAAAGAAAGTAAAAATAAATATTAGTTTTTTTTTTTTGCAAAGAGATTGATCATAATCTGAAAATAAAAAAAATTATACATATTAAATTTTAAATTTATTAAATATTATATTTTCAGATGACTTTGCATGTCGTCGTTCAATTGTCTGGGGATTAATATTCATAGTATTATTATTGAGGAAAGAAATAAGTAAATATTTTTGGAGTTGCATCGTCCACACAATTTTGAAGCACAAAAGCACAAGACAAAGAACGAAACACCATCTATCATAACTGACCCAGATCCTCCTGTCCACATATTTTGCTTAGCAGGCTTAAGCGTTTGCACATCAAATCACAGCTTTATCATTGATTTTATTCAGTCAAAAAGATAAATCTGTTCGAAAGTCTTGTATTAGTTTGCATTGGTAACGAAGAAAATACCCAAAGATGATTAAAAGAATACAATAACAGATGAAAAGAGGGATATGGAATAACCGATGGAGGGGAAAAAAAAGGAACAGTAAAGATATAGCAGAAGCAAGAAAGAGAAGCAATTTTTCTAGAATAAAAACCCTTTTTCTTCAAAAAAAAAAAAAGGAAAAAAAGAAGGAAGAAAAATACCTAGGAGAAGCTCCAACAAGTATGAGCCTGTTAAAAAGTTCAGGTCTTTTAATGGAAGCAATGCATCCGATCACACCAGACATGGAGTGGCCGACAAAGACTGAGGATTTCAAGTCAAGCTCGTCCATAAGAGCTATTAGGTCACTAGCAAAGGCATCATAGGAAGAGTATTTCAAAGGATCAAAGAGGTTAGGATCTTTTACAGCTCCTGAAAAAGTCCAGTCAAAAACGACAACCTGGTAATGCTGTGTTAAGTAAGGAAGGATTTTGTCCCAGACAGATTGGTCTCCTCCAAACCCATGTGCAAGAACCATGGTCTCACTGCCAGACCCAATTATTCTTGCATTCATGGCAGCTTGAAGACTTGTTTGTAGTATCATCATCTTTGGCATAAATTAAGCAGCAGGATATAGATTAACAGAGGTTGTTGGGAAAAAGAAAGAGGGAACTGAAGCTGATTTTTGGTGATGTCTGCTGTTGGTCTGGGCTTGCTTATATAGGAAAGAGAGAATGGTTTATCTCACTAAATATAAATTAAAGAAGAGAAAGAGATTTCAACATCTTTGGGCTTTGCCTTTTGGAGACTTTTTTAAATTACAACAATTTAAGTTGAAATTAATAAAATGAAAAGTTTTAGCTAGATTAATCAGACCATTAACAAAAGCTTTACTACTTTTTTCTTCCTACCATGATTACTAAAGCTTTACTTTTCGCATATTTTTAACAAACTTTTTGAATTCGAAATCTCTATCATATGATTCTATTAATAGATTATATGATTATTAATAATTTAAATATTAAATATTTTACCATCAACAAATCATACAACTTTTAGCAATTATATAGCATTTCTATTTCTATATAGGGTTTGAAATATTTGATACTACTTTTCAAGCTACTTCCTAAAAAGAAAACTTTCATATATAGTCTAAAAGGATATTTTGAATTGAAATATATGAATGAGATTGAGATATTGTTATGTTTACATAAGTAAACCTACAAATATAGTAATATTAATTAAGCATTAAAATAGGAGAATTTGAAGACATTAAATTGATTAGAGTGCCTACTATACCCTTCCTTCTACTTTTGTGCCTCCAAAAGGAGGTCATCCATGATTTTGTGGACTTAATTGCACATAACCAATTTGTTGCCACAACTTTCAACATTTTTGAAAAATCAAGAATATTCTAGATGATGCCAATGAAAAAAAAAAAAAAAAAAAAGAAAAAGAAACCAATCCTTGAAATTATGGTTAGATTTTTCACAAGCTTTTGTCGAGTAAAAACAAATGAGAGAAATTAAGGAGCTTTGCCTTGAGGTGTCCATTATCTATTAAAATAGGATCAATTAGCAAAACATATGATTGGGAGAGGAGGTAGTGTTCAAGTGTGCCCTCTCAAAAACAAAAGGTTGAATGAATGGTATCCAATAATTTAAAATATAATATAATATAATTTAAAATTTAAAAAATATATTTTATATTTATATAAATTTTAATATAAAATATTTCTTAAAAAATTATACGAGTTCAGAGATAAAAGGCGCCGTTTGTCTTGTAGCGGAGTTTGGATTTATTTGTTTGGATATCGAGAGTTGGAAGATAAGTCCAAGGCCTACCTTTTTCTCGCATTAAAGTTGGTGCGCCCCACCACGTTCTCCCACAGTTCTTCACAAGATTCACTTCTAACCTTACTTTTTTCTTAATTTACTTACAAGTTGCCACCTACCTACCTCCCCTTCATTCACAGATGTTCAATTTTTCTATATTTAAAGGTGTCATCAATTAGATTTTGATAATCCAAATTAATTATATTTTATTAACAAAAAATTAATCTAATTAGATTAGAATATTTTTTTTCTTTAAACAAACGAGGGTTCAGAATTTGATGCACAAATCCAATCGTCTAAGTTTGGCTTTTGCAATGATTTTAACCCCAAAAAAAAATTTTTTTTTTGCCTTGTTAAAAATAGTGGACTATTTTCAAGGTCATTGGAAAATAATGGACACATAAATTTGATAGAGTCCAGTATTTTTTTTTTTTATGATTTTGATATAGAAATCATAGAAAATAATGGACTTAATCATATTGTCTTGTTATAGGGTCATTGGAAACCCCTAAATTAATGTGGGCAATAAATATATATATACGAGAGATTGAGGAAAAAAAAATGACAAACCACCTAATTATATGGATGACAATGGAATCTCCGGTTATGAGATAAACTCCATTTTCATGGCCTTATCTACACATCAAGGTTTGGGGCTCCACCGTTGAAGGCTATTGCAATATCCTCCAAGGTATTTGTCAAATTTTATGGTGATTGTTTATGTTAAGATTCAATAAAAAATTTTAATATAAACTTGAAATTTAATTAATTAATTTACATAATTATTTTTAATAAATAATATTTAATATAATTTGAGCTCTACCCTCGAAATACGATTTTTTGTTTAAAAAAAATCTCAACGGGAATCGATCAAAACTGTACTGAAAATTGAAATGATAATAAGGGCATAATTGGGAGCAACAATAATGGGGAAATCATGATGATGCAATAATGAGGAAAGCAAAAAAGATAAAAGTAGTTGGTGCAGTTGGACCGGAACTTTTCACATATAAGTAGACATGTTGGCATTAAGTCTTGGTGAAAAGTCCCTTTGCGTGGAATGGCGAAAATGATGGATAAGGAGATCGAGATTAAAAATAATAATAATAAATATTATAATTATGATTAAAATTTTATGTTAATTTAATTTTATAAAAATTAATATTTAAATTTAATTAATAGTACGATAAACTTAATCATATCATATCCATAGGTATAATGAAATTTAAACGAAAATTAAGATTAAGTTTGATTCTAAATATCTATCGTTAATTCATTGTACCATCAATTGAATATAAATATTAATTTTAATAAAAATTATTTATTATAAATTGTTTATTAAAATTTTTTCATTGTAATGATAATAAAATTTTAAATAATAATAATAATAATTATTATTATTATTAATTTTATTAAAATTAATTTCATTGTCCGTACAAATAGAACCTAAATACTCCTTGTGTGAACTGGTTCAGACGAAGGAGACCTCACTTTAAGCTTTACTCCTTTTGCTTCGTAGTGACAAGAGATTCTTTATCATTTTTGGCTGTTAATTAACAAAACAGGGAGAAATGGAAAATTATTAATATTCAAATAAGGAAGAAAATGCCATCTACGAGGCTTTAAATCTTGTTGTCAAAGGACATATTAATTGAGGTTTTGAGACACGTTAAATAAAAAAAAAATTATTTATACACAGTCAATTAAGTTTTTAAATTTCATAAAAAAAATTATCACATATTTTTTAAAATATTATAAAAATAAAAAGTGATATAATAAAAAAATGTTAGTTTAACATCATTCGTAAAATTAAAAAATTTTATTGGTGATGTATAAAAATTAACTATTAAACACGTATAGGCATATTAATTTTTTATTTGTTTGTTAATTTAAAATTTTCATTGCTAATGTATAAAAAATAACTCTTAAGCATGTGTAAGCATATAAATTTTTTTTTGTTAATTTGGAATACTACAAGTAATATGATCCAAATTTACTTTAAAAAATTAATAACATGAGAAGAATAACCTATAATGATATTTCTCTAGGCAAAAAACTAACAAATTTAGAATAGAATAGAATAGAATACCCTAAATTAAGGGTAAAAGGTACCTTCAATCTTGTGTGTAGGAGTATAATTACAAGGAAAAACAAATAAAAATGTAAAAAAAAAAAGTGATATTCAGAATACATGTAAATAAGAAGATTTTCCTTTCATTAGAACGAGATATATATATAATTTTATTAATTTCGATAATAAATTTGTGAATTTATATTTCATATACTGTCAATATATAAATATTTTATATTGTCAATAAATTAAATAATGCTATTTTATTAATGAAATGAATAAAATGATATCACTTCATTAATGAGTAAAATTTTTAAAAAATATTAATTTTTATATATTTATTTTAAGAGCTGATGTTTATTCATTAATAAGATAATATCATTTGATTTACTGACAATCTGTACGTCGATAATATATTAAATATAAACTCTAAATTTATATTTAAAACTAAGAGTGTCTTTTACTCCTTGAAACCAAAGTCTTAAATTTGCGTGTGAAAATAAGTTTTTTTTTTTTTTTAAGAACTATACTCCAACAAAACATGCCAAAGAAACAAAACCGGGGCATTTTGTCACCTTAAAAGGACAACAAAAGAGAAGAAATTAGGGTGTTTTGCACGCAGAAGCTCTGACATGAGGGAACATACATTGTCTCCACTGGCAATCAAAATCGTCAAACAAGAGTAGTTTGATTATCAAAAGCACATGTCTCCTCCTATATCAAATTGAATGACTTTGATACTTCATATTTTTTACTTTTAATGTTAAGGAAAAGGATATGCTAGCCTACTCATAGTTTAAAAAAAATGTAAAAATTCAAAGATTTAGAAAGAAAAAAAATTGGATTCTTGGACATTCTGCTAGCTTATCTATCCTTCAAATCAGCTTAGGTGAAAGGGTACATCATCATAGACTTTGGTCTAATAATCATACAAACAAGATAATTGGCCTAGAGCCTAATCTTTCTTTCTATGTGTTACTACATGCGTGTGTGCGTGCATACATGTGCAGCTCTAGCCTTTTGTCCATATAACATTTAGGTTTTAATGAATCAAACTATGTTACTATCTTGCAAATTTAAAATTGAGTTTCATAAGAATTAATCTAATTGGTAAAAAACAAAATTCATTCTTTGATCGATCAAGATCTCATACTTATAAAAATATTTCGAGAATAAACACTAAATGCATTTAATAAATATAAGGAGTGCATCTTTAAAATTATAAAAAAAAAAATCAAACACAAACAAAATTTAAAGATGTCTCTATTCATATTATATAAAAAAAAAATTTTGGTGAAAACTTTTTCCTCATCACTTTTACGTAAAACATGTATCATAATGATACAAACATGCATGCGCATGGTGGCATGAAAAAGCATGCAATTTCGAGAGATTCGTTTCCCACATGCAATGATTTAGACCAAGTAACCATCGGTCTACTTGACGTTTTTTTTTTTTTTCCTATTCAAAAAAGTTACCCGTGATTTGTTCCTTTTATTTGTTGACAAAAAAAGTCTTTTCCTTCCTAATTAATTCGGAGAAACCAAGGTTTTCAACATTTTTTCAATTAAATTTAAAAAAAAAACCGAATTTTATTATATAGTATCATGTCATTAGAAAATAAAGTATAAATCAATATATTTGATACTACTAAAAAATATAAATTAATATATAAATTTTTTTTTAGTGAAGCAATAATTTAGTATAAATCGAAATATTTGATACTACAAAAAAAATAGAAATATATTATATATAAATATTTTTTTTAGTGAAGCGATAATTTTAAACTCCTATTATTAAGTTGGTTCAATTAATAAAATTTTTAAAAATTTTGACAATAAGTTATGTGTCTTGAAAGTATCTAAAAAATAAATTTCAACATTGGATAAGTTAAAATAATTAATTGAAAAAGATTTAGATGATGTTTTATAAATTATGTTTGTTGAATTTTTTTATTAAAAACTATTAAATAAAAATTAAAATAAAAAATTAAAATGATAAATTAAAATTTTTGTTAAAAAAATTTAAATATTTTTTATATTTTTTTTATAAATATTTTTGTTAAAAATTTTGAAATAAATTTTCAAGTTAAATATATAACTAATAATCAAATTTAAAATACAAATGATATTTTTAATATTTTTTATATATCATTGATTTTTATATTTAATTTTATCAATTTATCGATTTAAATCTTTTATTAATGTTTTATTGAATCATTTTAATAAATAAATTTTATAAATTTTACCCAAAAAAACTTTATTTAAATTTTGTCTCAATCTATTTTTCTCCAAATTTAATTTGTACTAAAAGCCTTTAAACACGAGAAATAAGATAAAGGTTTGAAAAGAAATCAGTTCTTGTATATTGTAATTTTGTTAATAGTTTCACTAGGCTATGACAGCAAGTCAGCGACAGCAAAATAAACGTGCTGGGCAACCCCACACCACAAGCATGATCGATGGGTCCCTTTGCAGGATCCTTTCCGACAAGGTAATGTTATTACAGGGTTGCTCATCCTTTATTTTGGTCGTATGACTTATTTCTTCCGCAACACTGCCATGTGCTACGCAATGCCTTCTTTTTTTTTTTTTTTCAACGTGCTTGTGGCGTTGGATAATACTTTTGGGAGAAGATCTATTGTTTGTCAGTCGTATTTTTAGGCATGTGTTGCCTTTCCCTTTTTTAGACTTTGTTATTTTTCAGCTAAGGAGTCAAAACAAAATACTAGAACAAAAAAATTATATGCATTTATGCATACAACCTTTTGGGAGAAGACTTTGTTATTTTTAGCTAGTAACGAATCTTGACCTTTAATTTTGAGATTAATTTTAAGGGAATCAAAGTAATATTTTATAATAAATTATTTTTCAAAATATATCAAATTTATTAATAATAAAAAAATACAAACATATAATAATAAAATTTTTATGAAATATTTTTTTAAAAAAAATTTATAAATTTGATCTAAAAACACTTTTGTAAGTGTTATCCATATGCATAGAATCTTTCTAGAAACTTTTGTGAAGTTATGGACATTGATTGTTGTGAAGATGTTTTTTTTTTTTTTCTAGAAATGAAGTAAAATCGTCAGCCCATTCATATTGCAATTCAAACCCCGCAAAAGCAGCACAATGGATGACTTAATGCCACGTTTTTGGCTCCAAACTCGCATGGTGCATGCAGTCCATTATGGCAACCGGAAGTGTCATATAAAATATTTATAAATTATGATATTATATAAAATATTTATAAAATATATCAATTATATAATCAAATTTAATATTATAATAATTTTTTATAAAAATAAAAATTTTTTAACCTTTTTCTTAATTTTTTAAAAATTGAGTTAATAAAAAATACAAAATACAAAAAAAAATATTGAATTTTCATTTTTTTAGATTAAAAATTTATCCAAATAATTTTTTTTTCTATCTCTATTACTTCATTTTTCTTTCCTTTCTTTCTTCTCTTCTTAATCCAAATATAGTATAAACAAAGCCCTGGAGCTTCGATGTAGCAAAACAATTCCAATTGGAAAATGCCAAAAGATTCAATGGATCTCATTAAAGCAAAAGCACTGACTACGGAAAAAGACAAAATTTTAAAGGTAAAGAGGAGGGCAGGGAAGGGGAGTAAACCTTATAACTTAAAATATAATATAATATAAAATAACATATAAAAATAATATAATATAAATTATAATAATAATTATATATAACTTTAATAAAATAAAAAATATTATATATTTTTATATTAATATAAATTATAATACATAAATTTTATATAAAATATAATATAAATATATAAATTTTAATGTTTTATACAATATAAATATTTAAATTGTCGCTTTAGAACGAAGGACCAACAACAGGGCAATAAATAGGTCTGGAAGAACAACGGTTGAGGCATCGCAATTCTAACGCCTTTAAGAATAAGAATCCCTAAACAGTATAGCTCATTAAAAGGACGGCTCCTAACGTTGTTAATGCTCTGATAAGAACCAACAGACTCTCATTTATTGTTACTTGTTTTTTTTCTTCTGACAGTTTCTCATTCGAATATTTAATCTGTTGACTATTCCTGTTATAGACCTTCGTTTCTCTTTTTTTTTTTCCTTTATTTCACATTTATGTTGTCAACTGCTAATTCTACCGATGGTTCCTCTCAATATGTGAAAGAAAATTTTGTGTTGTGCTGTCTTTGAATTCTACACAGTGGCAGCTGTCAACCGAAGCTCCCATAGATAAATAAATTTTTTTATGAGATTTTTCTGTATTCAAAAATTATTTTAAATATCATTAATTTAAAATTAAATTAGATCAAATTTTATAAAAAGATAATTTATTTTATTTTTATTTTTTTATTCATAAATTTTAAAATCAAAATTTTATTTTAAAAATTAATTTTTTTATCACTTAAATCAACAAATATCAGTAAAGGGAAATGTGAAAAGAAAAATTGGACGTTAAGAATTTTTGTCTAGTGCATATGTCATGTTAAGCACTTTAAGAAAAGTAAGTAAAGTACTTCAATTTCACATTCGATATAAAATGGAGGTCATTTAAGTATAAAAAATTTGGCGCCACACATTCTGATAAGTTAATTTTGATGAAAAAAGGTAATCATCACGTAATAAATAATATTAGAGTAAACTTTGAACCATTCGACCCATACCAAGTATCTCAAATGGGATAGATAAAGTGACCAACTTCCATGACAAAAGTGTCATGAGATTAAGTGAGAGAAAATGTCACACAAAATGCTTTAAGGGAGAGTAAGCAAGATATTCCTATCTTACATTAGACATAAAAAGAGACTCACTGATATAAAAACATTAGCGTTGCACACTTTGATAAGCTAATTTTGAGAGGAGAGAGTAATATCCACGTGATACATAAATATGCTTATAATCGCATTCAAGCTCTAGCTGATTTTGAGGGAAGAGGGTAATGGCCACGTGACACGTACATATGCCTATGATCGCATTCAAGCTTTAGCTCTAGTTTTTACAATTGAGTTGATTGTGTTTGAAGCCATCACCTAGCTTTTTTTTGTTTTTCGTTTTTATAAAATATATCATAATTTTAAAATTTAAATTTATTAGATATTTATTATTACATAAATTAATTAAGTTAATTAGTAGGTGAAATGCTTTGGACATGTCTAAATATTGGAAAGCAAAAAATTTGAAAGAAAATTTTTTTTTGGATAATTCCAAAGATTTTTTTTAGATTTTTTTTTCATCTATAAAATTGATAAATTTATTAATAATTTTTTATGAGTTAAATATAAAAATGAACTCTGAATTATATATTTTTCTATCAGTTTGATATTTTAACTTTTATTTCATTTTTATATTGATATCTAAAACTAACGTTGTTAATTTGAAATATTAACATGATATAAATATTTAATAAGAAGTTGACATGTGTTAAAAAATATAGTCAATGTCATATCATTAATGTCACGTTAGCATTAATTTTTTTAATTTAAAAATTATAATTTTTTGTTAAATATCTTAAAAATTATAATTTGATAAATTCTAAAAAATTTTGAAATTTTCTAAAAAATTTTTAGAACTTATAAAAAAATTAAAAAATATGAAATTTTTTTAAAAATTCTAAAAATTTTAGTAAAAAATTCAAAAAATTAAAAAATGAAAATTTTAATAAACCTAAAATTTATTAAAATTAAAAAGAGTCACAAAAACTAAAAAACTGAAAATTAAAAAAAAACTAAATTTTTTTTAAAATTTTTAAACTTTTAAAAAATATATAAAAATTAAAAAAAATGAAATTCTTAAAAATTCTAATTTTTTTTTAAATTTTAGAAAAATTAAATAATGTAAAAATATGAAACATTCTAAAATTTTAAAATAAAAAATAAAAAATTCAAAAAATATATAAAAAATTAAAATTGTAAGTTTAAAAAAACTAAATATTTTCAGAATTTTTATAAAATTTCTATTTTAAAAAAATTTTTAAGATTGTTTATTTTAAATATTTTTACGTTTTTATGAATTTTTTATTTTAAGAAAAATTTATTTTTATTAAAATCTTTGTTTTTTAATTTTTTGAAATTATTTTGAAAATTTAAAAATTTTTTTTAAATTTTGAGATTTTTTAAAAGTTTTTAAGTTTTCATAATTTTTTAAAAAAATTTTAGATCTTTTTTTTATTTTTTTTGAAATTTTCTTTTAATTTTGACATGATATTGATAATATAATATTAATTGAACTATTTTGACACCTATTAATATCTTCTTAAATGTTTACGTTACATCAATAAATTAACTAACAGTATTAATTTTAGGTATCAAAATAAATACCAAAATAAATGATAAAATTGACAATTTTATTATTTTAGATACTAAAATTATATAATTCTGAGACAACTTTTATATTTAATCTTTTCTTATATATTATAATTAGACCCACCAAAAAAAATAAATTTTGGACCGTCACTGCACTGTTCCATGTGATTTTCCTGGGTGGCTGGGTGCATGCCAGACGGTACGCTTTCACAAATCTGCAGAATTTATTGATCACAATATGAAAGGGGAAAAGATGATTTCTAAATGTCAATGCGAACCATTCTTAAACTGAAAATGCTCCAGACAAGCATTAATAACGAGTTTAACCGTTGTTAACCACCGTCACCTATCGCTAAAACTGTAATTTATCGAATTTGAGTTAATATAATATTAATTTAAATTTAAAGTATTAATTTGAATTTAAATTTAATTTAAAATGTAAAATTCAAAACTTAATTCAAATTCGATCAAATTTTATTTTTTTAACTTAAATCTAACTTGAGATAAAAATCGAATTATTCAAGTTCGTTCGATTAATATGTAAAAATAAAAATTAAATTTTATATTCAATAAAAATTTGATTATTTGTGTTCGAATTTAAGTTCGAGATATTTTATTAATTAAAATATATTAAAATATAAAAATTTGATTAAACTCTCAAACTACTTAACTGAATATAAAAATATTCGAACTCGACTCAATCGATAAGTTAAGTTACTCGAGTTTAAACTCAATTCAATAATAATTGAATCTAATTCAAATTTTATTCGAATTAAATCCGAATAATTTACGAGTATTAATGTATTATTTACATCTTTACTTATCATCTTCCTTATTCAACATTTAAACTGCTAGGTTACCAGCCAATCTGTTTTATTAGGAATTGATAATCCTGAAAGTTAAGCCAAAAGCATGGAAGCGTAGTTTCATTCAGGCCACTCGATTGTCGGGTTTACTACTAATTATATTGTGATGACGTTTCAATTGAAAATCAAATTTACTGGATCCCCATTGATATTGAGTTGTTAGTTATCTTATTGTTGGCATTGATTAGGTTAGCAGGTTGGTAATTTCTTGACTGGTAATAATGTCATAGACTCAAGAAAGAGTCTTGGATTTTACATCGAACATAATAAGAAAATTATTGAAATATAAAAATATTCACATCATCTCTTTCTTGAGAAGTGATTTTTGTAAGATAAAATTATGCGACCAAAGGAGTCAGAACAGACAATACCTCATAAGAGTGTAAACCGTAGTAGTTAGATTGATCCAGGACGCCGGATGAGTAGATGTCCAGGTCTTAAAGTCGCATGAGTTGGAGCTTAAGTCTCGACTCATGACAAATGATATCAGAGTCAGCTCTAAACCGTTTGATTTATGTCAAGCGCCTCGAAAGAGATAAGTAGGATGATCAACCTCTATGACGAAGACATCACGAGATTGGGTGGGGAGAATGTCAAGATCTAATGAAGAGTCCTGAATCTCACATCGAATATAATAAGAGGGTTTTGTGAACCGTGGCAAGTAGGTTGATCCAGGACACTGCATGAGTTGGAGTTTAAGTCTCGACCCGACCAAGTGCCTCGAAGAAAGTAAGCAGGATGGTCAGCTTCCGTGACGAGGACGTCATGAGATTAGGTGGGAGAGAATGTCAAAGACTTAAGAAAGAGTTCTGAATCTCACATCGAACATAATAAAAGGAACACTTGGATATAAAAAGGTTCACACCATCTTTACTTTTTGTAAGATAAAATCATGAGGTTAAAGAGATCAAAACGGATAATACTTCATAAGAGTGTGAATCGTGACAGATAAACTGATTTGAGATATCAAATAAATGAATATTAAGATCTTAAAATTACATGAATCAAAATTTAAATATCGATCCATAACAATAGCATCAATTAATCCGTAGAATCCTAGCAAAAATCATAGTCATCCGTTGCAAAAGAAACATTGAATAAGTCAAGTCACCTGGTTAATCCATCTGGCCACGTTATTCACACAGCGTCGTTACCCATAGGCCGAAATTCTTCAGGTTCAATATCTTCTGGAATGTCAACAGACCGCAGCTCTGCTGCCCAGTCCAATCATCCTGTTTTAAACCAAGAAAAAGAAGACCAAAGAGAAGGGAAAAAAAACGATGAAACTAAATTTTAAAAGGAAAAATATGGGAAAGAAGGCAAAGCACAAGGACTTGCAGCCTGTGGAAACATTTGAGTCCCACCACGCAGGTGGAATAATCAAGACCATTTTTTCTTTTAAAAAAGTTACAATTTGTATGCTTCAATCAATAGTCAAATGGTCTATAGAATAGCATTAGATTGCTAGCAAGGATTACTTTCTTAGCTCCTAATCTTTGGTCCAATGGTGTAACAAATGACTTTTATCGCTTCTACCATCTTAGATTAATTTATTTGACATTGTAAAGGCTGCAAGTATATGAATTTGACTGTGGACTTTGAGTGTCTTTTGTTCTGGTCCTACACTCCAATTTGTTTACAGGTTTTTTGTTCTTAGCCGTAAGAAGCACAGTAATGAGTCAAAATCCTATTGTAGCAAATAATTTGTTGGACAATTTTGAATTATTTCACTTTGATTCAGAGAACAAAAGCACGCGCTGCATGGAGATATTCAAGCATTTATAAGAAAATGGGTTGTATTCTAACTTTGCAACACAAAAGGAGTGAAAATTTACAGATTTCATAGCCAAAAAAACTTCTGATAAGATTTTTCAGGTGGTTTTAAGAAAACGAATAGTAAAAATATCCATAAAGCATATAAACACAAATAAAATAATACTTCTTTTCTATACATTATTGAGCACAACAGCAATATCATCTATTTCAAAGCCATTCTATTTTCTATATATTTGGAAAAAGCAAAGAGATAATCATGCTTTCTGCCAAGGTTTTCAGGTTAAAAAATCTCTCTTGATTGGAAAGAGAAGCACTTGACATGTTGGCTTTTTTTATAATAAAGCAGCAAGAGAAAGTTTCTGTTTTCCTGGGTTTTACTGTTAGATAAGATATGAAGTATTACCTTCGAAAGAGGCAGCTTTTGGTGCAAAACAGCTAAAAATGGACCGATTTGGTGATACCCATATCGAACTCTCCAGTTTTTGAGGCTGAAAGAAGCAGTTGGAAGTTGATGGTTGAAATCATTTCTCAAATGAAATCAATTTTACGATTAAGGAACAGGGTTTCAAGTAAGGACTGAAAGTAGTTTCATTAGTTGTTGCCAATATAAAGCAGATGTTTAAAAATTCCGAAATGCTTTCGGATTCCATAATAAAGTGTAATTCGAAATGCTTGAGGCCTTCTGCTGCCTGCATACAAAAGACAAAAAGGGCATGTTTGTCTCCATCAGACCGTTAATGGCAGTGTACCAGAAAGAAAATCAGCGCTGCCAAAATGTGCAGAGTGACCATTTTCTCGAATACAATTCTTCAATGAAGTAGCACATAATTTGTCAACAGATTAATATCAACGACATTGTGCCTGTTACAGAACACCAAATCACCAAGGAAGAGTAAGATGCAAAATTCTAACCTCTTGTTAAAGGGTTAAAGAAGAAAATAGAAGAAAAAAGATGTAACCGAATATAATTCGCGATTAATTCATATACCCTTCTTTGAATTAAAGAAGACTAATAAAAAGCATCCATACATATATTTTCTCCATGATTAAAAGTCTACTGCTTCAAATGTAACTAGGATGTTTTAGGAAATGAAAAATGCCTCCTACAAAGATGAAATCTCACGTCCAAGGCCCCCTTTAACTAAAATGAGAATTGTGCCAGCAATCAGCTACCCAAATATTTTAGCTGGAAAATCTAGTCTGCAATACAAATAATCACCTTTAGAAAGTGATTAGGAAAAAATGCCCTTACAAAGTTGGTGAAACAATCAGGGGTAAGCGTACCGCAAGAAAAAGAATAATCATGAAGCAAATTGCAATCCTGTAGTTTAGAATGCCCTGCACTAATTTAGTGCCAGAGCTTGCTACAGAATCCATTTCGTGCCCTCTTGCTAGATATGATATCTGAAAATGAGTCAACCAACTGCCCTGCCAAGCTACTAGGATCATCAATCAGGGTTTGAATGAATGTGTTGACCACCCTACGTTCCTGCTCAGTTGACCTCAAGCTAAACCATGTTAGTAATTTCAATCTGAATTCCTGCTTAATATGACCCTCACATTCTAGCAATCTAATTATCTTGACACAGGACTCGAAATTCTCATCCAGGGAACCTGAATCATTTGAGATTCGAAATGGTGACCCATTTATAAGAGTGCTATCACAGTCATATGTCTCTTCATTTGAGTTTGCTGCTCTTTTCCTGCACAATTCCGTATGGGAATCAACAGCAGGCACTTCCCCTATTGGCCCATTAGTCCAGGTCTGTGAATCACCACTACCATGTGATCTTGCAAATCCATTCTTCTCTATTTCATGCGAAGCAGCATCATCATCTGCCTCCACTGCCTGTTCCAAAGTGCAACCATTGTCTTCATCCCTTGAGGACTCAAATGGAATCAGTTCTTCATTTAGATCAGGCACCGAGACAACATTTAAGTCCAGCCCACGTGAAACAGACGGCGTATGATCCTCTTCTCGCACTTCAGGCTTAATAATTTTGCTTGCTCCACAGCATTTTTCTATATCAACACTGCAGAACTCTTCAAAGCAGCCTTGTTTTTGAGCCCAAGCAAGACGCAAGAACTTTCCAAGGTCTCGAACCTTAAATCCAGAAGAACCAACTGCTGTGAGCTCCTTTGAACCTATAGAACTTCCTTCAATAAGGGTATTCTCTTTCTTCCTATTCATGGCAACCGCCGAATTAGGATTCTTGCGGATTATCTCTACACTCTTGGTGAAACATTTAGCCTCAGAATGGCCCAAGTCACCAGCTTCAGTATAAGAAACAATACGAAAGGTGTACTCAGTACAGGGCTGCAGATCAGATATCAAAATCCTTCTCTGAGTTCTTGGAAAGACACAGATAGGTTCTTTGGTATGTGTCTCGTCTCTACTCTTGAGATACCAGAGCTTGTAGCCCTTAATATCATCAGATGATGCGGTAGACAGTTCAATTAGAATAATTACAACAGATGACGATGTCACTTCTTCAAATAGAAACCTGCAAGCAGCAGGACGTGAATCTGCCCAAAAAGGAAAAAGAAAGAGTTTCTTACATAACCAAATTGAAAATAACCAACAAGAAATAAAAGAAGCCATTTTGGGTTCTCACCTTGGCACTTTGGGTTGGTATTAGACATGGTCACTAGCCATTCATCTGCTTTTTCAATTGCAAGAGAGCAGAGTTTCTGTATATCACTAGCAATAGAAAGCCTGCTGACAATTCCCCGAGCCATTTTGGCAGAAACCCCATTCACAGGGCCTACTTCTGTTTCTAGTTTGGCCTTCGCATTTTTCACAAACTCATGCAGTTCTTTAAAGCAAGAAGTATTATCTAGGAGCCTATAACTCAAGTATATCCTATAACAAAGTACATCCAGGCGGCGAGCATCCTTAGCAATACTTAGCTGCTTCTTCCAACATCTGCCAGGAGCAAGCAAATCACATCAACCCTGTCAGCCCAAAGCCAAAAAGACTATACAAGAAAGATAGAATAACCAGTAGTTACCATATTCTCTAAAACCTGATTCATCACATTGAGATCATTTCCAACATCAAATTTGTTACAAGCAGCAATAAATATGTAGACTGTAATGTCTCTTTTATGCTAACAAAAACAAGAAAAAGGATTTCCCCAGCCTCCTACCCAAAATTTGACACAATGACAAACACGGACATCCAGAAGAAAAATAAACCACATTAATTTCGCTGGACAAATTAAAATGTCAACCAGACTGAACTTGAAACATGACTTGTAACAACTTCTATGGAAATAAAAGCAGTTTGTAAGGTTAGGGAGAGAGCAGAATTCAGCAAGCTGAACAAGGAATGAGCTGCAAGCCAATTACTTACCCAAGTATACCTGAAACTTTACCGCAAGAAGCACAACAATAACTACCATCTAGTTGCATCAATTGGCCAAGATCAACAACCCCCACCTTCTCACATTGAAGTGCACACTCGATATGGCATGACAACCCACAATAGTCCCCCTCACTATATTCAGAGGTGCATACCAACCAAAGACTAGGGTCCTTGTTGTCATCAAATAAGTGACAGATACAACATGAGCATCTCTTGCAAAATGTGTCATCTATGGACAGAACAGCTCTGCAGGCAGAATTTTTACATATCCATGAGTTGGAAAATCCATGATCTGAAGGCTGCTCAGAAGTTGGAAGCACCCTCATCGGGTTCTCCCCCTTTCTGTTTTGCTTCCTACAGGAAGGCTGACTGTTGGCAGTGGATGAGGCCTTTCTTGACTCTGACTTCTTAATTGTCTTGTTACCCAACTTTAAAGCTTCAATCATTTTGCTCTTTGAAGAAGCTGAATTCTTCTTGTCTTTATCAAAACAGGTTCGCAGAAGCTCCTTTCTTGGACCGGATTTCAGGAACTCCTGTAGGAGTTCCGGACTTCCCGAAGCATCATCTGAATGTCCATTTTTCTCTGGGGTGCTTTGCACACTGGAAGAAAGACTTTGTAAGCCAGAAACTGCACAGAGAAAAGAAACATGAGAAAGTCTCTGGTAGGGTGGAAAAAACATACTAAGAAATAAAACCAAAATTTCAGAATGAGGAAAAAAGATGTCCCCGCCTTGAAATTTTCAAAGACAGTTTTCAGGGGAACAATGTACTCATACTGAAGATAAATTAAGTCATGAAAGAAGCTGAGCTTCAGCATTCTGTGCCAAGAGCATGAAACATAACATTTTTTCTTCTTCCCAGTGAACCCCCATTCATGAACCCTTTTTTCAATGGTAAGTTGTCTAAGATGGATGGCTTTCATTTTGGGTATACACTTTTTGGCCCTGTTCTCAGGCCTATGATGTCTGTAACTGTCACAACTCGTACCTTTCTAAAGACTTTTGCATTATCAGCAAGAGTAATGATTAAAGTTGGCATCTACACTCATTATCTAAATTCGCTATTGAAAACTGCCAATAGGTTCTCAAAGGGAAAGTATCTAGATGAAAAGGAAAATTAATTGCAAGATTTCAATAAGTCTAACAGCACCAATATTGAAAAAAAATAACATATTAACATCATTACCAGCAGAACAAGACAGATGATGCACGTATAAGGAATTTGTATCTAAAGTCTAAACAGTTTCGGGAATACTGATAATCTGATGTCTAAAATGACTAGAAATAAGAGGAACAATAATGAAAATGGAATCAATCCACATTAGGCTGCTGAACGGTCAAGTGTTATTCACTACAATTTTCAGCAAGGATTAGCATATAAATTTATTAATCCATGACAAGTTGCAATGCATCCAATTTCCACCCAAAAATTAAGGGAGAAAGAAAGATGGGGAAAAAAAAATCCTATCTGGTTCATTTTTTCAAAAGATTTCTCAAACGAATTATCCAAATTCAAATATGCAAGACCCAGAGTACAGCTATCTGCATGCATCTAGACCCTATCAAATCTAGAAGATCACATCATTTTGTTAAGCAACAAAAGAAATAAAAATACAGAAATAGCAAGCAACTTTAAATAGGAATATAGGATAGCATCCAAGTGAACCAGATGTTCCTAGTATTTACTAGAAATTTAGATTGGTATATGAGTAAAATAAAATCTTTCAAAAGAGAAAAAGCATCTTTTTTTTTTAAAGAAAAACCATCAGATAAATAAAAGATATCCCGTTTCTTAAAAATGAAAGAAAAAAAATTGACAGCAACATGCACAGGTCTGTTACAACCAAAAAAAAAAATTGCAATAAAAGCTAATTCTATTATGAATTAAAGAAAAAAAAGGATACAAAATTTTCATTCCGAAGAAAAATGGCCAAGAGATACCTGATAGACACCAATCCTTCTTTATAATTGAAAGAATGAGAAAAAGAAAACAAATTGTAAGAATTTCACACTGGAAGAGCATCCATGAAGCAGGCTGCAGGAGAGGTTCACAAAGCAGCCTGAGTTAAGTTATCCATACAGTTAGGGTTCCAAAAGAATCCCTTATATTTATATGCTGCATAAAGAAAAATATCTATTTGGACAGGGTTTTTATTGGACTGGATCAGGTCATGTAAAGATCAGTCAACGGTTCGAACAAGATTCAATTATCGACAGAGTCAGATTAATAACCAGATTGGCGAACAATACATACAATTCACAATGGTTTTATAATTCTACCAAAATCAGAATCATAGAGAAAGCTGTAAGCAGATTACTTGTAAAGACCAGTGACATTAACTTCCTTGTAAATATGCATACCATCAAACTTTAAACTAAATAAAAAAGAGAGGTAAGTGGTTTAATTTTCATGGAATTATTGGGAAGAAAATCCTCCAACTCAAGCTGGCAAGACCCTAAATATAGGGAAGCCTATAGCCAGATCTCCCTTCTTACTCTGGCAGTCACAAATTTTTCTATGGTTGGTTTGATTCATCCACACATGTCACTTGTGCATCTTATTTTAAAGGCAATTTAAAATTCTGATTTGGCATTAAAATTAGTCATAATATTTTTCCATCAAAAGCATAAAACTTACTGGGAATGTAGAAGCATTTGCCCACACACTTAGATTGAGATTCAAGATTAATTTTGTCAGTACAGAAGAAACCAGCAAATTTATCATACAATACCATAAAAATCATGCAGAAAAATATGTCAGAAGAAACAAGGGATTCAGCAGCATAATCTAAAAACTGATCATAATACTACTGTAATTTATTGTATAAGCTCTTAATTCTACTAAAGCACTAAGCGGAGCTAATCATAGCCATTACTCACCCTGCAACACACACCCATGCCAGAATTTGTTGCAATGATCTCGTAATAAAAATGGAAAAGAGGAAGGAAGTAAGGGAGAATGGGGGAGATTGCATATATATTGAAGATGATTGTCAATGATTTTCATTGCACACAATCATTTCATCAGCCTCCATCAATTAAAATCCAGTAAACACCGTTATACATCCTTCTAATCCATCCAAGTTATTTAAAGTATCTTTTCCCAAAATCAGCTGTCTTTGATACCTCAAACAATAATGCAAACATCACAACATAAATCTAGAGTGACTTAACTATCTTATTACTCTGCTTTAACAAACAATCTCTTCTAAGAACAAGTGTAAGCAACAGATAGAGAAATAAAAGAAGGCAGTTATTGAAAAGAACACAAAGCAAATATGAAAATCATACCTTTAGCAAGGTATTTATCTTCTAAATCCATAATTTAAATGTCAAAACAGCAAAGCTTAGCTCTCCTCCTGTCAAAATTAATCAGTGTTGACTCTCAGCATAACAATGAATTATCAATACTAGACTAATTCCGTATATACCAAAAGACCAAAAAAAAAAAAAAAAACAGAATCCCTGCTTCCTCATCAATGAAACCAAAAAAGAAAACAAAAAACTAATAAAAGCTTTCCTCCTATCTGCATGTGGAAGAATATTTCATTTTTTATTTAAAATTTATTCTTCCTTTTCCTGTCTCAGCAATGCAGCTCACAACCAAACCCAGAAAAAAAAGACAACAAGAAATAGCAAATTGACACTTAAAATCTTTGCATCAAAAACAAAAATTATATTTTTTTCTCGTTAAAACAGAATCCATTTTTAAAAAATCCAGCTTTCCAAACCCAACAAAAAAGATTTAAACTTTTTCACCACATTTGGAAGCTCCATTCAACAACTGGAAAATAAAAAATTGATTGCTTTACATCATGAAACACATGGAAGAAAAAATAAAAAATAAAACAAAAATAAATTTCGTAAAGAAAAGCTTAGTTAGAAAGCAAAATAACAACAATGCCTGCAAATTTAACAGTGAATAAGTTAAAAGGAGAAAAAAAACCAAATAAAAAACGGAATAATAATTCAAAAATAAGGAAAATCAAATGCAGAATAAAGAAAAGAGCGTAAATTTAAAGCGGTTAACTATACGAAAAAAGGAACGTAATTTGATAGAATCAAAGCAACAAACGAAGAGCAGAGCCAACAATTAAACGAGGCCGGATCTGAGCAAATAAAAAAAACAAAAAATTCCAGAAAATAAAACAATTTAAAGATAAAAATAAATCTAACAAGAAATATATACCTTCGTATAATGGGGAGGAATCTAGGGTTTTAGCGAAGCCAAAACCCAAAAAAAAAAAATTGCTTTGAATCAAAAGAGAAAAAAAAAAAAACGAGAGAAAGTTTCTTCGTTGTTAGTTGGATTTTGAAGAGAGAGGAGAGAAAGCTTGTATGAGTTGCCAACGCTTTGAGGCTAAAAAGTTCAGAAGAGACTCACGCGCAACCCAAAGAGCGTTAGATTTGTTGGTTTCTGGTTGTGCAGGAAAAGTACGTGAAGCACGGTTTCATTTTCTGATTGATGCGTGATATAACAGCAGCTGTGGTAGCGCGTGATTGATTGTTTTATCCGTAGGCTATATTTATTTATTATTATTTTATGAATTTAGGGTTTGCTGGCAAAGAAAGATGATCAAATCAAAATCGTCGAAAGTTTAGCACCGTTGGATCAGGGCCTTTCTACTGGCTCTTTTCTTTTTTATTTCTTTTATTTTTTTTAAAGAGTCCTTTTCTCTTATTGGGGAATCTAATTTCGTTTTTAAACAGTTGACTAAAGACTAATGGATTAATTAATAATTTATAAAAAAAATTAGACATGTGATGTTGTCACGATATTAATAATTTATATATTTATATTATATTTATAAAAAAATTACATAAAATAATTTATGTTGATATGAAAAATATAAAATATTTTTTATTTTTATTAAATTTATATATAATTTATTATTCAAATTTTAAATCTTATTATTTTTATTATATCAATATATTATATTTTAAATTATTAAGTCTAAAAAACACAAAGAATTAATTGGAGAATTTTATTTTATTAAATTTGATCTGTTAATAAATAATTATACCTACGAAGTTAGTTAAAATATTATTAAAAAAACTTTTTTATTACTATCAAAACAAACAAAATTTATATTTAATATATTATTTTATCAAATTTAATAAAAAAAATACATTAATTGTAAATTTATTTTTTAAAACATTATTCAGTCGGTATCATTATGTACTAATTAATATTTTTTTATAAAATTTATGAAATATTTTATTTATAAAACCTAAATTCAATTTCATCTTAAGCTGAATAATTTATAAAATTTCATTAAGGCCTCGAGCATGCCTTTGTTTGGGGATGAAACGGTATCTCCTTACCTAAACTTTTATGTACCAAAAATAATTAATATGAATTCTAAATTAATAAGTAAACTTAATAAAATAAATAAAATATGATATGAATATAATACAAAAAATAATATAATTTAAAATTTTAATAATAATATATAAATTTAATAAAATATATTTTTTATATTCGCATTATTTTTATATAAAATATAACGTAAATATGTAAATTTTTATTTTTTATTCTATATAAATTATAGAAAATTCCCACAGGTGGCGGTAGAATCTTCGAAGGAATTGGGAGAATCAGTCAAAGAAATTTGGCGTGTCGGAAATGTGAGACGCGGGTTTGGTAGTACTTTTCCTATTTTCATGATTCATTCAAACATGTTTTTTTTTTCACCAAAAAAAAAATTGTAATAAAATTACTCTAATTATAAATAAATTGTAATGTTAGAATATCATTATTTTTTAAGTGAATTTTATTATAATTTAATTTTATTGACTTATTATTACAATGTTTCAATTTTTTTTAATTCCTCCATATTAAATCAATTGCGTAACTTGTTTTTTATTTTTTTATTTTTGGGAATGGACAAGAATGGGAAAATTCATGGGAAGGTGAAGAAATTGTTGCCTTTTGTAATGTACTTACGCGTGAAAAATGTTACTATAAATATTTCTTTTGTGGTGATAATGACTTTTTGGTTTTGTTTTTTTTTGGGTTATAATTGGTGACGAAAAAGTCTTGGTTTTTAATTTCCAATAGTTAGCTAATTGAGCAAGTTCTTTGAATCCAAGTGCTTGGAAAATTAGGTTAACTCGCAAAGTATGAGTCAAAGAATCTGTTACTTTTAGGTTTTTGAATAACATTGACAGTTTGTCGTTGGTTTTATATTAAGGGAAAAGTCTTTTTTTTTTTTTCACAAGAGAGAAAATTTTAATTGATAAAAGCCATCCTAGAGAAAAATATCACATGCAATCAAAAGCAAAGTCCAAGTAGTTAAAAAACTCGGTTCCCTTAATAAGGTATTGATTTTAAATTGTATGAATGAAAAAAGACAAACATTAAAAGAACTTGCTCTCTTATAGGATTTAATCTGATCGATTATAGATTAATCAAAGTTTAAAGTGGTTATTGTATATCGAATATCCCAAACCAAAAAATATATTAAAAGAGTTTCTAAATTTATCATTTTATTTAAATAATTTTTATATTTATATTATACTCAAATAAGCTTTTATTTTTTATTTAATGGTTTTTTAAATTATCTTAATCATTATTTTTCATCATTCACATAATACATATGTAAAAGATATTGTAATTTGAAGAGAGTAGAAGAAATTATATATGCTAAATTTTAAATATCGAATATGTAAAATATTATTTATTAAAAATAATTATATAAATTAATTAAATTATGAATTTATTAAATAGTATAATACAACAACACATTTGTATATATTTGCTTATTGGAGCTCTAATTTTCCTATCTCTTTTTATTTTGATGCATTAATAAAATGTAATTGGAGTTATTCGACTTAGGGGCTATACCTTTTTCTAGCTAGGCAGCTGAACAAGAAACCCTACTTTTTTTACGCAAACTTTCTTTTTTTATTTTATTTTAATGGCTTGGCTTTGGAACGTTAATGGAAAAAATGATGCAAAGTGTAATAGTCATAGATGGAGATTTGTGAGCTGTGGGTGGGTAAAAGTACTTGTCGCTGTTGGTTGCCATTGGCAAATTAGATAATGCAGCTATCAGTCGGCATTAATGGACTAAATATCTTATAATTTATATATATCATAATATCTAAAAGACTTTGGTACGGAACATAACTACTATTAAACGAAAAAAAAATCGATTCAATATGCGATTTTCACTTGTAATCTTTTTTTTTTTAATTATTTTTATGTTATAATAATTATTTTAATTACAAAATTGAAAATATAAAACCCTACCCTGTAAATGCATGAAGATGCTGCGGATAATGCACATATGTCCTTGAAAAGTAGAAGTCCAATAGCTTATTAAATGTTTGTTATAATTAATACATCTTAATTCAAAGAAGGCTACTCCTTAACCTAACTTTCTAACCGATCGACCAACCAGAAAAGCCAGTTAAAAACAATTTGTAACAACATGCATGTGACTATATGAATCCCAATGCATCATTATAAATACGACTTCTCTATCAGAATTTTATAATTTCCTGTCGTTTCACTCTATGTAGTCTTTGAAAAGTAATTATTTTTGTCTCCCAACTTTTGGATTAAGATCCATTCAGCAATTATTACATAACTTCAAAATATATAAATTTTTTTTATTTTTTGTTTTACAAAAAAAAGAAAAGTAAAGTAAAAATAACAAAATAACAAAAAAAAAAACATTTATCAAACTGAATAAAAAAAGTTATAATTTCAGCAAACATGTCACTAGAAAGTTAAGAAAAACCTAAAAAAAAATTTATTTTGTAATGCTTACGTGTGACAGCATATATATACTTTAGGGTTCAACAAATTCTTTATTGTAATCACATCACCTTTTTTTTTTTCTTTTGGCAGGTGAAAATTGTCCCACAAAACCCTAAACAACGGAAGGACTGGGGGCGGGCAGCTAAGCAGTTGTACCATAGACAATCGAGAAGATGATTTTGTCATATTTCCGATGAGAGATTCGGTGATAGCTGAAGTATCAACGACCAAATCATAGCCAGCAGCACAGAGTTGTTGAGTCCTACAATGTCCAACACTCAAAAAAAGCCAATGGCAAAGGGCAACAATCTCAGCTGCTGCATGCCGTATCTTCTCGATGGACATAAAGTTATAGATTTCGACCCAAACTTGTTGCTGCTGCAGCCGGCAGTCTTGTATCAATTATTAAAAAAAAAGCTTGCTGCATGAAAATTGAATATTATACGATTTCTTGCTAAAATACATGGGAAAACGAGTCACCCCATTATGAAAGTCATTAACCACTTACAAAAGGCAAGTAACTCATATGATATGACAAAATCAAGCGAATGACAACCTCGAGTACTAAACTAAACAGATGGGCGACAGGATTTGTTCTGGAATGTCGAATCCCCTTGGAGTGGGAGGTTTGGATTCCATATTCTCAGACAGGATTTCATTGTTTTTCTGAATGGGATGTGGAAACTCGCTTGAGTAATAGTTTAATGTTATATTCGAGTTTCTAAACGTAATTTTTAAACGTAAAATAAATATTAAAAATACTATGATTTGTATTACAAGTATTTTTTATGATAAAATATGAACCTTATGAAGACTAAGACTAGTAGTGTATTTTATGATATATTTTTAATGAATTTTAACATCCCCTGAGAGAACCATCCTATTTCCTATCTATAAATTATAAGCATTCTTTTGCTCTTGAAGCCTGTTAGGACATGAAAATGCAACAAAATTGAAATTGTTGGTTTTGCTGACAGAAACTTCATGGTCCAACCAGCTTGTTGACAAAAAAGGTAATATTTCTCGCAGTATCAGTTTCACACGACCATATCCATGTTTATGCGCATTGATACCATGTGCAAGGGGGATAAGTAACTTTACTCCCAAGATAAAAGGAACAGGCTTGGAGAAGGGAAAATTTTCGCATGCTTAGTTAGAAAAAAAAAAAAATCAATGAGAACTTAATGATGGGTATCTGATAACACGATAATATTAGTAAAAAAATCTGTGATACATATTCACAAATACATACGGGAAGATAACATTAATTGTATCCTTAAGTCTAGATGAGACTAACGTCTTACAATTACAGAGGTCAGACAATAATTTAACCAAGCAGCAAACTGGGGTGCCCTGTAAAGAAAATGAAAACTAGCATTTTAGTGTATTGCATTATAAAACAGACAAGAAATTAGAAGTTGTAAACTTGCACTTCACACCAAATGCCAAGATAAATAATTATCACACTATCAGCCTCAATCTATCATTCCAGTAAAAAAAAAAATTTTCCACCCAATGATATCTTTTGCATATTGATGCACGACAATTGGAAGGATGGTTTCTTCTCATGGCTCAAAGATTTATTTTTTTAGTGTGCATGTCATGATAAAATCTTACAGAGATGTGCAGACACATTTATCCTGCTTGTTAACAATAAACTAAGTCAGTCATTAAAAACAAAGCTCAAATCAAGCAGGAAACCCAAACAAAGTCGATCAGTAATAAGATATCTGCTGAAAGCATGACATATGAAATTTGAACCTGCCTAAATAGGACATCACAAGTAGCTCATTTAGTGAACGTATATAACCCAATTTATGTTAGTAGGCTAATAGTCCTGTCTTGATTACCATCTAGAGAAGAGGACTAGAGCAGATAAAGTAGTAAAATTATCCTCTCCATATCCCTTCATAACAGATCAAACTTCAGCATCAATTTCAAACTTCATCTCTTCTTCAAAGTCTCAAAGTAGGACCAAGTGTCAAAGTCAATTAAAATTGGATATTAATGATCATGGAAATTCAACAAAAATTCACTTCCATTTCAATAAAAGGACCCTTTGGGGATTTCTTTTATATATGGTATAGATAATAAACCTAGACTTCAAATAAGCTAATTCAACAACATATACATATACATTCACATTCACATCTTACAAACTAATAGCCCAAGTAAGTTAAATTCAAAATTACCCAGGTAGGCTACTTAAAATCTTCAACAATGTAGGCAAGGTATATCAAGCTTTTCGGATTAATTAGTTATGCATATTAAAATTGTCAGATTAAAATAATAATAATATTAATAACAAGACCTAATCAGAAAGTGGCATTGCAATGAGACAAGAACAACATAATCCAGGTATACAAGAAAAATTGAATAATTATCACAGCACCAAAAAGCACACAAAACTTGATGCCTAATTATTACTATATTATACAAATGGACAGTAGCTTAGATTAAAGAAAGACTTCAACAAACTAAAAGGTTAAATGTATGCTGACACTAACATAGACCCAAATCAAAGACCATTTAAATATATACATATATATATATAGACACTTATCCTACTACCAAAATTAGAAATGAAAGAGCCTATTTTTTTAATACCCATTTAGCTTATAAGTTCATATATACAGCCCCATCCTCCTAAATGAACAAATGTGACATCTCATTAGAACAAAATCAAAACTTTGTGTTCAACCTCAATCAAGCCTCAAATTTGACAATGGAAACCGATGATTCAAGGTCAATGATGACTAATTCACTGAAATTGGCAGAGAATTTCAAACCCGTTCTAAAAGTTCACAAACTTTAATCCATACCAACCAAAAAAGAAGAAAAGCAACCCAATTAGCGTCCAAATCTTCACTTTGAAGCTTTTCCAACAGAACAATAAAAATAAACCGAGAGAAACGAAACTTTGTAATTTTTATAAGCTCTAAAGGTCTAACCTTTATTTGGTTTTTCATTGTTTTAAGCTTTTAAGAAGACGAATGCTGGCCTTCACAGAAAGGGCTTTCGTCGAAATTCTTGGCCGGATATTTAGCCGTAACCATCCCGACTTCAAAGACCAAATTATCCTCACTGGATCGGATCCCCGTTATGGACCACCACTTGAAAAATGCTCGGACCCGGATCCCATCCAGCTCAGCTATCTTTCCCTGGTCAATTTTCCCCGTTATCCGCTTCGAGTACGTGGCTAGGTAGTTGTCAGGCGGGAGCGTGATCTTACACGTACCACCGAGATCGACGGCGAATTCACTGGATGTTTGGTTAAGAGTGTAATTTCGGACCGAGGCTGGAAGGAGACCGATTGGGAAACCGTAATTTATAAGCTCGGTGTGGGCCTGGGTGAGTGGCGGTTTCGGGTTCGGGTTTTTAGGGGTTGGGGTTTGGGAAGAGAATGGTAGAACAATGAAAAGGAGAAGCGAGAAGAAAAAGACAGATTTCTTCATTATCTTTTTCAGGGGGTTTGTTCAGGGAAGAAGAAAGTGGGGAAGACCGCAGGTAAGAGTTGGGGAATGGGCCTCATGGATGTCGTGTTGACGAGGTAAAGTTTTGAATAAAACGGTACCGTACTATGTAAATAACGCGACGGGTGTTTTCGCCACTGGTTTTCTGCCGCCAACCGTTAAATTTAGACGAATGGGCCTTGGACTTTCCTACTAGGAGAGATAATGTAGTCTAATTTCATGCTTGAAGCCCATGACTCACTAGTGAGAAATTTAAATCTATAATTAAATTTTATTTTCAATATTGTTTTTTTAATTGTGTTATTTGAATTGGAGAGTAAATATTAGATGTAGATACGTATTTGATACGATTATATGTGTTTTTATTTTTTTTTATATATTTAGAGGTTTAAACCTTTATATCATATATGTTGAATATGTATTGGATATAAATATTTCAAAAAAAAAAAAAAGGTCTAGAACAACATAATTTTTTACTCCATTTCTCTTGTTTTCTTTGGTTAAAAAACTTTCAATTTTGGATTATTAAAAATAAAATTCAAATGGGAGGTTTCATTGACAACAAAAGTACAACATTACCAGAAGAAATATAGGAATTTGATTTAAAGAAAATAATGTGGTTGAACTCGGAGCCACTGGAAACTCAACCTGACACATACCATATATCCTCTTAATTAGCTTTGAACTCTGTCAGATAATCCCCACCACCAGACACCGCCACTCAGCAGAAGCTGCCAGGAGGCCCTCCAATTTCATTATTGTGTGACGGCCAGGTTAGTCCTTGGCCTTCCCGAGGTTCCCAGGCAGCCAGCTCTCTATTTGTAGCCATAATATTTGGTTGTAAAAATTGAAAACTTTTATTATTATTATTATTTTTGGTTCTGTGTTCCATGCAATGAATTATTGCAATCTTGAGTTAGATTTTGTTTGTTTCCTACAGAGGGCATAGAGTTTCTTCTTTCTCTCTGGAACCTCCATGTTGAGGCACAAAGTACAAACTGAACCTTCCTGCTTTGGCATTTACATTATGTTCACCTTTAGGCTGTAAAGAAGACTCCTTTTCTTTTATAGTACGTGGTTGAGGGAAGCTGAATAACAAAACCTGTTAGTTCTATAGTGGGAATGGCTGGCTCAGATACTGTGAATATTCATAACGAAACATGCACAAAATTTGTTTGCGTTATGAATCCAAAATTTAATTTAATTACTTTATATAATTATTTTAAAAATTAATATTTAAGATTTAAATAGTAATATTTACAAGTTACAATCACTCTTATCTTCAGTCCTTGACCTATTTTGTATAAAAAAAATATTTGTATTATGTATATGTAATGTAAGTATACAATTTTAAACAATTAAAGTTAAAATAACCTTTCAAAAATCAAGATGGCAGCACTTAATTTGGTAATTTGAATCTGGGACTTGTGAAGGAAACATCTGAGATGCGAGAGTATTTCCTGTAAACTTTTGATTTCATTTTTCTTTCCATATCTAGATTGAAGTTTTGCTTTTATTCTAAGCCATATCTTTTGCATACAACAATAATCCAAGCTAGATAGAATCGGCCCCGAATGGGTGCTGGTCGGTTTTTGTACTAATCAAACTCTTAAATCACACATGTCATGTCCTGCTAAGATCAGGACAAAATCACTTTGCGAATAGTAGTAATTTTTTAGGTATCCGTCACCCATGTTTGATGCAAAATACCCATTTTATTTATATCTATGCCAGAAAAGAAAAGAAAGTCACAGTACACAAAATAACTACTGCTATAAAAATATTGTAATAATTACAACATCGTTTTGCTGCTAGCAATTCGATATACGGTACCATAATAAATCCTTATAATAGTAGAGAAGTAGATTTTTTTTTTTTTGGTTCTGATCTCCATTTTATATGGTCTTCAGTCTTTTAGGATGTACAAGCTGGTAGCATAGGAAAGCAAAATGATGTTCAAATTGTTCATCCATCAACAAGAAGTCCAAAGCTCTGCGTTTTTAACCTTTGAGACACTCTCCAGCACTTCAAAAGGGATTATATCACCAATAACAACCACCCTCTTGCTTTCCAGGTCTACTTCATATGAGGTCACTCCTGTTTTTCATGGGACATCTAGGAATTACATTACAGTAATAAAAACAAAGACCTAAGCAAAAGGGATCAAGTTTATCTAGCTCCTATACAAATCAAAAACAAAAATCAATTGCAGCACAAGCGATACAATAACATGGCATATAATATTAAGCTCTGCATGGATGAGTGATGACCATTATGCATTTTGGCCAATATGTTGCTTTACTTTTGAGTCTGTTAGGTCAGTGACATCAGAAATTGTTAAACAACTAATAAAACACAATATAAAAAGGTATAGTGGTTGAACAGCTATAACGCTTTTGAATAATTTCTGTGTTTGGTGTTACCGTGTTAGGTTTACTGAAGATCACTTAATTAATTGAAAAATGGAAGTACCGAAAATGTTGATATCAAATTTCTGATGAACTATATTGCAGGATTTTGTTTGAGCTAGAAAAATGAATCTTTTTAAGGAAAACAGGGCCGGGGGGGGGGGGAATCAAAAGAGAAAAGAAAGACATCTTGCTTACCATCCAGCTTGGAAATATGTTTCTCTACTTTTCTTGCACAGCCATGGCAATGCATGGATACCCTTAGTACCACCATCTACAAAGGTCAAATAAAGTTCCTCAAATTCCCCCAATATTGAAAATCCTCTAGCGTTTCAAGTTTTCATTTACTATGTCTATATGTTCTTAACTCTTAAACGAACGAAGAAAACATTATAGATATAAAAGAACATATTACCTTTGGCTTAAGTTGAAAGGCCAAGGTCTGGTTGCCAGCAACGACGTCTTTCAATCTCAGCAACTGGGTTTTGTCAGATGTTATCAATGGCTTTTTCTCAAACTCATCCTCCAACGTGTTCATGCAGAAACAAGAGCAAGAGCCTGAAGACAGATATAAACAATCTAGCATCTTGCCAAAACTGAGTTTTCCCATTGCTCCCAGATCTTCTAACACACAAAAATAAAATATAATCTCTCTGACCCTCACTCGCTAGGAAACTGAAACATGCCTACGTTCCCAAATGTCGATCTTATAGGAAAAAAATCAATCAAAGCAAACTACATCCCCACATTATTATAATATATATGTAGGGAGACAGAAGGACGCTAAAAGTCAAATTTTCTTGGGAAAAACAAAAGCTAGACAGAACCTAATGAAGCTATTGAAGAAGAGAACCTTCAAGGCTGCCAAATTTTGTTTAGAGGTACCACTCGTCAACAAAGTTTTCAAAGAGGAACTAGGCAAATGCAACTCAAAACAAAAAGTTCTTATCTTTAATCACCGCAAGCAGCAGCATTTGTCACGTGGTGAGCTACTAACAAAGACAGCAAGCATCCATTTGAAAAAAGTATACACCATATAGAGACAGAGAGGGACGGAGAGGGAGGGATAAAGGAATTTTCACGTGAGAATTGCAGTTAGTTTGAAGGTGAGTTGTTTCACTGTTTCGTGTGAACTATTCCTTTTTGTTCATAAAAGACACTTTAAAAACACACCGAATGTGAAGAAGGCTACAATTTCATATGACTTAAAAGGGGTAGGAAAAGCACTAAAATAGGGGTTATAGTGATCAGTTAAAGAAATTGCTAAGGACAATCTCTATTGGCATGGCATGCGATGATAGCTAAGAAATAACAAGTAGAAATATTTATATCCAAAGACTGGATAAGCATCTTTAGTAGAGTATGTAAGTACATTGGGTAGATGATCATGGCTCATGACCTTGAGCATGCATTTTTAAGAGATCAAAACAATTTTAATAATCAACTATAGAAGAATATTCTGTGTACCTAATAAAGTTTTTTGTTTGTTTGTTTTAATTTCTAATTACATCACTGCCTTGTTAACCCTCATTTTTTTTTATCGATTAAAGATATATTAGCAGATTAGCATGATTAATTAGTAACCATGAAGATTGATTTGATTAAACAAGTTTAATTTCCCTAACTGTTCAGGTTCAAAGGCACACAGATATTAGTAAACTTTCTTTCCGAGGTGGCCTTAGTCTCTCAGAGGCGGATGTGATGGGATGGATGTAATAATTCGAAAACAGTGAGTGAGCGTTGAAGTCGTTGGCAACCTTGTCTTGATCCTCATTCTTTCAATATTAACATAGAGTAGAAGCGGACAGGCGGCATTCAATTATTGGTGTCCCTTGAGCACAGACGATATTGGAAATTATTGGATGGTTGAATATATTGTGTATTATTCTTTATATTTTACAAGATTAATGGGACTATTCTCTAACAAGTCGGTCCATGTGATGACGGTTCCTTCGAGTGGGAGGAAAGGGACGAATTTTTAGAAAAGGAAAAAGAGTAGTGAAGTCATGTTAGGCACGTGTTAGTTACATGACCTTTGGGGATGCAACAAACCCAAGCAGCAATTGGCAATTTTTCATGCGAGGCATTCAACAAATGTGGGTGACATTTGACAGAAAAGAAGAAAATTGGAAGCCAATTGTCCTGTTTTGTTGGCTAAAAGCCCATGCTAAAGAGCAAGCACCGCCTCTTGTGTCTATTTTACAAACATTCCTATTTTGAATCACCAAATATATAATAACATCAGTGCGCCACATAATGCTGCAAAGGGCACTGTGGTAGAGAAGCGTTAACACTAGGCAGCAGTAAACACTTACAAAAGACTATCGGGCCGGCAACATTTATCTTTAGAATTCTTTGCCCCCCCTGTGGAATCCAGTACAGCACCAGCAATTTCTTTCAAGGCTTATCATTTCTGAAATAGGCTTATTGCGAGGCGCAAAAGGGGAATTTGAGAGGTTGAAAACTTGAAATTGTTTGTGGTTCAAATTAATCTTTTCAAGAGAGGGATCCTATTTCCTAAACCCAAATTAACAGACTACATTTGCTTCTAAAAAAAAGATTAATAGGAAAAAAGCAATATATATAGTAACCAATAAGGTGAAAGGGCATTCATTTTTATGTGGGACGAAGGGGACATGATATTAGGTTGTGGTAGCAATGGCTCGTCCGCCGTCCCTTTGTGCAGTGGTCCAACTCCACAGTTCACTGCCTTAAAAAATAATAATAATAATAATAATATGGTATCTGCAGAACCGTGGAAATAATAAGCAAAGGAAAGGCTACCTAATTCCATTTGATTATGTGCGCTGCCCATCAGGAGCCTTGCACTCGTAATAAATTTCTGGACGGTCATGTATGTTTAACTGCTCATCCTGAACATGACAAGTTTAAACCATTAAACTATTTTCAGATTCTTTTCTTTTCTAAATCTTCGACTGACACCCCCTCCACCCCACGAAAGGAAACGTTATCCACCTTAAAAGTTTAGAGTAGGAATATGGATTATGGACCCATTCTAAACAACTAAACATCTAAGCATGTGCACACATGTGTGCGCATATCACCTAAACATCAATAAAAGATGTTTAGAATGTGTACATTCTAAAACTTCTTTCATCAATTAAATATTTTATATGACGTGTGTTATTGCTAAAAACTTCACATTTTGTTATATCTGCATTCATACTTGTATAAAACTGTATATAATGTATGTAAGCCCTAAATAAAAAAATGTATATGAGCTTTAGTAATAACAATTATAACAACTACTCCTATTGATTGTTTGCTCAAGAAAAGACATCTATTGATAGAAAACTGCCTCAAGGCTCAAGGCAAGAAAAAAAGGAGCCAAGACTCAAGGCAGACTGAGCCAGGCTTAGTTAGCAAAGAACTCATTTTTCCAACAAAATCAACTGAATATCAAGAAAACAGAGGAAAATATATTTGTAGATCTCAAATCTGAAAATTTGAAGATTCGTATAGTATATGAGTTGAACAATGAAGGATACATTGACATCGAACTACCTCTTGTAGAATCCTTGTTCAGTCATAGTTGAGCTCACTCAATTAAAAAAAAAATTAGCAAGCTGTTTTGTCTACAGCTGCATTAACAAAATAAAAGACACTTAAGAGAATGCACACAATGACTCAGATGATAACATTTAAAGTTGCATTTCTCGTGCATTTCTAGAATTATAATGAACTCAGCAAAGAAACTAATTTGAAATGTACATTAGTGAATACCAAGCAAGCTAACTATGGCCAAGCAGGCATCCATGTTCAGAAACATTTTATCATCAGTATACAAAGGTAGAAAGTGTAATGGATGCCAGTTAAGTACAACAGAAATACTTGTTTCTTACTTTTTTGAACACTAGAGGTAGAGGAAGCCGCAAGGACTTGACCATTCTCCCAAATGTTTGCCATGTCACTTGGAGGGTGCGGATGTTTAAAGGCCTACAAGATATAACATCACACGCTCATGCAAAAAGATGGACGACCAAAATTAGAGGTGCAAAAAGCATTGTGAAATTTGTATTATTCTAAATTATCTTCTAATAACAAAAAGATGATAAAGATACTAAGAAACTAGACATCAATAGTTTCCATCCCAATAACCTTAACCTATGAGTCTAACCAACTCAAGCAACCAAGATATGCAGAATATTGGTAAAAAAACCAGCAGCCATCAAGAAAACAATGGAATAAAAAGCTCATATAGCCAAAAGGAAAAAATAATTGCATGTATACAGCTTGGAATGTAAACTACTGAAGAGAGTAAATCTAGTTAACATCGGGTATAAGGAATGAAATCTAAAAAAAGTAAAAATATAAATTGCTGAAGAAAGTAAATCTAGTTAAAATCGGGCATAAGTAATGCAATCTAAAAAAAGTAAAGTGTTAGGATGTCATAGACTTGCATATAAGCAGTGAAAGATGACAAATTGAAGAAGCATCGATCTCTGGGCTGCTCGATTACATGCGTCAAATTGTATGCACTTCACTCATTCATGTTCATCCTTGAAAAACTGCAGAAAATATAGCCACAAGAAACAGGCATAGGAGAATCTATCCAGATACACACATAAAGAGAGTAGACTTGCCTTGTAGACTTGAACTGTTGTATTTCACATTCATTGTTCATTTGGTCTGTAGTTTTCTTGGCATAGTCTATAAAAGGACAATAACAAAATACATGCATTATGCACAACCAAAAGAACAGACATCAGAACTAACTGTTTCCAGAGAACGCAGACTGCCACTAAGTCCAGATGTACCAGCTTCATTACGAGGTATGAATGTATGCATTCCATAACTGCATAGATACTCGACAACTGAGGTTTTGCTTCAGTTCTAACTTATATCACTAAAACTTAATAGCCCAATAGGAGAAGGGAGAGATAACCTACAAATAGGAAGGATGGTAGATTTGCAGGCAAATGGGAGATGGGTTGGAAAAGCGTACAGAAAACTAGAGAATGATAAGAATCTAAACGGAAACATAAAGGAAGAAAGCATTGCATTTAGAGTTAGCATATTAATTCTTTGTTAGGTAGGGAGGATGGAAAGTTTTTAATTTAATAGTTGAGATTCATAGCCATGTTTGCTATTTTGTAACTCAATCTTTTGATAAAAACTTTTTCTTTCCTTTCTCATTCTTTTATCCTTTCCATCTTTCCTACCCAACATAGTGTAAAGCATAATATTCGATTAACAAGTTCAAAGATAACATAACATATATGACGATACAATGCAGCAGACCAGCAGTACAAACCAGGCAATCAAAGAAGCTTTAGAATTCCACATGGAATATAGCCTACTTGGAAAGGCCAACATGCAAACATGAATAGATTATTGATAAAACTTAGAAAACAAAGAGGCAAACCCCAATAACACAAGGCCAAAAGTGACCATAAGCACTCTCCTTTTCTTTTCTTGCTTTTTGGTAGGAAGAATTTTACTAATATTTTTCTGTTCAATAGATTATAAAAGATTACTGTTAACCATGACTTTAATGTTTTGCAAAATCTTGATCACAATCAAAGAGATTATTCAAATATGTAACATATTTCAGACAAAGTGGCCAGTGCAGAGAGATCAGAGACACTAAGGAGTAGTTCATTGCTATCAACCTAGCAATATCAACAGTAGGCGTCATAATAAAATCACCATGACAGCTGCAATCAGGAACAAGATAGGGAGGTTGACATGCGGCACCTACAGCTCCAGTAGCAGCTCATAAATTTGGTAACCTACAGAAGTCACACTAATGTCAAGGAGGAGACAGAAAAGCAGGATGAATTATCTTTGAAACGAACTCAACAAAAATAAGTTTCTTTAATCATTACCATCAGAAAAGATATTGGCAAGAATGAAAATCCTGAAATCAACATATTTCAAAGTTTCAACAATTAATTTCTCCATAAGAAGAAACAGAAACAATCCATGAGAGCATAGGCCTCTAAATATTTGACTAGTTAAACTGGAAAGAAACCAAATGTCAAGGCAAAATAAAGGACCAGCGGGATCATCTTGTCATTTCTTCCAGAAAAGCTCAACGAGCTTTTCTAGATCATCTTTCTGGACCCTAATAACACTCCCCATTCATTTTCTCAATTTAAAAGACATGCTGAACTTCAGGAGGAGTGCTGCAGTATCATTTGCTAAAGACTGTTATTTGCACTTTACCTCTATTATATTGTGTTTATGTAAAAGTTGAAATTTGTTACAGCAAGCAAGTACGATCAATTATGCCAATGACGAATCATGATCATAAGAGAAACATATAAAGCCACAATGTCTAAGCCCCTAATTGTACCCACACTTATGACACTTTGAAACCCTTAGGCAGATTATTTTTAGCCCAAGAAAACTATGACATAATTACAATCTTTGATTAGTTTATAAGAAAGAGCCACTTGATGACTGCAGCTCAGATACAACACTCACAAATCTGTTAATTAGTCACTCAAAATCCATCCAACTGAAAGGATACCTCTCACCTGAAAGAAACTCAAGGAAGAACCTTTTTATTCAAGATATCTAACACATTAAAGGGGAAGAAGTAACTGCAACTTATAAAAGAAATTTCACATATATAAAGGTTAGCATACCATGCAAGGTCAGGATTCCTGAGATGAAATTGAGATTCACCAATGTATCCAGCAGAAGTCATATCAATGACAGGATCACCAAGAGAAACATGATGCAGGCCCCCAATTTTCATAACTGCTTCCCCCAACATTCAAACTCAAAATGAATGAAGACTGTCTGATAAACTACAACATATTTGACATATCATAATTTGCAACTACTATAATATTAGCCATGCCTTGACAGTTCAGTGTGTTCATAGTTTTCTTTTAAACTGATACCATCACTCAATTGGAATCCTCTACTCTGCACCAAATCCCTGTAGTAGGATCCACCAACTTCAAATGATTAAAGAAAACTAAGAGATTAAAATTATGGATAATGTAATTAGAAGGCCAACCTATTTACTCACCTTTCTTCAATAACAAACACCACCACCACCACCCCAACCCCAAAACCCAAATAAGAGTATTGAAAAGTACCTAAACCTACATCCCACCTAATGAACTATTATGTATCAACTAAGGACCTTGGCTAACAACCAAGATTAAAATTGCAATAATATAACTGTTAGTAAGACAATAATTAGTATGAATCACAGTAATTAATAATGCAGCTGCAATCGAAAGTAACCAAAAGTTCCTGTAACAGTTTAAAGGGAGAAAGAAAAAGAAATTATATACCAGGAAAAAAGTATTGAGGTAGCACTAAAGTTTTGGTCACCCAGCATTCCAGTGTATTGAAGACTAGTGATGTTGCTTCTAGTCCCCAGAGATGCAACTTTTGATAGAATCCAATCTAAAGGCGTGAATGCAACTGCTAAGTGACAACTTATGATGGAGGTTGAATTGTACCGTCAACAGGCATTTGTTCAACAAGGGGCCGAAAATGTAGTTGCTTGATGAGTAAATGATATTGTTCTCTGGTCTCCTGACTTGGGAAAAGCCGTGTATACACACCCAGGTAATGAATAATGAAAATAAAGTTTGGAAAAATAATTTTCAGCAACCGCACAAACTCCCTACTTAGCATAAGGAATATCTAGTGCAATATTCCCTTGTAAGAAATCATTGGCTTGTGGCACATGGCATTTCTAATTCCAGATAGAGCCATCCTTTTCTGTGTTACAGAGTTATCATGACAAAAAGAACTTGCAGGTAAGAACTCATGCTCAGTGCCGAAGGTCCTGATCAGAGGGAAGTGAATCACAATCTACATTTAAGCCATGGAAGGATACACTTACTGGATCAGCATGTGATGCCATTCCCAGGTCCCTGGACCTGAAAGATTGGAAAAAATTAAAATAAATCCAAAAAGATATTCAACAAACGGAGGCTTCACCAAACAACTACCCAAAAAGGTAACTTACTGCTTGCTCTTTGTTCGGAAAACTGTAGATGAATCAGTATCTCTAGTCATTTTAAAGGGCTCTGCAGGCCAAAAAGATCATCCAAGATTGGATAGAATAGCACTATATTTGGAGAACATAGGATTTCGAGGAACAAATAGATCCAAAGCTTTGACTTACTGCTTGCATTTAGTTGATAATGCTCTTACTGAATTTGCATTTGCTGTCTTCCCCAGGGACCTTTTGTATCTGATGTTAGCAGACAACAATGTCTTGGAAACAAGAATAATGAAACAAACCAAAGAGTTAAAAGGGTATAGTTAGTACATGCATACGAGTGTTTATAACTTACTGCTGATTATTATTTGCTGAAAATCTGTTGTGGGACTTTTTCCTTGGATCTTCTCCAATCTGAAAATTCACCAAGCAACAAAAAGCAATCTAACAAAACACGGGAAGAGGAGAGCATCATCCAAACATGTCAGCTGACTGCATGCTTTTCATCGGTGGATTTAGAAAGATGTTCTTTGACAGAGGTTTATTTCTAACAGGCCCATCCTTTCACCATTATTGAAGAACTACTATAATTGCCATATTTGGAATGTGGTCAGAATTCTTTTGCTTTATAACCACCACTTCTAGTATTATTCTTGTAGCAACCTTGATGATAATAATCATTTGAAGTCCTGTGTACCTAGTGACACAATCAATCAAAAAAAAGGTGTTACACTGGTGCTTTCATTACTCTTATGTAGAATCTCATCAACGAGATTTCTTTCCCGCTACCTTATGAAAAAAGCATCATGAAGTGGAAAAACAGTATTCAGCATGTAGACTGAACTTCAAAGGCATTAAGTTCCTCGTTGTGTGCTTCCTCTAGTTTCATCTCTTCAAACTTGTCATGCATCCATTTCAATTCATCTCGATTCACAGATGTTTCTTTTCCTGAAAGAAGAAAGACAACAAAGATGATAGATGAAGTGTAATCAAATGACAAAAACAAGAAGAAACTACAAAGAATATTTATGGAAAAAAAAGTACAGAAATCACCAAACACAAAGAAAATTGCCAATGAAATTGGTTCGGAAAAAACAATATCCATCATATGACAGTATATGCAACATCCGCGCATTTTATTGAATTATTTCTCTATACATTGACTATAAAAATCAACCATGAACTCAGCTTTTGAAAATTTTAAAAATGGTCTGCTGAATGCCGATCTAAGCAAGGTGACATGAAAACATATACTAACAACCTAAAACATTAACTAAAACCACTATATAACCAATAGATCTCAACTGATTGATGATCGATTAGTGAGTATAACAGTAACTAAAATCTTACAGTGCAACCAAAATATACAAATAAATTGCTCTGATGAATATTCATTTTAACAGCTAGACTACAAAAAAGGTAAAATGACCAGTGACCAGACATCTCCTATTGATTAATTACAGTAAGGCCAGAGGTTTTAATGCAAATCTAAATGGTTAAATGAAGCAGAACTAAAGTGATAACTAGATCACGCATCAAGAGGTTAGCACATTCTTATTGTCAGTTAATTTTTCAACATTGAACTCAACAATACCTTGCCTCATAGGCCATACACACCAGAATATTTAATGCCCATTACTTTTCGGAATCACCATGTGAACTAACATCTACTATAATCCATAGGCAAAATTAAATGAGCTTGAACAAATAAAAAATTTAAACCTATCTAAGATTAATGAAGAGAGTTTAAAAAACTTGAATCAAAATGTATTTCAACATTCTCACCAAAACAAATCAAGACACTGTACCTTAACTGGTGGAGAAAATGAATCTTACATTTAATTATTGTTAGATGACATTTAATCGTTTAGCATGCAAACTCGACCTAAAGAGAAAACGGAGATACCTGCCTTGATCGCGACTTTGACGACGAAGACCGCCAAAACGGTCGTCGTGCATGTAAAACGCACCGGTTCTTGGAACCGCAAAGGCGTCGTTGTCGCCATCGTTTACCTTCTTTTTTCCTCTCGGTTTCTTCACCGTTACTTGGTAGTTCAAACATTCTCAACAAAACAAATCAAAACGCGGTACCTTAACCGGTGAAGAAAATGAATCTTATAATTTAATTATTGTTCAATGACTTTTAACCGTTTTATATTCAAACTCGACCTAAAGAGAAAGCGAATATACCTGCCTTGATCACGACTTCGACGACGAAGACCGCCAAAACGATCGTTGTGCATGTAAACGCACCAGTTCTTGGAAACGTACAGGCGTCGTTGTAGCCATCGTTTACCTTCTCTTTTCCTTTCTGTTTTGTCGCCATTACTTGTTCTGCGACTTCCTCTTCGCGTTCTTCTTTTACTTGTCCTCCAAGCTTTCAGGTTCACCTCCGTATTTTTTGTCTTTTTATCTTCCAAAGTTGGCGTCCTAAAAGTAAATTAATAATAATAATAACAGCAAATTCTGGGCTTTCCCACCTCATAATCACTCGAAATAGGTCACATTCCTCTCAATAATTTTCAAGGTTGGAGCATGACCAAATTATATTAAATTTGATCATTATTTTCACTAAAATTATTAAAATTTTAAAATAAATTTGTAAACTTTAAAATTTTTAAATATATATTTAAAACTTTTTAATTTAATATAATATTTTAAAAATTATGACCCAAATTAAATTTATATAGTAAAAAATCAAATATAAACAAATAAAATAAGATAATGAAAGTATTTTTTTATAAAGCATTCAAGCGACTCTTAACATAAAAATAACCTTTTTTTTAGAGTGCGCCGCGTTTTTCTTAATATTTTTCCTTAAACTCAAGCAACCATAATTGATCAAGTGTTTAATAAAGCATGATGTGATGTTGCTATTGATCCTTGCATGTGCACTACAAAACAATTTAGCAATGGTGTTCCTTTTTAAGAATGAGTGACAAAAGCAAATATTTACACTCATATTTTTAGGTTTCTCACGAACGATAGGATTAATTTTAATAAAATTAAAAATGATAACAATAATTATTATTATTATAATTAAAAAAAATAATAAAAATTTTATATTAAATAAATCTTATTAAAATTAAAATTTAATTAATAATACGATAAATTCAATCACGTTATATAAAAAATATAATAAAATTCAAATAAAAATTTAGAATGATTATGGACTATGTTTGGTATTGTCGATGTTTATCATCCTCCTTATTAAGTTGTTCTTTCTCTTATTAAAATTAATAAACGATTCAAATAGTTAAATTCATCCATCTACATTAAAAATGATATGAGTGGAATGTATAACCAACTATTGAATGTCTCAATGGTTGCCACCATTGTAAACCTTTCAATAAAAGGAAATTCTTATTAATGATTTTTTTTTTCACCATGCCAAACGATATCAACAAAAATTAGTCAAAAATTTATTTGGATTTGAAAATTTTATTCAAATTTATTTGAATATGAATTTGACTTAATTTAATTTGATCAAAAGATTAACAACTTTGAACTCATATAAATTGAATTCGAACAATAAAAAAATTAATTCAAAATAGTTAAATTTTAAATCAATTTAATTTTAAAATTCAATAAATTAACTTTAAAATAAGATAAATTTTTTATATAGCCAATTTTTTTTCGACCAAAATTTAATTTAGTATAACAAAAATACTCATAAAAAAATATTTAATTATCTTTATTAAAATTACTTTGCTATCCTTCAACACCGGTCACTTAATTTTTCGTCTTTCAACTGAAATTATTGGCATATAGTTCATGCAGAAATATATATTTAAAATTTTTAAAATTTCTTTAAAAATACATATTAAATTAATTTAAAACCCTTTTAATCATGCGTTTTTAAATTTTGTTTGAACTTTCCAGATATTTATGTATGCATGAATAAAAAAGTAAGTTATCCTGTGGATGGAGACGCGCCAACCGAGCAATCCAATCTCTGAAAAACAACAAGCTTCTTTATCAATGAATTAATGCTGCTTTACGTACAAATATTCGTATCTATACGACTTCGAAGTAAGATGGATAATTTAATCCGTTTTCGATAAATTTTTATTCGATTTAATTTTATATAATTAAATTTTTTTTAATTTGAGTTTCGAATTAAATCGAGTTGGGTAACGTTAAAAAAAAGATTGATATCAAATTAGGTTTAAATTTTAGATAAATATAATTCGATCCGATTTTATATAAAAATAATTTTAAATTAATTTTTATTTATATAATTATATATTTAAATATTTATATTTAAAAAATAATATTTTATATTTTAAAAAATAATATTTTATTAATTTTTGATCAAATCGAGTACGATTTATACAATATCGAATTAGATTTAAGTTCAAGTATTAAAAAAATAAAAAAATTTAAATCGAATTGAATTCAAATTTGATATGTGTAAAATTTGATCAAATTTGAGGTGAGCAAAAACTGATCTGTTTTAACCTATTACCATCCTTACTTTAAAGCCATACATAAATGCATATTCATATGATTGTAAAGTTTTTGCTCAATATTGTACAAATTTAAGATTTTATTCAAAAATTAAAAGAAAAACATCAATCTTGCCTCGGATTTAATTTTGTTGCCAATTTCCTTCTAATCTTGGCTCAAAATAGATATTAAGGGTATAAAATTTTTTATCAAAGCAAACTACTAAAAAAAAAAAAAGTTTGACCGATTAAAAATGAGAGAATTATTGAAAGTTTCGAAGGTAAATGTGTTTGCCTATAATAAACAATTTTACTTAAATATGTTGGAAATATGACTGTATTTAACACATAAGTGTGAAAAAAACAAAAATATGATTTTATATAGAAATTGCCTTGAAATAATTCTAATATAAATGTTAAGCCCAAGTTACTCAAACCTAACAACTCAATATTCCAATAAACCTAATTCAAAATAATTTGATTTTTTTGATGCAAAAGGTCCAAATATATTTAAATGTTTATTTTTTTAACAATATGACTTTATTTAAAATTTATGATTCATTTGGATAAACAATGGTTCAATGATATTAAAAATAATAATAAAATTTATTATAATTACAATTAAAAATTTACGGTAATTATAATACAAAATTTATATTAAATAAATTTTATTAAAATTAATATTTAAATTTAATTGATTATAATTAAAACTTAACTATATTTCATTAAAGATACAGTTGTATCCAAACGTTCAATTACTTTTGATGAGTGATAATATAATATATATATATATGCTTACTTACACGAATAAAATCAATGTATGTATCTCATGTTACACAGCTGATGCAAGCAGAATGGATTCTTTTCCTCAATTTGGCATTGGGCTTTTATCACTCGTTTGAAAAATAATTTTCATTTGATTAGTTGTGATATATTTCTTACTTGATGGTGTTCTGAAATCAATTTTATAATTAATTTAAAATTAATTTCATGTCTAGATCCCAACTTCTAAAACTCCAGATTGTTCATTGATAGAATAAGACATCCTTTAAAATTTAGCATGAAAGAAAAAGATCATAAAAATAAAAAAAATCAAATGAAAAATAAAAATCACAACGGGAGTTGCATCAAGGTCTGCCTGCCTGACTGGATATTCTTATCTTTATTTAAGAATGGCCTTTTATGGTAATTTTTTGGTCAAATGCAATATTATAATTATTTTTGTCTCTTTTGCCCTTGTTTAATTTTTGAAATCCTAATTTGTCCATCACCAGGAGCGAGAAAGGAACCGGAAAAAACCAGTCAGCTCACCCGGCGTCGGGAAAATCACCGGCAGCCTCTGGCAAAATTTTTGGTTAGATTAGTTTGCCTGAAGCCAAATTATTTCTTCTTTTCTTAGATTCTGGCGACTTTCCGAGAAATTATCTTCAACGAAAACGTTATATTCCGACGTGAGGGGCCGGATTTGGGTCGATGTAAGCCAGATCGAACTGCTAAAGACAAGATCTAGCCGCTGGTTCGTCGAACCGGCACCAAAAGCCACAGATCTGGTCGGTAACAGCCATCTTTTGTCGCGGAGATGCGTTCAACGGCCTGAAATGACCGCTGATATGGGTAATCCAGTTCTCGGGCGATAGTTTTCGTGGATCAGCCCAAGTCAAAAGCGTCACCGTCGACGATTTTCTAACTGGGGTTGGCTGGAATGGTATAAGAAAAGACAAAAAGAAAAGAAAATGAGATTTATTAAAAATAAAATAATATTTTAATCATATTCTTTGCATATTCTAAAACATAATTTTTTAAATAATTAGACGTTTTCATAATATTTGACCAACATTTTTTTCAATCAAATTATATAATAATTATTTTTTACTTGATTCTCATAAAATAATTTTATAAATTATAATCTTAAAAACGAAAATCCTACCTCCAGTTATTAGGACATGGTAATTTAGTAAAGAAACTTATTAACAGGTCGTCTCACTTCAACAACGTAGACGAGTCACCAAAATCGTCAAAGAAAGAGCACCTGCAAGGGAACAAACCCTTTCCTCTTTTCTCTTCTCTGTCCGAGAACACAGTCAAAACTAAAAAAAAAAAAAAAAAAAAAAAATCCCGAATTTCTTTCGCTTTCTAAATTCTCTGTTTAAATCTACTTTTTCCTCGCTCTTCATTAAAAAAAAAAAAAAACAGCCTATTTATTTTATACAGCCTTTTCTTAGTTCTTAGCTGTACCAAAGCTTTCCTCTGTGGTCACAAACACCCTTTCAAAGATCTATAAATTTCTCTCTCTTTCATTCTTTGTTTTCTTTATATTTTAATCAACTCTTTGTTGCTCTAGTTTTTACATAATTTTCTTGGCGTTGGATCGGAATTATTTGATTAAAAAGTCCCCAACGAAAGTTTGAAACAAACTTTTCCTTTTTCTCTGTGATTCCAGGTCAGTTCTTTGTTTCTTCTTTTTTTCTTTTTCTCGGTCAACTTTTCTAGGGTTCCAAACACGTCCTTATTTTATCTGTTTTTGCTGTTTTGTGTTTTTTTAGTTACTTTGTTTGTTCAGATCCGTTGCCTTTGGTTGGTTCAAATTTTGTATGTTGTATTTTTTATTTGTTTGATTAGCAGGAAATTCTGTGTTTAGTAAGGAAAAATATGGCGTTTCTAATTTAGATTGTTTAATTTTGCTTGGCAGTATGATGGCGAGTCGAGTGAAGGAAGACGAGAAAAATGAGCGAATAATTCGGGGCCTTCTCAAACAACCGGAGAATCGTAGATGTATTAACTGCAACAGTTTGGTATGATTTTCTTTTTTATTGTTTTTCTTGCTTATGTTTTGATCCCATGATTGTAGTCAGAGAGCCAGCATCGAATAGTTGATGATTGTGCTGTTGTATCCTGCTATAGATTGATGGAATTAAACTGTGTCTGAATTGTTCATCAAGTACATTTGGTTTTCGGATTTAGAAATATACACTGGCTTATATATGTGGGTTTTGAACTTATTGCAAGTTTGCAACAGTGATGTTTATGAAATCATTGATGCTTGTGGCCCATTAATAATTTATTGTACAGAATATATTATTGATACTTCTGTATTTGTTTCCCTGCAAACATGGAAAGTTAACCCATGAATTTTCAAAAAAAAAAAAAAAGGAAAAAAGCGGGTTCTGCTTAGGATTGTACTTATGACCAGTGAGATAGGTTTTATATGTTTGAATACTCTATGGATTTGACACAATTAGAAAACGTGATTAAAGTTTTGATGAATTCTGAAATCTTCACTCTTAAACCTTTTGGGAAGTTTTGATTGTTCCGTAAAATTTTTGTTTGAATATCCTTCTGGAATGTTGCTTCTGGAAATTCAGTTGAAATATGTTTTTTGCAGCAATTTCCTTATGCCAAATTGAGTGTGATTTCCTTTAATGTGTAAATTTTGGAGTGCATATACTTTCTCTGTCATAGCGTTGCTATTTGCTAACTTAGTAGCTGAGCAGGGGACTCAATATGTTTGCACAAATTTCTGGACATTTGTTTGCACCACCTGTAGTGGAATACAGTAAGTTTTCACATTTTTTAGCACATTAAGTTTTCTTTACATATTGGCTGCTGATTAGCTTATATCTGAGATTTAGTGCCTTTCTAATGATAGTCAGTAGCTTTACTAAAGCTGGCTCCTGGTTTTAATTGTTTCCAGTCGGGAGTTCACACATAGAGTTAAATCAGTATCGATGTCTAAATTTACTTCTCAAGAAGTTAGTGCTCTTCAAGAAGGGGGAAATCAGGTACAGATAAACTCTCTCTCTCCCTTCCCTTTTAAAGAAAAAAGGAAAAAGATTTCTTTCATGTATGTGTAATTTTCTTTTCATTTCTGTTGTTCCAGTTTCTCATTTTGCCTTGTTCGTTTCTCTGACTTGCAGCATGCAAAAGGAATCTATTTTAAAGAATGGGATCCGCAGCGTAATTCTGTTCCTGACAGCAGGTTATCACCCAAATATCCAATCTTTTGGTTCTGTGCCTTCATTAGTTGCCATGTTTCTGAGTCAAAAACTTTGTTGCCAGCAATGTTGAGAGGCTTCGAGACTTCATTAAGCATGTTTATGTGGATAGAAGATATAGTGGTGAGAGAAACTATGACAAGCCTCCACGAGGAAAGATGGTGAGATGCCCTTCCCCATTCCTATTTTCCATCGAATGTCAATCAGTTATAAAGTTAGGTTCCTTCTTCCAGAGGAGGGAATATTTAGGTATCCTGATATTATCGAATATGCAACAGTAGAGTGTTGTATTAAGATTTTCTGAATTGTGCATTATGCAGGGTGACAAGGAAGACTTTTATGAGAATAGGAGGACAGATGGATACCAGGGAGGGACCAGAAGTCCACCATATGAAGATACATATGAACGCCGTTACAGTGAAAGGTCCAGTCCAGGGGGAAGAAATGATGACAGAAATTCTAAATATGGTTATGATGAAAGGCGAAGTCCTGGATATGGTCAAGAAAGTCGACAATATGGTGATTACAGAAGAAGTCCTGCTCGTCCTGAGATTGTCAATGACTGGTGCAGAGAAGATAGATTTGGTAATGGGAGGAAACCTGAAGATCGTAGAATATCTGATGGAGATCCAAAGTTGGAAGGGAGGTCACCTGACCGACCAAAAGATTTAGAGTCATCCAGTCCCCCAGCGGTTCGTCCTGTTAGAGAAATTTTGGGTGAGAATGTAATACCCCTTCGTATAAGTGAACCTCCAAATGCAAATGGCGGAAGAACTGTTGATGGCCCTCAGACACAGGTAGTTTCTGCTATGTGCTGTGTAACAATAGTTTAATGTTGTGGTTAGGGTTTTGTTTTGGTTTAATTTGCAATGTTCACAAGTCTTTTCTTTGTTTTTTGTGGTGTTCAGAGTAATTTATTTATGTCTTAGTATTATGCCCTTCTGAATTCGTTCTAAAAGCCTATAGTTTTGACGCGATGCCTTTTACCACAGTTATGGTCAATTTGATTATGATATCATGGTACTTTGCTGCAACAACACTTTTAAAATGTTTGGCATGATAATTTATACCTTTAAGTTAGATAAAGTTGCACCCAATTGAAGCATAGCAGTTTTGGCTTTCCATAATGAATTCTTTGCAGTTGTTTTATGGTTAACTTTTTGCATCTTTAGGTCTCTTTCACTCGCTTTGGTGTGAACCCATTTGCATTTTAAGTAGAATATAGGTATAACTTGTGTGTCAATTGTCACTAAAAGAGATGGACTTTGCTTGTCATAAATCTAGAACTTTGCATGGCCATGTATTAAGATTCTTTCCTTTCTCATTACTGCATGAGAAAAAAGATGTTTTCCTGTCAATTCTTTAAATTTTTTCAACTTTAATGTGGGTAAAGAAAAAGGAAATGGACTTATTGTAGTGTATTACTTCTAGCAGAGAACTGTATCCTCTAGCAGCTTGGGATCTACCAGTGGGAATCCTGCGGAAGTCAAGTTGGAAATGACTGGGAGCTTAATTGATTTTGATACTGATCCTGAACCTCCAGTAACTTCCACAGTTTCTCATACACAACAAAAAACTGTGACTCAATCCATTGTGCAGCCAACGAGTTCTAACAATGACAACAACTGGGCGTCTTTTGATTTTACCCCTCAGCCAAATGTTTCTCGGGCTTCTTCGAATGTGAACACTCTTGACTCTGTTCTATCTCAATTGTCAGTTCCAGCATCTGTACCTGGTCATCTATCAGGAGTGTCTACCAGTGTTGGTGGTCAGGTACCTGCTTCTGTGGCCAACGTGAATGTAGCACCTCTTGGTGGTAATTCCAATGTTGCATTCACAAGGCAGATTCAAACATTACCCTTTGGTGCTGGTGCTCCTCCAGCTGCACCAGTTAGCAATATCTCAACTTTGCCTTCTGGTGCTTTGACAGCTGCCCCTGGATTAACGCCTACAATGCCTGCAAGCAGTGGTAGTTCTCAGGTCAATGTTAATAATGCTGGACAATGGCCTAATATGCAGCACCAACAAACTTCTTTTTTCTCTGCAGCCGGTGGTCTCTCTACTACCCAACAATTTATGCTACCTGTTGGTGGAGCTTCAACCAATCAGGTGGGAAGTATTTTCTAGTGTTCTTATGTTTTGTGATATATTATGGAAAATTGACTCTTTGTTCACCTAATTCCATGTCGAAACATTTTGGCAGCCATGGAATTTTGCTGCTTCCCAGCATGTGCAGGAGCCTTTGAGTGCACCAGTTGTACAAACACCTCAAGCTGTCTCAAAACCTATCCAGGATGTCACTTCTACTGTTGCAACACAGCAGCCCTCTACAGAAACAAAAACAAGTGGAAGAACAGAACTACCAGCGGTAATTTCTTTTTAGACAAGGATATTGTAGTTTTATTTGAGGAATATTTGTTGTCTTAGCTTCTTGTTCTTTGCAGGATCTATTTACTGCAACCCACCGTTCCTGTCCTGTAGCTGTATCAGTGTGGCAAACTGGCCGACCACATGGGATGGCGTTTGCAATGCAATATAATACTGCAGTGGTACTGTTACATCTCAAGAGCAATTAGGTTCATGAGTTCTTTCTTTCTTAACTGCATGTCTAGTTACTAGATGAATCACTTATGGTTCTGCATACATTTGGTTGTTCCAGCCAATGTCCGCTTTTCCTCAGTCATCAAGGTCAATAAACCCATTTGATCTTGGCGGTGAAGCACCTCCGGTTCAAACTCAAACAGTATGTTATTCACTTCTTTTGAACTATTTCATTGCTTGTGGCTCCAACTGACTTGGTCCTATTTGGGTATAGGATTTTGTGGTAACTTCATGACAGAGTTTTGTAATGCTGGCATGCTTGTCTTTTGCATTTGTGTAGAATTTAAGTCTCGTTGTAAAATTTAGGTAATAGAGGGAAAGAGTAAACAAGTTTATTGTTTAATTTCTTGATGCTAAGGTTGACTGTTTTGGCTTAGTGTCACGGTCCTAGAGAGGAGCCATAAATCCTATATCGACTGTGTACCAGAGCTGATATTGGGATATAAGGGTTCACACCGCTTCAACTTGTGAGGCGCTTTTTGTGGGACAAAACCGTTAGGCCAGTGGGCCAGAACGGACAATACCTCACAAGTTAGCATAGACCGTGACATTTGGTATTAGAGCTGGCTCTGGGGGTATTAGCGATGTGCCACCAAGGACGGTGGGCCTCCGTTGGAGTGGGGAAGGATGTCATGGTCCTAGAGAAGAGCCATGAATCCCACATCGACTATGTACTAGAGCTGATTTTGGGATATAAGGGTTCACACCCCTTCAACTTGTGAGATGCCTTTTGTGGGACAAGACCGTAAGGCCAGTGGGCCAGAGCGGATAATATCTCACAAATTAGTGTGGACCGTGACACTTAGCCTGTGATGAAACTCAGGTATTTATTTGACTTTGTAGATCATAGCTGTCTAAACTGAATTTTCTGGTTGACAATCTTGAAGATAAATTACCATATGAGTCTGATTTTGCCTGTTAGTTTTGGAGATGCATGATCAATTCATCCAATAACCACAGTTCCCAACCTACTCTCACGTTTTGAAATACCAAAGCAATGCCATTTGCCATTGAACTTATCTAGGAGTTGCACATTTATTGTTTTTTTTTTTTTCTTTTTTTGCAATCTTCTTTATTGTGTTGCTTGTGGTGCAGTTCCCTTCAATGGCTTCCTTACAAGGTGCCTTACCAAATGTGCCACCTCCTGGCCTATTGCACACTTCTAGCCATGGTACTTCATCATCAGTGTGGATGCCACCTCAGTCTTTACCTTATGCATCAGGGATGGCATTGCAGTCACTGCCTTATGCATCAGCATTGCTGCAAAGTAAAGCTTTTAATTCCTCCTTCTTGTTGTGTAGTATTGTTTTATTCCTTTAATGTGCTTAATTCTTAAAAAATTTACAGGGCCATTCCTAGGAGCACAATTACCTAATAACTTGCCACCTGCCAGGTAAATTATTTCTCTAATCTTGAAGATTTACTTTTATCCATGCATTCATAAGGGGAAGATTTACTTGGATTTCATGTATGCTCATCCTGTCTTTATATGTGTTCATGTCTGTCTTCATTTCCCTCTCTTCATCACTAGTGTGCGCTTTGTTTTAGTGATACCTGATAACTTCTACGAGTATTTTTGGTTGCTGGCTTTGTCTCCAGTTGCTGATTACTGTCTCTGATAACTTTTACGATTATTCTAGGTTTATGTACCTAATCTATGAGATATTATTTGCTTTGCAGCCATCAAATTGGCAGCATTGGCAGTGGGGCATCTTTTGGTTTTGTGAATACTGATCAACAGGTGGCTGGTAGATTCTCGGCACCAGCTACCCCACAGCCTTACTCTTCTGTTGGGGGCAACCCATTTGGCTGAATATAAAGAAAAAAGCATCCAGGACCTGATGTCTGGTTTAGCATCCTCTTGTTAGTACCTGTTAAATTGATGGGTGGAAATTTTGGTTTTAGTTCGAGTGATTCATTTCTGGTACAAGGATCTGATATCCATACTGGCCATAGATAATTAGTTTGGTTCTCACACAGAGGGAGAAACGAGTGAGCGAGTGAGTTGCGAGCACAAATTTGCAATGGTACTGCGGATAAGCTTGTGGGGATCTAGTTTGTTTTTAGATATGATGCTGATTGTAAATTCCTTCGAGTGATCTGTGTGTTACCCACAAATTGTATCATTTTCTCTCTCCTTTTTTTTTTTTTTTTACCATGTATGATTTTGTAGTCTGTCACTGACTCAGATAACCACTTCTGATGAAAGTTTTTGAAAATTGTCACAGCTTGTAACTTTGTAATGTAAAATAGTATTGAGATTATTTGAAGAACTTGCAAATTCAAATTACACATTATCTAGATTACATGACATTTTGAGGCATGAAATTTATTTCACACATAACAAATGAAAATAAGAATTGAAATATAATTATTAAATATGACATGCGTTTATGGTTTATTAAATGCAAAATAAAAAGCGCTCGTTATTGACAAAAGTTAGCCCATGGAAGTGGAGTGGCTGATTAATTCTGCATTAAACGATGAAAACGACGACTAACTGTTTTGTTTCTTAGTCTAATTCATTGATTGAAAATTTCATACTAGTATAATATATAGTACTTGAGCTGAAAATTCGCCGTTAACGCTATTTACCTATTCATTGAATATTTTTGTTAATAAGTTTTTTACTAAGCATTTTTTCATGAAATTATTTGAAAGTATGGAACGTAAATTCATAAAGTTAGTCGGTGTCTATTGCGGCCGATACTTTTAGGAGATGTAAATTTGTTCCTTGTTTTAATTGATTAGAATCTGAAATTTTCTTATTGAATTGTTTAATTACTTTTTTTTGTTTTTGTTTTTCTGTCTTACAAAATAAATAAAATATTTCATATTTTGAAAACCTATTTTTCAGTTTTCGATCTCGCTGTTCTTTGTATTTGATCTTCGAAATTTATTGTTATGATGATATGTTTGTTATCTTGTATAATATTATATTGCTCGGGTCGAGTGGATGGCAGTAGGATTAAATGCTGTTTATTATTTTTATAGGTTGATGCTGTTCTTCTTGCTAACCAGCTTCGAAAGAGGCTTATTAATTATCAATCAGGTATTGTAAATTAAAATTTTCAAATATATATAAAACACTACTACTTAACAGAAAAAACTTATGGGCTTAAATGGGTCAAAGCTCACTCCGCTTAAATCCATAACCGTAGGCTTGTCAAAAATTTTGGGCCTTATCTTAGGTCTATATGTTCCTCCCATAAAAAAAATTTTTTTTTTAAAATGTTATGATTCATATTTTCTTAGTACAAAAATGTGTTTAGTGCGGGAGTATTTTATTTGTAATTTTTTATTATAATATTATAATTAATTAATTATAATAAAAATTATTTAAAAATAGTTTCGATATAATATTTTTATAAATCTTACATCATGTTGAATTATTTTTGATTAATTAGATTATAGTAATTATAAAAAATATGTTTCCATTTATTTACGTCAATGAGAGCTGATCTTGATGGTAATGTTAGGAAATGTTATGTCTTAGATCCTACTCTCGTTTCATCCAGTTATTTGTTGATTTGGATTATTTATTAGTTTTTAAATTTTATTTAATTAGAATGTAATTTTTACTAATATACGTAATTTCATAAAAACTAAAAAAACATTTTGTTCCAACAATTTTTTGTTGTTGTTGTGAATGTGAAATAAATAACAATTGTAATTAAAACATAATTAAAAATTGATATATTTAAAAAATCAATGAGTAATATGACCTTATTTTAATATTTTTAGTAATTATTTTATTAAAATTTTATGTAATTTTTTTAATTGAATAAGTATCAAAAACCAAACTTAACATATTTGAATTTAAATAAATTTGGTATGTTCTAGAAAATCCTTTCTTTTTTTTTTTTTGAATTTCAATGAATACCATAACCCGGAGAAGAATTCATTTCTTTTGTACCATTTTAAAATGTAAAGGCCAATGGTTTATAGGTTTATACTAAAGAAGAAGAAAGGAATGGCTATGCTTACCTAACACTCCTAATGAAATTATTGAGATTATGGTTTGATAAGTGGTTCACTTGGTGACCCCAAATGGCTTCACCATATCAACATGGGGGGACCAGATTTTAATTACTGATTTGACTCAGGATACTTATATTTATAATTAGAGGGGCCAATGAAATTGAATGGTATGCAATTGTGTTGTTAAAGTTGCATTAATAAGCTAGCAGCACCCATCACTATTACTCAAAATACTCAATAGAAGTTTGGATGTGTGAATGTTTTATTGATTCTTAAAGAAAATGATGCCTAAAACTAGGCAAATCCTCATAGAGCTATATAAATCTTCTTTAATTTTCTTCATTACAATGCATTATTTTTGTTTTTCCAAGTGGTATCTGGTTATCCATTTGCAAGAATTTTTTCGATTTTAATAAAAATAAAAAATAAAAAATTTAACTTAATTAATTCATATGATTTAAAAGTTAAATACTAATTTTTTTATTTTTTATATTTAGCTTACTTTACAAAAAAAACAATACTTAGTTATGAAGCATGGGCAAAGGTTTTCTATATGGTGGACTCAAATCATTGGGGGGATTTGGTGGAAAAATCCTTTTTAAGTTCAAGGTTGTTTTATCTTTTTCCAGTTCCCTATTTCCTTTTTCATGTGCTTGATGGGGTCAATTTTCATAAGCAACGACTTTATAATGTGCGATTAATATATGTGACCTAATCACAGCCTGTCCAATCACAACACCTAATTAAATGGACTAATAGTTATGTCCCATTTTTAGGTGAAATAAAACCAAAAAAAAAGGAAAAAAAATCATTTATGGCATTTAAGTTTTTCATTATGTTTCGTATGTGCAAAGCTGTAACAGCCCATGTGACTATCATCTTTTGTAGGGCTCTCTTTTTTTTTTTTTTTTTCTATGAATTGTATCTTATCATTCAATTGCAAATGCAAAATAGATAACTAGAAGACTTGTTGGCTTTGCATTAAATTTCATTTTAGAACAAAATTAAGCTCAACACTGGCAAAGTGATGAAATTTTAATGGCAGTCATTTAAATTTCAGAGCTGGGAAAGTGACCCTAAGTTGCCTTGTCCAAGGGTTCCTGCATTCAACCACTGCTTTTATGGATAGTGGATTTTTCTTGTTATGGGAATATCTCACAATCATAGACTGAATGAAAGGGTGAAAGCTTGGTTGCCACTAGCTTAAGGTGATTTTATTCTGAATTTTTTGTTCCTATTATTTTATGGTCATGTACCTAATCATGCCATTATCCAACATATATTCCATTCTCCTTTTAATGATTCTTAAAGGAGAATATCAGTGATAGTGTACAATTTTTTCTCCTTTATTTTAATACTGCTCTAAGGCCAGAAAATCACATGCTAAACTGATTATGTAATTCCTTAAAATAATTCTGTAATCGGATATATAATAATAATGCAAAGTGGGGAAGAAAGGCAAATAAATAGGTGAAGAGTTGCCAAAGGCAATAGCTGGGGACATGATTAAAGTAGTGCAAAAACATAAATGAATGCTTAGCTTCAGCATCTTTCCTTTTATTTAATGGGATTGTTTTATCAGTAAAAAAAAAAGTAACAGCATTGGTGATTCACATGCTCCTATCAGTGCCAGACAGGAGTTTAGTAGTGTTCTTTTCTCCAATTCTCAAAAGAAAACCTGATTAACAATGGAAACAAAACACATTTTTGGAAGAAAGCAAACCCCTATGGAAAATTTGTGCTGTTTCCTGACCTTTCAGAAATTGAGATTTCTGCAGAAAGAGACTTGGCAATGGAGGGTCATTTAGAACTATAGAAGGATTCTTAATCGAGAGGAAGACCCCAAGTTGTTCTTGTCCTAGACAGTGTCCAAGAAGAAGGAATGTGCTTTGAAGTTTCAATTGAGACAAATTCTGTGCTACAATTTAGAATGGCGCCATGGAAAAGTGCATGGATAAAACTGCTGTGGCTAATAGTGCGCTTGGCAATGATGTTACCACGTTGCCGCGGTTGCTGCCTGGCATTAAGGTATTTTGGATGCTGATATTTGTCAAAAACAGGGTTTTCTTTCTAGTTAATTTGGGTGGCGACTGTGCTTTGGAACTAATTTTGATTGATAGACCATTAAATTTCATATTGTTCACATTTTTTCGGACTCAATCACAACAATTGAGGCCGAAGCACTTTCAGATGGTGCATATGCTAGGAAAATGAGGCTTCATGAAATGATCCCCTGAGAAGAAAATGTGCAGGAACAAGGACATCAGTCAACAGCAGTAGCCACCAATTGCGGCAGCTAAGGAGTTGAACTTTTCAATTCCAGATTCCAAAGCGAAAAAATCTGAGCGTGAAGAAATCTGGTTGGAATTCAAAATTTCAACCCACCATTTGGGGGTTGCACATGGGACTAAATCCCAACAACAGTAATCAAATGATAAAAGTTGATCACAGATTGAATCTACCACCATTAAGGGGGAAACTTTAATGCCTCATTTCAAGTCCCACTAAAGATCTCAACTAGCACCTGCCGCCTCAATCGAAAATTCTGGGCTTGGATGAAATCACTCGGAGACAACAAAGAGATCCTAAACAAACCCCCTCTTCCCAGATTTACCTGGAATGCTGGAACTACAGGCAACCATAACTTGCTGAATATAAGCTTTTTCCTCAAAAGGCTGGAAAATTTTCTTTTGATAATGCCAAAAAGCTGGAAATTGGTCGTTAAACAATGTTGAAAGATAAAGAAACAGGAAGTTTTTCTTAAAGATGGCAGGGTCACATTTCAGCTTTCATCCTCACTGAGTTCCTGATTCAAAGATTAACTAAAGAGAACAAAAAAAAAAAAAGGTACCAAAAGAATCGATTCTCCCCATCAACAAATATAATTTTCATTCAGAATCTAACTCGTACGAATAAACCATCTTTCAAAATCACCTAATCTTACACCAAGAATCAAGTAATGAACTTGTTCTGCGCAATGCTATGAAAATCAGAAGGAAATGATCAACTAAATTGCAAAAAGAATGAAGCATGGTGATATGCATCAGTCAAACTCAAGATACAGAAACAAATGATAAACACGATCGAGAATAAATAGTGAATAGTAAAGGAATAACTGAATTCAGGAAAATCATCAATACAAGTAAAATGTTCATCGGATTATACTATAAAATGAGAAGCATAAAAGAAACAAAGTATGATAATGACAATAAAAACCCACAAACTAGCAGCAGCATTAGCAAGGCTCTGGATAATTGTGGTTCTCAAAATTAATACCTATACATAAGACTTTCTCTGCAGCCTAATCTCTCTTTCTCTGCCATTTTTATTTCACAACTCCAAATATCCATAACAATTTCAAACAAATATACCTATCCCTCTCTTTCTCTCTTCTTTCCACTCTCTTCAATAACATTCATTGAGAGCTCAAAGCGGTAAAACTTTTTATGAATCCCTTCCATGAGCGATGAGAATTGCTCCCAAGAGGAAAGAAGAGTTCTTTTTTTGTAGTAATAAAGTGCAAAGATGAGGAAAAAGAAGGCGTGATGATAGCCAATGCAATTTTTTTGAACATTTTTTGGGGTTTGTGATTAAGGTTAGAGGATGAAAATTCTTAAAAAGAATCAATAGAAAGGTGGCGGCGGGGGTGATGCGTAGGACACTCCAATGACCGGTGGCAATGGCCCCTCATATACAGGAGCTGGCGGTGGTGGTGGCGAGGAATATGTTACAACGGGTGGCGGCGGTGATTCATAAACTGGAGATGGTGGAGGTGAAGGTGATGGGGGAGGCTTGTAATGAATTGGGGGAGGTGGCGATGATGGAGGTGGTGTTGGTGGTGGCGGCAAGTACTCTACACATGGTGGTGGGGGTGGAGGTGGTTCTATACATGGCAGAGGCGAAGGTGGTGGTGGAGAGTAAACTGGAGGAGGTGGTGATAAGTATGGATAAATTGGCGGTGGAGGCGAATGTGGTGGCGGTGGTGGAGAATGTGGCGGAGGTGGTGGTGGTGGGGAGCTATAGTAGTAATGAACGGGTGGTGGTGGGGAAAACAATGGAATTGGTGGAGGTGGTGAATTTGGTGGCGGAGGAGGTGGGGACCTCACACAATATGTAGGTGGAGTTGGTGAAGGCGGTAGGGGTGACGGTGGAGGTGGTGATGGATAAGTTGGTGGTGGAGGTGAAGGCGGGGGAGGCGATGGTGGGGGTGGGGATGGCGGAGGTGGTGATGGTGGTGGTGGTGGTGGCGAGGGCGGTGGTGGGGGAGGTGAATAAACTGGTGGTGGTGGTGGTGGTGATGGTGGAGGGGGAGGTGAAGAGTAAACGGGTGGTGGGGGCGGAGGTGAATAAACTGGCGGGGGAGGTGGAGAGTATACAGGGGGCGGCGGTGGTGGGGGTGGTGGGAATTTTGGAGTATGAACGGGTGAAGGAGGTGGTGGTGATAGCATAACAACTGGTGGAGAAGGCACCCGTATCGGCGGAGAAGGTGGAGGAGGAGAAGGTAAAGAAGGAACAAAAGGAGTACATCCAAATGAACTGCAATCCACTGGCCTTGACAAGAAAGACTTACATTGGGCAGCGCTTCTTTGCAGAGGTCTTGCAGGCAAGCAATTTCTTCTGTCGTCAAAATCTTGTAAGCTCAGGCAAATAGGTGGTTCTCCAGTGAAGAAATTGTACGAGAATGTGAAGTTTTGCAAATTCGGTAACTGACAAATGCCGGCTGGAATTTTACCAGAGAGCATATTATGTGCCACATTGAGTTGCTCAAGGCTGACCATTTCTCCAATTTTTTCCGGCAGAGGACCCATTAACTCATTGAAGCTAACATCGAAAACAGTCAAGTTTCTAAGCAAACCAATTTCTTTAGGCAAGCAAGATCTCAAACCATTGTTCATAAGAATGATTTCTTCAAGACCTTTCATGTTACCAAGACTTGAAGGCACGCATCCGTGGAATTTGTTGTTGGCTAGGACAATAACAGAAACTGGGGAGTTGCCAAAGTTGTCAGGGAGATTGAATCTGAAGCGGTTGTGGTTGATGAAGATGGCATCCAAATCTTTGTCAAAAAGTTCTTTTGGTACGGTTCCTTCAAACTCGTTGAACCTCAGATCCAAGAATTTGAGTGAAGGCAGCTTCAGAACCACTTCAGGAAACTTACCAGCAAACCTGTTGTTGCTGAGATCCAGCTCGAATAATAACTTCAGCCTTTCGAACTTGTGCGGAACAGTACCACAAAAGCGATTGGAGTTGATGTGGAACAATGCAAGATCAGTGAGTAAGCCAAGCTCCTCCGGCAAGTACCCTGCAATATCACCATGGTTTAGATCAATGCCAGCAACGGTCTTGATTTTCCTGTTATCAGGTGCAGCAGCACAGAAAACCCCAGTGTAATTGCAAACATTAGATCCAACCCAATTACTTGTGTAATTGGAAGGGTCAGAAAGAATAGCTTGTTTCCAAGCTTGTAAAGCTATGTAAGCATTTCTGAGCCTCGGATTTTCAAAGACAAGAGATGGGTCAACAGTGACTCTTTCTCCTCTATCACCAAACTCATCCCTGTAATAGAGAAGCTGACGCTGCTTGATATACAAGACTTCCTGGTCAGTGAGGCCACCATGGCTTGAAAAGGAATGCTGCTGCTCACAGGAACAGAAGCCGATAAAGAATGAGATGAGCAGGAGTGAGAGATGAGAAGAATGGAGCTTGATATGAGTCTTCTTCTTCATCTTACATGAGACATCTGATTTAACAAATGCCACTTTCTTTTCTTTTCGTCTGCTTGGTTCGTACCTCTCTTTCTATCTCTCACTCTTTTCTTGCAAAGCTTGGTTTGAAAATGGGGGTTTTTGCAAAAATGTCTATGCAAATATGTGGAGAGGGGAAACGGAGAAAAGATAGGGATTTTGGGTTAGAGGAGAAGGACAAAGGGTGAGGGTTTTTCTAGTAGGGATTTTGGAGATGCGTGTGAGAGAGAGAGAGAGAGAGAGAGAGAGAGAGAGAGTATGGGAGCAAAGAAATAATTATACAGCTAAATACAGCTCAAAGCCCACCAGATTCTCTCTTTCTTTCCCGTCTTTTTTTTTCATATTTTGCCCCCTTTCCTTTATGTAAATTTCTCTCGTTGCAATGCTGACTTTATTCTTTCTTAATCCCATTCCCATTCAACTTCTACAAGCTAAAGTTAGGAACGAGCCATGTAAAAATAGGAATTGTAACCCATAACCCTTTTGTGTTCTTCTTTCTTTTTCTTTTTTTTTTCCAAAAAAAAAACGTTAATTGTGTTTAAGTATCAATAATTGACAACAATTTTTAATTTAAAGTTCAAATAATGTAAAAGTTGTTCTAGGGAAGTAGGTGGAGGAGCCCTTTTCCGGCCATTATTGACCAGGAAAAAAGAAAGATCCGGCAGGTAGCGTGTTAATATCACGAGATTGCAGTGAAAATTTCACGAGTGATTGGTAACATAAATTTTTGGTGGTGGGATGATGTGAATAAGATAGAGGCACACAAGCAGAGAGGGGACCTGACCTGAGAGAGACATTGAGACAGTAGATTTTAATCCAACTTTGGGGTGGTGCAGTAGTTTTGTTTTGTTTCTTTAGGTTTGTCAAATCAGAAAACTCTTCTAGTAAATGAACTACCAGTTACGCCCTACCAATTTCCTTTGCTACCCTCTTTTTCCTACTTGTTTACATATACATTTATATTTTCTACCTTTCCATGTCCTTGTCGGGGTCAATACTCAATCCCCCACTTTTTTCACTTTTCCTGAGCAACACATTCTGGTTTGAACTTTAGTTCCCAAACCCCCGTTTGCTGGCCAATTTTGAAGTTTACATTGTCAAAACATTAGATTTTTTAGACATTCAAAAAATTTTCGAAGTTCTGAACAGGGGAAGACAGTGGAAAGGATGGGAAGACCAGCTTGGTTACAAATGTTTTATTAATTATAGATTACCTTAAAAAATAACCAAGTTATTGATTGGTTTTCTTCTTTTGACATTTTCCCATTGTAGATTTGAATGCATACACTTGAATTAATATCTCATGCAACCGCTTCCAACCACAACCAATTATAGGTTGCATATCATCATTTTTCTTCTATCAAATTATGAGATACATTCACAGACCAAAAGAACCCATTTTGTGTTATAACTTCAATGAATGGATAGAATAAAGGACTTCCCATTTAAAATAATAATCTTAATTTGAAGATGGAATAAAAAATTATATGTATTAAATGTCATTTTTTAATTATATAAATTAATTAAATTAAATTTTGAATTTTATATCTCTCTACTTTCACTCATCTTAGTAGTAAATCCAAGGGAAAAAACCAATATTAATTAAAAATTTTAAAGGATTAATCATCCATTTAATTATAATTTCCAATTTTAAATGGAAATTATTTATAAGACAATCAAATTAATTAAAAATAATTTGACCCTTGTATTAATTAAAAACGTTTTTTACTTGTGTACTGTGTGCGTTGTAATTCCATTTAATTGATTAAAAAAAAAAGGAGTGAAAAGGGTAATTAAGACAATAAACAATGAAACAGATAAGACATGCATTAAGAGTTATTAAAGAATTTAAGACATGTGTTACATTCGTAGTGGCGTTTATGACAAGACATAAAGCACCATTTGACAAAATTTTTATATGTCTTTATATCGAAAGATCCATGCATGTCACTCGTCCACTTCAAGCTTCATGATGATAGCGATGATAATGGACTAAGAAAATACGATCATCATTCATCATCACCACACATCAGCATCGAACTTACAAAACTACCCCTTCTGAGATTTGAGAACAATGAGATGAAAAAAAAAAATGGATCCCGTCCATTTTAGTGACGAATTCGTTTTTATATATTAACAATGAAAATTTCAATGTCATAAATTAAATTAAATTATTAATATATATCTTACTTATTTTTAATACATCGTAAATAATATATACTATTTTATTAATTTCGTTCGTAAAATTTAAAATTTTTCCTCGCGTCTATCTTAGCCGCATAAGTGTCGCAATACAAAGAAAACGACATCACAATCAAGCGAGTTTTGGACCCTTTTACGGGACCCACGTCATGTCATGCACGGCTGGATTGTAGGTGCGGGCTCGAAAAAGAGAGATAGGGGGGCCGCCCCCGCGCAGCCGCGGTCCCATGTGGAGTTGCACAGCGTCCGTGGCCGCATCATCTCTAATGGAGACTAGCATTTTTTTCTTTTCCATTTTTTTTTAGTATTTTGGGTTGAACGCGTTTTCACTTACCTCACATCAACGGCTATCTCCAGTGCGACAATTTGCTTTTAGACGTAACGGAAGAGAGAATTTTCCTCTTCGTACTCTATTTTGTATTTATCTAAAGATCAACGCGGTTGCTTGTACAATGATTCCATTTTAAGTGGTATTGAAATGAAAGGGTTTTGAGCCTTTATGTTTAAAGTACACGCTTAATCATTTACAAAAGATTTCATTATACTTATACTGTCTTGCACAATAATAATAACAGCAAATTGAGTTTTCTTAAAAAAAAAAAATCGTATTCATTTTACTAGGGTTTTATTTTACGCATCTAATCCTTCAGGTATTGTGATTTTTAAAAAATTTAAAAGTAAATATTAAAATATTTAATTTTTATTAAAATAAATAAAAATTTAGAAACAATTCATATATTAAAACAAATTTAATATACCACTAAAATAATTTTAAACAATAAAAATTTAAAATAAAAACTTATGAATAATAATTTAATTTCAAATAAAAATTCATTTATTAGATATAAATATAAATATAAATATATATGATATGATTTCGGATATTGTCATCTTTATCTTCTACTAGTAATTTAAAATTATATCATTTTTATTTTTATTCCTACAATTAATTCTCGTATTTATCTTTATTTAGTTAAAAAAAACTGACCTTTTGAATAAAATTGATATTTTTTATTACATTTATATATTTACAATAATAGTTTTGATTAGGGACGGCAATCAAGCCCGTCCTCACGGGTTTCGGTCCGACCCGATCTTATAAGATCGGATTTTTTTTTTTTGAATTTCAGGTTTCGGGTCGGGTAAATTTAGGTAATAATCGAAGTCGGGTAGGGTTCGGGTATGCCTAAAATCCGACCCGACATTATTAAAAAATTATTTTTTAATTAATTAATTATTTATATATATATTTATATAATGATATTTTTAAATATTTATATTTAAAAAATAATATTTTATTAATTTCGAGTCGGATCGGATCGTATACGATTTACATATTTTCGGATCAGATCGAAATCAGGTATTAAAATAATTCGGATTGGATTCGGGGCGAGCAAAACCCGCCCCGAATCCGACCCGATGCCGTCCCTAATTTTGATGAATGAAGCGTGGATGACGTGGACGTTTGATTTTTGTCAAAATGTTAACTTAAGCAGTCACATTGCCATGATCCACAATCAAGCAAGTGGACAATTAACGTGGCTCCTATGGCAAATTGGCAAAAAAAAGTAGCACATGTAACCCTTAGATTGACCATATATGTTATTCTTTACTTGCGCTGCTTGGTGCTCGCCGCAATTGAAGATTTATTCAGATGACCTCTTTACCTCTATTTATTATTTTATTTTCTCACATTTGGGGCCAATATGTGAAAAGAATGTGGTGCTTCTTTTGGCCCGAGCAAAAAACATTCTCGAGGCATGATCTTAAAGACACGAAAAAAAAGAATTTTTTATTTATAATTTTTATTATAATTTTATTATTAATTATAACAAAAAATTATATAAAATTGTATCATTTTAAAATATAAAATCTATATAATTTTTTTATAAACATCATATAATATTAAATTATAATTAATTACATTACATTACAAATTTTATAAAAAATATAACCTTTTAGTGTTGAATAGTATGAACTAAGAGAACAAAAATAATATTTAATTATTTGATTTAGTGATCAAAATAATTTTAAAAAAATATCAAAATTAAAGTTTAAATTTTTATTTTTATTTATTTTTAATGTAGGATTTTGTTTTCTTAAGTGATATATAAAAAAAAAGAGAGCAACGACATGATCTTAAGTCATTATGTCTTTTCAAGCTGTTGGTTTGTCAATGTGTATTTGATATATTTATTGTTTCACATCGAATAGTTGCTAAAAGTAAATATCATTTATCAAACCAACTTAGGAGCGTAAAGGGCAATGGGAAGCCACTTTCGCGAATAAAACGGCTGGTACAGGTTACCAGAGACACGGTGGGAACCCTAATGACACGTATGAAAGAGACCCACCAAGCCTTACAACTTCCAGCATTACTTCTCAAAACGACGCATGTCGTCATAGATTTTTCCTACAGGTCCCACGTGGCAAAATGACTGATTCCTGGCCTCCGGTTTAGATGGGAACCAAATGGAAGTTCATACCGTCGATGGCACACACTTTAACCCTCTAACAAGGGATTTAAGAACGCAAAAGGTGCAATTAAGATGAGAGGCAGGCAAAGAATTTCGAATTTCAAATTGATAGTAAAAAAATAAACCGCAAACAAATAGTCTAAAGTCAATATATAAAGAATCATAATAGGGGGATGGCCTCAAAGGTTTAACTTTAAGCATAGACCACGCAAATTCCGGACTCAAATTTCCTTTAATCAAGGAGTCATGCAATATTTTGCTGTTTACCAGTGATGCGCGTGGGGTCAACTTTTTATTTTAATAAATTAAATATGTAATCCTACGATTTTAAAGTAAAAAACTAATTTTCTTCTCTTAAGTTTAAGTTAAATAAAAAATTAAGAAATTGAATTGAATTTTAATAGATATATTTGGCTTTTGTTAGAACCTTTTGAATCAAGTATTAAATAAATAATTATTATTAATATTTAAAATTTAAATATATTCAATATATTAATATATGTAAAAAAAATTGATAAATTATATGGTAAAATAAAATAATGGGAATATAAAAATTAATTTATTTTTGCTATATTTGATATCTATTGATCATATAAAAGTGTAAGACTTACATTAAATATAAATAAATAGCTTCTCATATATATATTAATTAATTTTGACTTATTTCTTGAACAACTTATTTATTATTTTTATTACAATGTGAAAATTGAGAATTTGAGATATAATGTGATTAAGGGTTCATTTGGTAATGTCATAAAAGCGATTCTTGGCGTGATGGAGCAGCAATTTTGTTTTATAATTAGATCTTAATAATATTATTCCAATATAAAATGAAATTCTAAATTCCAATTATCCTTTTTCTAAACAATCAGAATGCTATAAAGAGCAGTTGTCAACAAAAGCTAGCTTCTCATTTAACCTTGTTTTTTTTTTTTTTTAATAAATCGTTTCGTTATTATCATTAGTTTTGTTAGGATTACTACATTAGTAATTAATCAGAGGAATTGAAATTCGTTAATTGAACATAGAAACAGAAACAACTGATTACCCAATCATAAGATGAGATTAGACCCAACTGGTCCTTAAAAAACTCTGAAACTATTCTAAACTTTTTGAAGTTTTTAATCTTATCTAAGTTTTTTATCTTATTATATATTTAATTAAAAAAATATTACACATTTAAATTCTTTTGAATTTATAATTTTTAAATATCAATTTTAATAATATATCAACTGATCTGAAAGATAGTCTCCAAACTTTGAATAAAATGAAAAAGAGAGTAAGGTTGTAACTCGTAAGTAGCCTTGTGGGCAACCTTGATTTGGAGATTTCAAACTGCTCCAGGCCACAAACAAAAGCAAGAGGTGATGCCCATTTTTTTTATTCCTTAATGCACCTGGGTCTTCGAGTACCTGATGTCAAAGGGGCCACGGCTTAAATGTTATGCACTTGTGTTAAAAGAAATTAAGAAGATAATGAAGAAATGAGAGGCTTAGAGGTTAAACTATATAATCCTAGACTTGTCATGTCCTCAATAATTTCCCAAGTCTTGAAAACTCATCTTTTGTGAGACAGAACTTCCCCCACACAATAACTTCACAACACAAAATGTCCCAAATCTTGCTTCCTTTTTCAATCCTAAAAACTTTTAATGATCTTGAAGACGGCAAAGACCCATCTATTTTTGGTCGTAATCTGATAATATCCTCAGTTGATGTGTTGATCATTGTCCCACAGCAATATGTACGCATGAATCTAATACTATCTCACCAAAAACCTAATCGTATGGTAGGAAGATAATGGGATCAAATCTCTTAATATCTCAAAAAAAGATCTACCATCAATAAACGTAACAGTATGTTCGGTGCAAGAGCTGTTTTTAGTCTTCAGTCTTTAATAGAAGTTTGAGGAATTGAGTTGTACTAGTAAAATGGGATACCAAATTGAAAGGAGCTGTTTTACGACACATGAACATGGAAAAGCCAGTGGTCTGTTCATGCTATTTATGAAGCTGTATATGTTTTGACAATTCGAAGGAGCAGCTCATGTGAATTTCAGGGGAAACTGCCAGGGAAAAAGAAAAAGGTTTGGCAGAAACTCAATCCATTCGTTTTTTTCTTTTTTTTCCATATTTATCTGTAAGCCTGTCGGCATGTGAGAACAAAAAGTCCTGTACCATTCAACCAAACCATAACAAAAGTTAGATTCGCTTTAAGCCAGCATTTGGGGAAACTCGTAACCAACTAGAAAATAAAAAATACTTATAAATTGTAAATGCCAGCTTGGGTTTCTGCTACCTGACTTATTAACTATAGAAAAAAAAATGAAAACAGAAAGAACTTGGAAAAAGGATGTCAAAGAATTCTTGTGACTAAAACTTTCTTTTTCTTTTTTCCTCTTTTCGGTGAACATGTTTATGATTGTTGAGTCTTTGCTGCAAATAATGCTTAACAGAGAGAATATCAAATGATTAGTCATGATTGGGACAATTTTTTAATAATGTTTGCTAAATTAATAAGAAGGTTAATTTATTGTTAAGAGTACAGCAGACCAAATACTCCCAAAGAAAAGGTAATGGAAATGTTCTTAGTTGTCACAAGCCATACTAATCAGAATATTATTATACATGTGAAAAAATGTTGGATAAATAAATCAAGGTTTTTTTACAAAAGAAGCAGGAACTAGGATTTGAACCCAAATCTCTTGAATACCTGCTTTTAAGGGTGTTAAGATGGATTAACTTAGTTAAGTTTCGAATTAAAAAAGCAATGAATTTAGTATATCATTTTAGGTAACTTGTTAATAGATATAAGTATAAACAACAAACATGAAAGGAAGGAACTTTGATCCAAATCTTTACAGGATCTGAATAGGATGCTTAATATTTTCTGCTTTATCTTCTTTATTTTTTTTAATTCAGGAAATTCCTATGCATCTGTAAAAGTGTAAAGCATCACAGGAATAACTAGCCTTGCAAGGAACAAACAATAAAAGAGAGCTTTAATTTTTTAGGGTGTACATGGATACAGAAGAGATACAGGTCAGCCAACACAGGAAATGAGGGCAACAGAAAATTCTATGAGTTCAATTTTTAAGATGAAAATGGAAAGCAAAAAGATTATTAGGTCCCAGGCACCAGATCATGGATCCACCAAGGAGAACAACCCCAAATATCAAAAGTATTTAGATTGCTATGAATCACAAATTCAACCATCTACCAACCAAAAATAAATAGATGATGCGATGGGATGGGATGCATGAAAATATCGATTTCTTGATATCGGTTGCATGATTGAACATGTGAAAACATTAGTAACTCCCCAATGCAGCTTCATGAATAAATTTAGCCTTTGGAACATAATTTCTAGGAAAAAATCTCATTATATGATAGAGAAAACTTTCTCATGAAATTGCCACTCAATCTTCTATCCAGATGAAGCAACAAAAATCATCAATATTGACATCATTTGCAGTATGCTAAAATTATAAAGTTTATATTTGGAAGTAGGAGGGTGACAAGGTATAGTTTAAGCTTTTTAGCTCAACACCTAATTCAATATGAGAAATAAATATTATAGAAGCAAAACAAGCTTCCTAATCCAACTTTCAAATACCGATTATTGTTGCTAATTGAACTAAACACCGAAGATTCATACATATATTTATAAAGCCAGCATCTTTTAAGGAACAGCTAAGTCGATTTAGGATTCTTCCCATGCTGTCTCAGTATTAAGTGAAGCTCGACATCCTTGGATTGCATCTTCGATAGACAAGTAAAATGATTTCTTTCCAATGGAATCTGTGAATTTGGCTAACGTTATTTTCTCCAAAACTTCAATCCTGGGGTTTACTATTGCCAACAGCAAAAGATGATTAAACATATTTTTAATTTCTTTTAAGACTCTAACCTTCAATGGAAATGGAACATGTATGTCTATGTTTACCTTGATACGCTTTGCATCCAGAATTCTACGTATTTCAACGAATGTTTCAATGCCTGTCATGTCAATGGATGAAACTCCTGCAAACCGCCATTGTCTAATGTATCAGTCAAAATTGATAAATAATAATGGATGATGGTTACTTTGATAAACATGGATAGGATGGTCACTGATGCATGAACTTTTTATGTTTTCTCTTGAAAAAAGAATCAAAATCAAAATCTAGTGGCTAGAGGTTATTTAATGCAGTAATTTGTAGGAAAAAGATAATTACCTGACAAATCTAGCAAAAGATGCTCAACAACATCACTTCTAGAATCTGAAAATACCCTGTTCTTCCTGAATGTACCTCAAAATCCTGCTCAAAATTCAACCAAAACAAATTAGAAATTACAATGATTAATGACCAGATTTTTCCTGGGTACAAATTACTTTATCTTCCAATTTTTTTATATTTTTCCATGATGATACCTTTCTCTTATATAGGTGCAGTTTGCAAAATAAATAGGGGAACCAAGTTGAAGAATTAGGATTCCTTCTGTTGCTGTTGAGCCAGGGTACTGTTCTGTGTCACGATATGTTAACAGAAATTCTTCATCTGATAGTATTTCTTGTAGAAATCCTTAACAGAAATCATGAGGCCGACATCCATGCTTATGAAACTGACACCAAGGAAGGCAGCCATGCAGATGCAAAAATCGAATTTGTCGACTTTACAGAGGTGAAACATCTCCTCATAGTTGATTAGTCCGAGCATTGCAGACATGATAATGGCGGATAGAGCTACCAGAGGAGTGTAACTGAAGAGAGGAGCCAAGAACAGGAGTATTAACGTCACACGTAATCCCATTACGACATTCGACATTGCTGTCCTGCATCCAGCATTGAAATTCACAGCTGTTTTTGAGAATGGCCCTGTAGATCAAACATCAAACAAAAATCAGAATATCCTAAAATTCCTTCATAAATTGTTTTAAAAGAAGACTAAAAAAACCTTGAATTATTGAAGCATTATACAAATACTTGTTGTCAAGTAACACGAAGTGAATGATCCGATAATGTTCATGAAGCCAAAGGCTATCATTTCCTTGTTCCCATCAGTTTGTTCATTTTTAATAGTGGCGAAGCTTCGTCCTATTGCTATCCCTTCCTGGAAGTTTCATTTTGAAGGAGATGATTCAATTGTACGAATTTCATAGCTTCATTAACTAAAGGAGTTCGATAAAAATGATAAATTGTTAGTAACATAAAAGAAAAAGAAAGCTGGGATTGTTACGGCCTATGCAATAAGCCCTGTGACAAGACCGGCCTGCACAGTTGCTGGAAGACAACGTCTATCAAAGTTCAAATATTGAATTGAGAAAGGATTTAATCCCTTCTTCAAGTCACCCACCTGAAACCAACAAAAAAAAACAAAGATTGTCAATAAGATCAAGCTCAAGTGACAAACCATAGTGTCCTGTCCTTGCAAACTGCTGACAAAAAAAAAAAAAGAAACTAAAACAAATAGAAATTAAAAATTGAAAATAAAATAGAACAACGAATTAAAAATGAACTCACAATGTCGATTCCATGTTTCTGTGCATTGCCAAAAAATGAAAAAAGACCACCAACAGCAACAACCACCATTGGAGATATAGCTGATACCCAAAATAGATTTGGTCTTCTTTTACTCTTAAATACAGGGTTAAAAGATATAATATTAAAATCATAGTGGAGGACTAGAAATTCCTTTTTTTTTTTACAACTTGATATCAACAACAGTTGAACTCATTGGAATTAAATATCAACAAGAATTGAACTCATTAGAATAAAAAAATATAGCATTCTACCAACAGCTGTTAGCGAAGGATTAAGAGTTCTTTTTATTGCTTTCATATTTATTTGTTCATATTATAAAGATTAGCCATGATTTATATAGAGTAATTTGTTAATTTTTTCTTCTTTTTTTTTTCGACACATTATTTATTTATTTAATTATGTATTGACAACTTATTTAATTAGTTACAAAAGATTTTTTTTCTTATTAAATGAAGTTAAAAATTTTTGAAAAAACATTTGATCAAAACAACTGTTCTAACATGAAATCATCTTCTTTTCAGTATGATTTATAAAACGTTTTAAACCAAGTATGCCTTTCAATTGTTGCAGGCAAATGATTATAGCAGTCCCCTCCATGAAGGCAGTGATGGTAGAATGTGATAAGAAATCAACCAAAATGCCAAGCCTAAAAAAAATATAAAATAAAAACAAATTACGAAATAAAAAATAACTATTGAAAGATGTAAATATATGTCACTAACCTCAGAAAGCCTAAAGCAGTCTGAAAAATTCCGGTGAAAAAAGTAACAGTGAAAACTAAGTGTATACACAATGTGGGATCATCTTTTGGTGATACTTTAGATCCAATCGTTTCAGCTATGAGCAATGAGCTTGCTGCCACTGTTCCCACGACAAGGTGCTTTGAACTCCCAAAAATTGCATACACAAAAGGCGGAACAAAGCTTGAATCCATGTAAGTGACAGGGTTAGACTTGATTTAAATATATTAAATTATAAAAAAATAAATAATAGTAATAACAAAATTAAAACTTCCATAACCAATGTAGACTGTTTGGACTTTATCTAAAACATATAAAACTTTTTTGGAGCTATACAGTTTAGATGGCACCAACTCTAAATTCTGCAGTATTGATCAATCCAGAGAAATGAAAATAACCCCAAAAAATTATATTACTAATGCTCTACTTTTAAAAGGAGCTAGCTAGCTTACAAAGGCCGATGACTGGAGGAAGATCACCAAGTTTGGCATAGCTGATTCCTTGCGGGATTGCAAGGGTGGTAATGGTGATACCAGCAAGAAAATCATATCCAAACAAATGTAGATTGTATCTGGGTAACCATTCAAATAATGGGATAAAGTATTGGATTATTTTCTTAATTTTAATACAAATTCTGTCATTCTTGAACTTATTAAACGGATTATCAGGTAAAAAGGTTTCTTTGCAATCAGACAGTAAAAAAACCTCTCAACACAGCGAAATTCACTGTATGTTTCACCATGACTACAAGTAAGACTATAAACAAGAAATGAATTTGTGAGAGAAAGGGAAAGGGTGGAATGAATTAATAAGAGAAAAGGGTGGATCAGGATGGATTATTGAAGAAAAGAGTTGTGTTGGCATTAATTTATATGGAAGTTACAGCTAGTACCACACAAATAAATTTGACAAAGCTGAGACAATAACACAAATAAATTTGATAAAGCTTGAATAAAGTCGAGAGCAACGTGGTTTTTTTTATAAAAAGGAGAATCCGTGAAATTTGGTATAATTGTGTTAATTATATATTAATCAAAAGGCAACACAACTTAAAGTTGTCACATAAATATAATTCTGCTTACAACTTAAATCAATTTAAGACTGTTATCAAAATTGGTACATTGATAAGAGAATTAATTTATTATATTATAATATTTTAGATTTTTAATTTTTTTAATATAAAAAAAGTGTTTAAAGATAAAGGAATGAGTTATGAGATTTGAATTTCAAATTTATTTAATATCTTTCGATTATAAATTTTAAACTTTTTATTTTTGATAAATAAGTTTAGAAGGAGATAACTCTTTTCAATCTTTTAAACCATATCCCTTATATTTTGACTCTATTTATTATATTATAATCTTTTAGATTTTTATTTTTTTAATACAAAAAAAGTGTTTAAAGATAAAGATATAAGTTATAAGATTTGAATTTCAAACTCATTTTTAATATTTTTTAATTATAAAATTTAAACTTCTTATTTTTGATAAATAAGATTAGAAGGTGCTAACTATTTTCAATCTTTTAAACCATATCTCTTATATCTAGAAACTCAAATTGAAGATGTCAAGTTGAAATTATATCTTATTTTAAGATATTTCTTTTAGGATAATGAAGAATGCTAATTATGAAAATTAACAATAAGAAAAAAATAAACTATTAATTAATTAAGAACTTTCTTTTTTTAATAATTTATACATTTTTCTTGTATTTTATTAGTTATCTTCTATATTAATTTTCAATATGTTCTATCTTTAATTTGTTAATTTATTGCATCTAATTTTGATATGTGATAAAAACAATTAATGTACAATTATTGTTTAAAAAATTCTTAACCATATATCTTTTTTTTTTCTTAAACTATTTTTTGTCTCCATCTAATTATTTCTTATATAATGTGATCTAATTGTGTTTAAATGGTTCTATGATCAATTAATTATTTTAATCTTCAAATATATAAATTGAACATCAAATTTTATAAAAATAATCCACTTTTTTTTTTCTCAAAACCGTTAAAATATATATAACAAAATTTTAGTCATCCAATATAATAAAATGAAAGAAATAAAATTTTGAAACAAAAAGAAAAAGATCACAAGCAATTTATGATCTTAACGTCTTGGTAATGAAAAGTACCATACATTTTATGTCCAAATATGCATGTATTTCTCGCTCAGCTCAATAACAATTGCATGTATTTCTTTTTCTAAGAGTTGAACAAATATCTCTTTTTTCAAATTAAAAAAAATCGCATCATCATCTATCATCGTGCATCTATGTTTAGTAAAGAATATTTAAGAAACGCATAATTTCTTATTTTTTTCAAAAGATTAGTGGTTGCCATGCATCAAATTCCTTGTTTAAGGAGGAGTCTTTCCTATTCCATGATTTAATGTGTTCATTCAATTAGATTTAACAATTCATATCATCATATTGTGTTTTGTGTCAAACATGATTTTAAATATGATATAAATAATTTTCATACGAACACAATATGATTTTAGATTAGTCATGATTTAAAATGAGTAATTATTTTTTTTTACAAATAAAAAAAATTTTTGGCACATAATTTATTTATTTAATTATGTATCGACAACTTATTTAATTAGTTACAAAGATTTTTTTTCTTATTAAATGAAGTTAAAAATCTTTAAAAAGGCATTTGATTAAAACAACTGTTCTAACATGAAGTCTTCTTTTCATTATGAATTTTGAGGAAAGTAATTATGGCTAGGAATAAAAAGAAAAGTGCATAATCTTTAGATAAATATTAACGCTGGAATTGCTTTCAGTGCTGAATATAATACTTTGTTAAGGAAATTATGAGAAAACCAGGTATCGAGTGAGTTGGAGGAAACAAAGGAAAATTACAGCAGCAACAACACTTTGCCATCTCCATTGCGGAAACAAGAATTTTATGATCACATTTCATTGAATTTATAATATAATAAGCCATTTCAAGATCTTTAATTTTCTCATTAAGCAATGCTATAAATAAATAGTAGATTCAATAGATTCCGTTATTATAGAAGAAAAAAAAATAATAAAAAATGAATGAAAAACAAAAAGCAAATAAAAAAAATCCACCAAACAAAACCTAAATTTTCTTTCACAAACCTCACTTGTATAACTGAAAACTGCACGCACGTAGAACCGAAACCACATCAGTATGATTTGTGAAACGTTTTAAACTAAGTATGCCTTTCAATTGTTGCAGCCAAATGATTCTAGCAGTCCCTCCGGTAAAACCAGTGATTGTAAAATGTGATAAAAAATCAACCAAAAATTCCCAACCTAAACAAAAAATATGAAATCAGAAATAATTATTGAAAGATGTAAATAAATATCACTGACCTTAGAAAATAGAAGTCTAATCGAGAAGTATAGTGAAAATTCCAGTAGAATAAAGACAATGTGACTTAGAACGTAAAGTATGGCATGTTAAAAAGGCGTCAAAGATTCAATGTGGGATACTTTAGCCCCAATCGTTTCAGGTATGAGCAATGTGCTTGCTGCCACTGTTTGAACTCCCAAAAATTGCATGCAAAAAGGCGGTACAAAGCTTGAATCTGATAAGTGACAGGGTCAAAATTTTTACGACTTGATTAAAATAATATTAAATTATAAAAAATAATAATAATAATAATTAAAACTTCCATATGCAAACAAATCAATGCTATTTTCATTATCAAATAAATTTGACCAATGTAGATTGGTTGGACTTTAATCTAAAACATATATAAATTCATAACTTTTTTGAGCTCTACAGTTTGGATAGCACCGACTCTTGATCAATCCAAGGAAATGAAAATAACCCCAAAAAATTATATTACTAATTCTCTACTTTTAACTAGCTCTCGTTAATTCATTTCTTGAATATACGCTTATTTCTTGCTTATATTCTTGCTTATAGTCCCGGAGAGACATACGATGAATTTCGCTGTCTCGAAAGGCTTTTTCAATCTGATTGCAAAGAAACCTTTTTACCTGATAATCCGTTTGTTAAGTTCAAGAGCGACAGAACTTTGGTAAAAATTAAGAAAATAATCCAATACTTTATCCCATTATTTGAATGATACTTCAATACTTGTAATCCCTCAGGGAATCAATAAATCAATACTAGCTATGACAAACTCGGTGATAAAGTATTGAATAAAGTATTAGATTATTTTCTTATTTTTTAGTAAAACTCTTTCGTTCTTCAACTTAACAAATGGATCATCAGGTAAAAAGGTTTCTTCACAATTAGATTTACAGAGAGTGAAAAAGCCATGACTGTAAGACTATAACCAAGAAACGAATTAATGAGAGAAAGAGTGAAATGAACCAATAACAGAAAAGATGGATGAGAATAGTATGGATTATTGAAAAAAAGAGTTGTGTTAGCATTCATTTATATGGAAGTTACAGCTAGTGCCAAATGGTACAACAACAAATTGATAAAACTTGAATAAAATCTTTCCACATGTAATGTGGTTTTTCAATAAAATGGAAAATCGGCGGAATTTGGTATAATTGTGTTAATTATATATTAATCAAAATGCAACACATTTTAAAGTTGTCAATAAATATAATTCTACTTACAACTTAAATCAATTTAGGACTTTTATCAAGATTGGTACGTTGATAACAAAATTAATTAATTATATTATGAATTATTAGATTTTTAATTTTTAATACAAAAAAGTGTTTAAAGATAAAAAATTGAGTTATGAGATTTGAATTCCAAACCTATTTAATGTTTTTTAATTATAAATTCTAAACTTTTATTTTTGATAAATAAGATTAGAAGAAGATAATTTTTTTCAATCTTTTAAAGCATATTTTTGATATCCAGAGACTCAAATTGAAGATGTCAAGTTGAAATTATCTCTTATTTATGAGATATTTTTTTTAGATAATGAAAAATGCTAATTATGAAGATTAAAAAATAAGAAAAAATAATAAACTATTAATTAATTTATACAAATTTTTTCTATATTTTATTAGTTGTCTTGTATATTAATTTTCAATATGTTCTATCTTTAATTGGTTAATTTATTGCATCTAATTTTGCTATCTGACAAAGATAATTAATGTGCAATTATTGTTCCAAAAATTCTTAACTATATATCTTTTTCTTTTTTTTTTCCTAAAAGACTTTTGGTCTTCATCTAATTATTTCTTATATAATGTGATGTAATTGTTTTAAATGGTTTTATGATCAATTAATTATTTTGATCTCCAAATATATATATAAATTGGTTTATTTTGAATCTGTTCATGTGTGATATCAAATTTTATAAAAATAATCTACTTTTTTTTTAAACCGTTTAAATACATATAACAGTATATGAGAATCGTATGGGACATCAATATTTTACTCATGCAATACAATGAAATGGAAGAAATAAAGTTTTAAAAGGAAAAGAGATTTATGTCAGAATATTTGGCTCAATAACAATTGCATGTAAATCAATCAAAAGATTGGTGGCTGCCATGCATCAAATTTCCCCTATATGTTTCATAATAGTTTTCCTTTCAGAAAATTTCTCTATATTTTATTTTCATTAAACATCATAAAACATATTTTTTTTATTCAAAAAATTGGATTCTAATCTCTCCATTCCTCAACATAAAAAAATGTATAAATAAAACAAATTCCTAAATTCTTTGAGGAACTATATTAAGGACTTGAAATTAGATCAAAGAAAGAGTTAAAAAAAGGAAGGGATGGGAATTTATTTTGTTGTAATACAAAAAATTGTTTAAAATAATAAAAAAAAAGAGTTAAGAGATTTAAATTTCAAATATATTTAGGTTGCATTTGGATTCAAATGTACCCTCAGTGGCACTGCGTTTGTTTTATAAAATCGTGTTCAACGCATCGAACATCTGTTTGGATGTATAATTTGAGGTGTGAAAATCAATTTTTTTCCACCGGAAGTTTTAGGTCAAGCTAGCAAACGTACAATTGATTTTTTCTTTATCCTTTTATCCTTTTAATTTGACTTATTCTCTTTCCTTTCTATTTTAATTTTTAAAATTTTTTATAAAATAATTATAATTTAATATAATAAAATATTATTTAATATATTATTTTTTATTATTTATTTTATTAAAAAAATTATTATTTATCATAAAAATATTTTTTTAAATTTTTTAATTATTTATTAGTTTTTATAAGTTAAATAATTTAAAATTTTATTACATATAAATTTTAAACTAATGTCCTTAATGGTTATTTTTTATTTTATTAAAATTTATCTCATCATCATCAATACGTTTGTATCCAAACACGTATTTTTATTATCGATTTTAATATCATCGTTACAGTAACTAATATCACATTTATCACTGTTTTTAATTTCACCAAAACTAATCTTATCGTCTATCCAAATGAAACCTTAATATCTTTTAATTATAAATTTTGAACTTTTTATTTTTGATAAAGAAGATTAGAAAGAGATAACTCTTTTCAATTTTTTAAGCCACACCCATTATATCTTGAGACTCAAACTAAAGATGTCAAGTTCAAATTATCTCTTATTTTAACTATTGAGGTTTCTTTTTGAAATAATAAAAAATGCGAATTATGAAAATTAAAAAATAAGAAAAAAATAAACATTAATTAATTAAGAATTTTCATTTTTAACTTTTTTTTAGTAATTTGTACATTTTTTCTATATTTTATTAGTTATCTTGTATATTAAATTTGAATATGTTTTATTTTAATTTATTAATTTATTGCATCTAATTTTGATATGTGACAAAGACAATATGTAATTATTGTTCGAAAAATTCTTAACTATATATCTTTTTTTTTAAGTATTTTTCGTCTCCATCTAATTATTTCTTAAATAATGTGATGTAGTTGTTTTTAAATGGTTCTATGATCAATTAATTATTTTAATCTCCAAATATATAAATTGGATATCAAAATTTATAAAAATAATGTTTTTTTTTTCTCAAAACCATTCAAATATATAACAGTATCTAAATTGTGTGGGACATCAAAATTTTAGTCATGTAATACAATAAAACGAAAGAATTAAGTTTTGAAACGAAAAAAGAAAGATCACAAGCAACTTATGATCTTAATATCTTAGAAATAAAAAGCATCACACATATTTTATGTCTGAATATTTGGTTCAATAACATTAATTGCATGTATTCCTTGCTCAGCTCCATAACAATTACATGTATTTATTTTTCAAAGAGTTGAACAAATATCTCCTTCTTCTAATTAAAAAAAAAAAAAACGCAATGTCGATGTTTGTGTGTCTATGTTTAATAAAGAATATTTGAGAATCGCATAATTTCCTTTTTCTTTCAAAAGATTAGTGGTTGCCATGCATCGAATTGCTTGTTTAACGAGGAGTCTTTCCTATTCATGATTTAATTTGCTCCCTATCTAAAGCAATAGCTGCTTGTTTAATGAGTCTTTCGTATTCCATTATTTAATTTACTTTTCAAATGCTATATAAAGCAGTAACCGCCTTGATAATTATTTGTGTATACAGATTACAACAATCAATTAAAATCCGAAGCTTTGTGAGGAGGGAAAATGGAATGTTATGTGATTTACAAGAATCCAAGTATTCATAAATTTCCCCAAATAGGTTTCATAATAGTTTTTCTATGGATAATTTGGAAATTCCCTCATATTTTATTTTTATTAAACAATGTAAAAGATATTCATTAACATATACGGTAAAAAAATATTTTATAAAAAAGGAATCCATTTATAAAATTGTAGAAATGCACCCTTTTCAAGTCAATCATACTTATTTTTGTTATGCATTTTTATTTATGATGAATTTTAGAATATTCATACATTTAAATATTTGAATAAACGGATGATATATTTTTTATTCAAAAAATTGAATATTAATCTTTACATTCCTAAATATAAAAGAAATCTAATATATATATATATATATATATATATTATATTACAACATATATGGTTACCATATAAGGTTTTCTTATGTGGATGCTTACATAAATAGTTTTTCTTTTTGACACATAAAAAAATTACTAAAATTTCTTTTTATAATGATATATAAAATGTTTTTTAATTTTAGACTCTTTGTTAAAAAATAAATTTCAAAATTTATTTAATTATCCAAAACTTTTAAAATTTAAATAAAAAATCAATTTAGATTTAAAATAATTAAAGAAATAAAATTATTATTTTTTATTTTGGTAAGATTTTATTTAAATAAGTAAAACTAATTCTTATTTTTTATTTATGGATTAAATAAATTTATTTAAAAAATTATTGGTTATCCAAATCTCTTTAAGATATATTTATTTAAAAATTTTAAATTATCCAAAGTTTTTCTTTTTACTAAAAAAAAATCATCTTTGACATGGGATTAGTCTTAAATGACCAAATAGCGAGTGAAAAAGCACAATTGTTCTTAATCTATAATTACTGTTACATTTTAGAATGTCTATATTTTTGTTTCCTTTACAATTAAATTTATAGTATTAATAATTGTAAAGTTTGCTCATAGAATATAAAACACTTCACCTACAATTTTCAATTAGGACAATAATATATATTTTTTATTTTTTAAAATTAGTTTTTTATATATATCTTCAATTTTAAAAATATCAAATATAATTTTATCTTAATAAATTTCATGATAATCTTATATTATTTTAAAAAATCAAATTTAATCTTTTAATAATTTATAAATTATTGTCTAATATCATTTTTTAACATCATTTTTTTTTTTATTGTTCTCCATTTTTGTGTTACCTCAAGTTATAAAAGCATTTATTTTTTTCCTTTTTTAGATGTTTATAGTTAAGGATGGCATCAGGTAACTGTACCCAATTTTATATCCATAAAATCAAAACCCAATCTGATCCGATCCAAAATTTTTTTTATTTTCTATACTTGAACCTGACTTAACCTAATATTATATAAATTGTATCCGATCCGAACAAACATGAAATTAATAAAATATTATTTTTAATATAAATAAAAAATTAAATAAATAGATAAATATATATAAATAAAAAATTAAATAATTATATATATCGGGTTAAGTCGGATCAGGTTTGCCTAAAACTCGACTTTGACTATTTTCTATTATTATTTGACCCAATCCGAAACCTAATTTAAAAAAAAAAATCAATCCTATGAGATTAGGTCGGGTTGGAATCTGTCTGGGATGGGTTGGGCTGCTAACCCTACTTATAGTAAGCACAAGATTTTTAACTTTGACTTTTTTTATATATATATTATAAGATGTAAAGTTACATAAACACATATATTCTTATATTTTGTAAGTGCTATCTACATACATTTTTTCTTTACTTTTGACTATTCACTTAATTAGGTAGTTTTTTTTTTCAATTAGCTTTCTTTTTTTATATATTACAATGTACAAAGTTACAAAAAATATTTTTTCTTTTATTTTGCAAGTACTATCTATAATTTTTTTTTTTATATTTGACTTTTCACTCAATCAGATAATATTTTTTCTCTTAATTTAACTTTCTTATAATATGCAAAAATACTTCAATTAATAGTATGCTTGATTATATTGATTTGAACCTATTATTTATATCAAAATATTGTTACAAATAACAATAACTAATTGAATTTTGAAATCATATTTTATGTATGTAATATAATCAGCGCATCAATTATATTTTGTATAAAAATTTGTAATCTGTTATACTTCTTCCTCTTCAAAGTCATAACACTCATTTTATTTATAAAAAAGTTATGATAAATTGATATCCAATTTGATTTCATTCTTTTTTATTTTTCAAATCAAGTCTCATTTAGTAAGCACTTGATATTTTCTTAAACATAATTTTAAAAAAATTATGAATTTAAAAAATTAAGAAATGTCTATGAATTTGGTGGCATTTAATTGTAAATATTTCTAAATTTTAGATTTCGTTTCAAGTTTGACTCAAATCACCTATTTAATTTATATTTATTATTAAAATGTTAAAATTTTATAATATTAAATATATTTTAAATTTAAAATTAAATAATTTTTAATTTCAATTAATAACATTAATTGCATGTATTCCTTGCTCAGCTCAATAACAATTGCATAGAGTTATTTCTCAAAGAGTTGAACAAATATCTCTTTTTTCAAATTAAAAAATTAAAATTAAAATCGCATCGTCTATCTTTGTGCATCTATATTTAGTAAAAAAATATTTAAGAAATCCATAATTTCTTATTTCTTTTAATAACATTAATTACACGTATTTCGAATATTTAGTTCAACAACATTAATTGCATTTATTCCTTGTTCAGCTCAATAACAATTGCACATATTTTCTTACTCAAAGAGTCGAACAAATATCTCATTATTCAAATTAAAAAAAGAAAAATAGAATCTTCGCACGTCTATGTTTAGTAAAGAATATTTAAAAAATGCATAATTTCCTATTTCTTTTAAAAGATTAGTGGTTGCCATGTATCAAATTGCTTGTTTAAAGAGGAGTCTTTCTTATTCCATGATTTAGTTTGTTTTTCAAATTAAGTATGATAATTTATGTTATTGTATTGTATTTTGTTTTAAATATAATTTCAGACAAAACAAACGGTAATATTGATTTGAAAGCCTTGGCCCCTTAAAAACTTTTAAGTTTTTTAAATTTTTATGTTATGATAAAATGAAATAGCTCTCTACAATTAAAATCATTAATTTTATTTATTTTATGTGATTTTATAATTTAATTTTGTTCATTGAAATTAAGATATATTAAAATCACATTATTATTTATTTATCTATTTATTTATTAATAAATCATTATTTACAAATTTTTAAAATTAGGAAATTTGTCACTGGATTAAATCACAATAATATAAATTTAATAAAAGCCAAATTAACTTTCTAATTTCTCAAATAAGATTAAAGGTCTCCAAAGTATCAAACATAATTTCTTATACGTTTTAATTGATTACAATTCTACTTTTCCATATAATTCTTCACTTTTAATTCTATCTTAGATTTTTATTCTCTATCATGCAATTTTTTTAACACAAAAGTCAAATTAAAATCACTTTATTTCAAAGTTAAAAAAAAAAAAATCCTAACTTCTAATCTTAAAGTTTCAAATTTTATTCTTTTAATTATATAGTTTTTTTTTCTTGTTTTGACAAAAAATATTGTTTAATTTACTTATATATATATTAAAATAACTCATAATTGTAAGAAAGATTCACAATTTTAAATAAAGCTATTTATTTAATGTATTATTTTTTTTATTCATTGATTTATAAATCAACAAAATTTATAATTTTAAAAACATGTATATTTTGTTAGTATATTGCTTGCATATATATATATATTAATAATATAATAAGATACATTCTATAAAAAAAAATTTGATTTAATATAATATCAATTAGCCCCCTTAAAATCAACTATCAAGATCCAACATTGATTTCAGACAGACATGAATAACCTTCACACAAACTCAACACAATTACTTAAATGACACTAATAATTTAAACATGAATATGATACATTTATTATACGTATTACATGTAATATAATACGATTAATACATTTAAAATTAATTTATACCAAAATAATATTACACGATATGATACAATTAACATAATTATATACGAATAATATGATTAGACATGATTAACCAATTTATTTAAACAAAAAAATTATCTAAATTAGTATTTAAATAAAAAATATTTAAAAACTAAATATGATACGATAAATATGATTATTAATTTTTTTCTTAAATAAATTAAAATAAATTTTAAAATTTTGTATGTTATAAACAGTATCGTGTATTAAATGTATTATTACTGTTTGATACAAAATATGACATAAATAATAATATATCTTAATCGTATCGACATGATTAAGATACAAAACATAATTATACTAAACTTATATATAATTTTTTTATATAATTTTTATTTTATATTATCGTATCGTATTTAAAATTATTAAACTTATTTCGAATGCTATCGGAAGCAATAACCGCCTTGCTAATCATCTATGTATACAGATTATGACAGTTAATTAAAGTCCGTGAGGAGGGAAGATGGAGGTTATGTGATTTAGAAAAATCCAAGTATTCATAAATTCCCGGTCTCATAATAGTTTTCTATCAACAATTTGGAAATTCCTCTATATTTTATATTCATTAAACAGCGTAAAAGATATTCATTAAATAAGAAGGTAAAAAATATTTTTATAACAAAAGGAACCCATTTATAAAATTGCTTGAAATACGCACCTTTCAAGTAAATCATACTTATTTTTTATTAAGTATTTTTATTTATAATAAATTTTAGAATATTCATACATTTAAATATTTGATTCAACAGATAATTTTTTTTATTCAAAAAATTATATTTTAATATTTGCATTCCTCAATATAAATATATATATATATATATATATATATATATATATATATAAAACAAATTCGTAAAATCTTTGAGGAACTAAATTAAGGATTGAAATTGAAATAGAGAAAGACTTAGAAAAGGGCAGGGATGGGTTTTGTTATTGTTTGGCCTCTTGTTTCTCCGTCAATTTGAAATATGAAATCTCGAACCGATAAGGCCAACGAGTTTAACAGGCTGATTCTGGACCCTATACCACTTTTGTGTAAGGCCAATAGAAAAATTTGAAAAAAATCGATGAATACTTCATTTTTGGGCCTTATAATGTTTTGGCCCATTATTTTTACCCATGATGAGGCCCAAACTCCAAAATTCGAAATTGTAAAACCCGTCGCCCCTAATTCGGGTTGCAATCTCCTCCTCAACCTGAAAGCCCTAGAATTTTCAATTTGGGGTTCCTTTCTTCCCTTGCAACCTCAATTTTCTTCTCTTCTAATTTTCCTCAAACCTATCAAATTTCGCGAATCCAAAATCCCCAAAAAAGAAACAAGAGAAATGGATGGTATTGAAGACGATTCAAGATACCCAACCAAGCCCTTTTCTTTTAGTCGCCACCCTCAATACCCTCGTTCGGTCAGAACTCGCCATGTGTACAGTTACGGACCAGAAGAAGAGGTCGATGAAGAAGAAGAAATGGAAGAAGAAAACGATGATGTAGAGGACGAAAACGACGATGATCCTGATGTTTATTACCGTCGTATTAAAGAAAGCGAGCATTTTGAAAGATACCCAAAACGGCAAAAGTTGAGAACATCAGTTCCCAGCTATCAATACGCTCCAGATCATAGAGATAGCTTCAGAAACACCTATGATTGGACCCAGCAAGAAATTTATGTGTTGTTAGAAGTTTGGGGAAATAGGTTTTTGCATTTGGGAAGGAGGAGTTTGAGGGGTGAAGATTGGGTTGATGTAGCTGAGAAAGTTAGTGATGCCTTGAAAAGTGAGAAAAATGAAGGGCAATGTAGGCGAATGATTCATGGGTTGAAGAGGAAGTTTAAGAAAGAGAAGTCAAAAGCTGAAAAAATGGGGTTGAATTCGAGTAAATGGGTGTTTTTTAGGAAAATGGAGATGTTAATGGGGTTGGGTTCTTCGTTTAGGCAACAAGAATCAGGGTTGGCTTGCGGAGTGGATTCCGGGGAGTTTGTTTTTATGAATCCGCAGGTTTATTTGGATAGGTCTAATGGTTTTGATGAGATGAGGGATAGTCCTGCGGAGTCAGAGATGGAGGAGGATGATGAAGAAGAAGCGGATGGAGGGTCGAGGATGAGAAGAGAATGGAATGATGAGCATTCGATGAGGATGTTGGCTGATTCGGTGCAGAGGTTTGGGAAGATATATGAGAAGATTGAGAGCAGTAAGAGGGAGCATATAAAGGAGTTGGAGAAAATGAGGATGGATTTTCAGAAGGAGTTGGAGGTGCAGAAGGAGCAGATTTTGGAGAGGGCACAAGCAGAGATTGCCAAAATGAAGGAAGAGGATGATGCCGATGAGGATGAGAGTGACGAGGACGATGAAGACAATGACAATTCCACGGAGAATATCAGCGAATAGGTTTCTTGGTGTGTACTTATTATGTATCTTTGTTCCTATAGTTGTCATATCAAATTGCTTTCCGTTACAATAGACCATTTAATGTTGGAGATCTTGTTTCATTTGTTTGTCCTGTTTGTATTTGTTAATCATTGCTATATCTTGATATGTTAGTGTTTCCAAGGAGAAATTCCAAAATAGGAAAGATTCATAGCACTTGTCTTGTTCATTTTTTTACATTAAAGTATATATTATTGGATTATTTCAACTGAATTTTCCTTTACTTGGTAACGATCAATACTTCTCTTTCCTGATTGTAGAGGATAAGGCCGCTGTTACTAGCTAGAAATTATGATGGTTTTGTTGTGGTTTTCTTTTTTGGGAACTCAAGTTTGAATTGAGCTCAATAGTGGATTGGATCATTGGATTCAACCTAAGCTAATCTGGCCACACTTCATTATTAATCACTATACAATAGCCTGTTAATGAGTTTGCAGAAAATAGTAGACATTTAGGCAATAGAAAACAAAGTTGTGTTTGAGCCAAATGGCTACCTTATATTGGTAGGTGATAGAGGTTGCAATACATCTTGCTTTTAAATCTTAATTGAGGGAATAGATTAGGTGTATAGATAGTTACATCAACTTGAAATTGAAATGAATGGTAGCTTATATTAGTAGTACCGGAGGTAATATGCCTCGCCTTTAATCCTTGTCCTCTTTTTTTGTTTGTCTGAAATGGACCAGTATTTCTTAAAAATTTTTATGTCAAAGAAACAATGGTAATGTGGTGCTTGGTGATGTGCACTCTTTTTACCTTGAGCACTTCATTGGATTTCAACTCATGTTTTTTTCCCTTTCCAGTTTTCAACCTTTCTAAATTATAATATGCTTGGCATGATTGTGACTTTGTCATTTCTTGTTTTCAACTGCTGCACTTTGCTTATCATATTTGCAGTGTATGATATAGAATCCATCATAATATTTTCTATGATGTCTAGATTCATGGTTGTGGACCATGTTTTTGTTGTTTTGAGAATTGAATCACTTGGTGGAAATTTTTTTTAATGGCCGTATAAAAATATGTATTTGTTAAATTAAGATATGGAATTCTCATAATTAGTTGAAGTCTAGGTTAATTTTCTGGCATTCTAAATATTGTGCTATTCTCAAGAAGTTTCCCTTTTTAACCTTTTGGATTTCTCCTATTCTCAGCTTTTGAAGTTTTGTTAAAGGACATTGCATCTGAACCTGCAGTAAGTGTGATTGACAGAGGACCCTGTGCTCACTGCTTGGTAAGATGACTTGTGGAAGTTGAAGGTTTCAGTCTTATGGATGTTTTATATTTAGAATCTAATAAATGTATGTTCTATTAGTCTAACTTTCATCATCTTTATATGCTGCCATTTGAATTTATTGGGCTTATTTTGACACCTTCTAAATGGCTCCTTAGAAGCTTTCATGCCAAGCAAATGAATGTACATTACCTTGGCTTTCTATATATATCTTTTTTGCTCAAATTTGCTTGTTATTTTGTTTCAGAATTGTCAGACAGATTTAATTACTTCCACTTAATTATTGTCTTTACATTGAAAGATATTTAGCTCGTACATTGGCAAACTATGATGGAGCATTCATGTTCCCAATTAAGCTTCAGAATAATGCATGCTGGTATTTGAGGGTTGTGTTTGGCTAATTGGAAGCACATTTTGGTGAATTTTTTTGGTCACAGAATGCATGTGATTGAAATCTTTTTGGATCTGGCTTAGAAATGACCAGATGGGTTTTGAGATCCTTCCTAAGTTTAGAGAATACTTGAATTCGAGAGTTTTGTCTTTGAAAAGACCAAATGCACGTTTGAAGGTTCATTTGATGCTTCCATAATAAGTATTGGTTTCATATGAGGTGTGTATGAAACTTGCATCAACCATTGACAGCCAGAGCAATGAGCAACATGACTATGCTGGAACATAGAAGCCACAAAAAGATTGGCTTCTCAACATTTGTGAAGGAGAAGTTGTGTTTCTTTGGCGACTAACCAGATCTCTCGGCTCGATGGCGGTACTCTCAGAATGCTCATTTAAAGAAATTCCCTTATCAGAAGATTTTGTTCTCAAGATTTACATGCATAATAAAATACAACATTCATGACTGTTTCAAAAACAAGTACTAAGGAATACATGGATATCAAGACAGGTATTTCCCACATACAGATGCCCATGGACATTCTCAATTCAAAAAAACACTCAACAAGCCTGAAGCCCATATTGCTCAACAAAGCCATAACTAAAGCTGATTGTCGTCTTCCTTCCATAAGATTTTTAGCTTTCCATAGTGAATCAAGTCCATAACATTCTGTTTCCAATACTGATATAACGTTTGCCATGTTCCCTACGACCATTACATGTGCAAAAATCACACAGAAAGGTATGCCTAGGAACCCAAGAACACCCCAGAATCCTAATTTTGTTGAGCAGATTCCCAACGTGTACAGTATCTTTGGTGCTGCTGCTAAACCAACCAGCAAGCCTCCAAAGAGGCCTAGTATGATAAGGATCTCCCAAAATCTTGTGTGGAAAAGCTTAAACCAAGCCGAACCGCTTCTCATGAATAGCCTTCTTCCATCAAGATTTATTCCATTGTAACTATCTGAAACTGCTTGGACGGTGGCAGCTCTTCCAAGAAGAGAGAAGGTGATGGAAGAAGGGATGCAAATGATGATGTGAACTATTGTTTTGGATAGCAAATTGGGCAGGCGATGTCCAAATAAATTATCGGTGATTGTTACAGTTGAGGAAGGAATTTGAGGGAAATGGTGAATGAGAAAATGTGAAAAGAAAAGAGAAACCGGAAGTGGTGAGAAGAGAAAGATGGAGATGGAATGGAAATGAGTAGGATGAAGAAGGATTATCCTGATGGATTCTCTAAAAATCTCGGCCGTGTTCATCAGATAGATGGACTCAAGAACTTGTGCTGTTCTTCTTGGCATTGTGTGTAAAAGCGCAAGATCATAAATGACTGAGTGAATGTGCTAATTTGTATAGCTAAGATCAGTTCTGCTGTTTGCTTGCTTGCAAATTCACCATGATTGAATAGGTTTGTAGGTCGGTTATATCGTACTCACAAAAAGTCTTAAGAAAATTGGTTTTGCCTGTGATGGTAATTCTTTTAATTGCTTTTAATCATAAGGATGTAGGAAAAGGTAAAGAAATTTTGATATTTTCTGAAGAGACCTAATCTGCTATTTCCAGGGTCAAAGAGTTATATATATATCTTTTAGCCGAATCAACTGCTGCAATGGCCCTGGTGCAAATTATGGAACTTTGCTTTTCATTTGCTGATATATAGTTTTCAAAAACTATTATTGGTAAATTTCTGTTCTTTTCGAGCTCTTAAGGACCTATATGTTTTGGCTTTGCTTTGGTCTGAAGTAGACATGTTGATAAAAGGCAAGAAAGAAAATTATTGTGGGGTCAAAGAGAGCGTTTAAGGTGAATGGAAAGACTCCATGATTTTGCCTTCTTGTAATGAGCTTCTGTAATGATGCGGGAGAGAGTAGATGTCTGAAATATAGGAAAAGGGGAAGAAAAATTTAATGTCAATTTAGGATTTAACTTGAAAGCAAAGGCAATTAGACATGTGAGCGTGGGCCAATGGAGGACAAAAGCTAAATGATTAATGTCAAATGTTCAATGGAAATTCTGTGCTTTTAAACATCATGTGATTTTGTAACAGAAAATAGTTATTATTAGAAGTATGCAACCCCGAGAGAAAAGAAAGGGGGAAGTCGTACTCTATACGGTTTAATATGTTTGCTACTTGATTTGATTGAGGTTGAAACTAACCTTAGTACTATACCACTTTGCTCACAATTCATCAGGAAAAAGCTCCTCCTTGAGTGAAGGAGCTATCCATTGAATCTGAATGTAGGTAATTTCCCATAGATCATCACCATCCTTGGGTACTAAAATCTCCTTCTCTTGCATGTTTCTGATCATCTTTCTCAACAAGTCTGGTACAACTTCTTGCAATTTTGTTTCACCATATTCTCCCAGATCAGCTTTCATGCATGTATCCATTCTTCTCAGAACGCCTAACCAGAATGTCCTAAACCCTGGATTCTCTGAAATCAGTTTTAGGAATTGTAAGTACACATCTGTCATGAGCTCTATGGAAATCTTGAGAGTCCCTTCCATACTTCTCATCTCCCTCTCTGCATTTTCACGCCTCGAATATTCGATCATCTTTTCATGCAGATCATCAACCATTGCAAATATGACAAGGTTAAAGCAGTTGATACAACTGGTGGAGGAAAGTTCCAGATCTTCAGCCAATTGAAAGCCTCTCCTCATAGATGCAATTGCATGGTTTCTTATCTCTTCTCGCCGTGCTAAGCTGGTTTTTCTAAGGGCTTCCCCTAGTTTGACAAATAAACTCAAGGTAAAGTTAATGGAACCTATGGCTTTTGAGTTATCCTCCAATGAAGAAGTATTAGCATTGCTTCCAATACTATAATTGTTTCCCGGGTTTGAGTACTCAATTTTATACCGTTGGATTAGCAAATTCACTGTATCTGACATTAGATCAAGGATCTTCAAATTCTTCTCAAGAGGACTGTTCTTGAGGGCAACAAAACCAAATGCACAATCAATACAGTAGGCATAATTTATCCGTGATATATGGAAGGCATCAGACATCAACATGATCAAAATCTCCACTGCCTGATCATATGTTTCTGGGTGTCGTCCTGTGACAGATAGCAAATGAAGGGTTGATTTCCATCCCAGTTGAGTCTGCAAATTTGCTGGGTATTCTATGAGAATCTTGCTCACCGACTGAATTATGAACTTGGAGCATGTGTCAAAAATTTCTTTATCTAACTTCCACATCAAATTTATGGACTTAAAAATGAGCTCCTCTGGCATTTTATCTGCTTGGTATGAAGCTAGAAGCTTGAGGCAGATACTGAAAAGGCCAATAATGGCTTTTTCTGCAAATGGGATTGGGGAAAATAGAGGAAATTGAGCAACTGCTAGAAAATAATCATGGAAAGAAGGCCAAAACACCTGAAACCTGTAAATGTTGGATAAAGAAATGGCAATGATCAAATCCCAACAGAAGCCAACAGTTTCTTCTTCTTCAATTGGAGTACTAAACTTTTGGCCTTTACCAGCAGCCGCAAATATAAGAGAACGCCCAAGATTCAGCAATGCCTCAGTAGGTAAGTTAGAACTGTTCTGAAATATACGCCCAATTCGGCACTGTTTGATGATCTTCAGGTTCTGTTCAAATTCACTTATGCCCAGAGATATAGACACTTCCATGGTATCTAGTGATAGAAAATGGGAGAACCGACTAACCATGCCAGAAGTCTGGCGCTTGAAGAGCTTAGGATCATGATTTGGAAAAATTACTCCAGACTCAGATTTCAAGGCTTCTGGGACATCAGATGATGAAGTGGAAGCAACATCAAATTCAATGACAGATTGGGGAAGTAGCCTAAGCCTTTTGAGTTTCAACAAGCAGTCAACGATGTTCCTCCAACCCCCTTGAAGTGCATCTCCAAAGTTGTTTGCTATAGTAAAAACTGCAAGGGTAGCCATTCTTGGTTTCATATCATTGCTGAATGCAAACAATGTTTCTTCTGCAGAAGCGTAAGGATTTAAAAGTGTTGTAAATTTGCAGAATGAGGCAACCAGCTCATCCAGCGTGTCTGCCAGCCCATACTGAGCTATCCTAGCTACAGAGATCAGGCATTCAATGCATTCATGGAGCATTTCATCTTCATCAGCATGCTCAAAGAATGCAGAAAGAGCTGCAATTGTTGGGCCAGCAACACAGGCAAACATATCTCTTCCCAGGCGACGATCAAAATCACAAAGGACATATGATTGCATCGATTTGGCTCGGTTCATCAATTCAATCCATCTGCTTGGGTTCATCTCTACTGAACCAGATTGACCAAAAACCGTGACTGCATGGTTTGAGATGGAGTGAAACAGCTCGGACAGGTACTCTCTGGGGAGATCCTGCCCTCCATTAATTGCTCTATTGTTCCTTATGAACTCTTCCTCCGTCATCTTTTTCTTGACTTGTGGATTGTGTTGATCTGTATTGAGCATAATGAGAGAATAGCAAAGAATGAACACTGAATCCTTAGTCACAAAGATTTCCGAAGATTGTTGATCGAAAAATCTCTCCGAGAAAACTTCTAGGATTCTTTGAATCTTCTGGGACTCTCCTGGGAGCCGGAATGTCTCAAGATAAGTTCTAAGCGCAGAATCAAGAATCATGCCTTTAAATTCAAAAGTTCCTGTGAATTCTTTAAGAACTTCAAGGTGGAATTCATCAGGGTCACCAAGATAATCTCCGATCATGCTCTTGTCCAGCCCCGGAGTGTAGCGGAAGAAGAAAGCAAAAGCTTTGGGATCGGGAGGATCAGAGACCAACAGACAATGTTTCAAGTATTCCAAGCCTTTCTTTTCATCTCGATTAAAATGGTTCCCAGCAATCAATATCTTCTTCTTTTGTGCTTTCCTTACTCTTATATACTCCACCCAAGTTTCTAAATCATCCTTTGGTTTATCGACCCAAAAGGGTCTATACTCGGTAATTTCAACCGGGAATGGCTCTGAAGTGCTTGAATCATCTTCTTTGTCAATGTTATCAGAAATGTTGTGAATCATGATAACCAGTCCTTCAAAAGCTTGGACTTGCAAAGTCGTCATGGGACCAGTCCCTGGAAAGGCCTGCTTGCACAGCAACTTCCCAACCTCCTCAAATACATTTCTGCAAATAGGGTTGCAATCATAGTTTGCATAAGCTTCAATTACAAACGTTGGTTGCCTGAAAAAATTTATAATTGCTTCCAGTGCAACCTGCTGAAGTTGCATAGAAGCTCCGGGAGATGCAATTCTCAACAACACAAACGAGAAGAAAGCCTCTAGTTGAAGGTGTATGAACCTGCAAAAGGCAAAATAGCAATTTGATTCCAATGTCATGGCTTTTGATGACAAAAAAAAGTCAGTTCAGAATCTGATATAAATCCCTGCAAATCAAACCTTCGAAGAAAGTGATAAATATTCAAGACAGTGCTGCAGATCCTGGAAAGCACAAGTGGACTTGAACAAGTCCCATAATGGATCAGATGGTGAAACAAATCATCCTGGATCATCCTCAAAAGCTTTGGATGCTTTCCAATTCCATCACCACTCAATTCTATAGCACAATTAATCAAAACCAATGCGAAAAGTTGAACATCTTCATCAGATGTATGCCATGTCGATCCTTCCGTGTCCACAACTTCCACCACATTCAGCAAAGAACATAAAAACTGAAAAATATCAACCGCACAACGTATTCCATACCCTGAATTTTCATCAACATCATCAGTTTCAGATTCTGAATTCTCCCCTTCACTAACCTCAACGTCGGGTAATCGGGAAAAGATTATCTGAATCAACTCATGCATCGTATACCGTGCACAGCGTTGAAGCAAATCTCCTCTGGTTACAGATTGTTGAACAACCTGAAAACAAGTATTGACAATTGTACAAACCGCCTGATCCGTGAGCAAGACTGAAGCATTATGTCTCATAATCCCTGTCAAAACCTGTAAAATCTTCATCATCACGGCATCCTCAGAAACCGTGTCTGTTTTCTCCAGGCGGCAGCCCGTGATCCCAGTAACAACGGAGTTTATAGCTTCGTTTGCTTCAGGAGTTTTCTCATCGAATATTTCGAGTTTAAGAATCTTCAAAATAGCTGACAGGGCTAGTCCCGTGGCTGCAGCTGGAATGTAATCACTTTGTATAACATCAAGGAATGGGGATAGATAAATACAAGGATTAATGGTTCGCCATTCTTGATGGGGATTGAAAATGAAACCCCTTAAGGATTTTAAGGATTGTTGGATTGAAGAGTCAAAATAGTTTTCTTGGGGAGAGATGAATTGAGCGGTTGGATCTATCGGTCGCCTGATCACGGCCAGGACAGCCCCTACCTCGGTGTTCAACATGCAAGACATTCCTAGCTCTTTCCTTTTCGATTTGCCCATGTCTTTCTTGTTCTGTTGTTCTTCCATTCTTTTTGTTCAAAGAGGGAATAAACTTAAACCAAGTTCAAGATTTGGATCTTGCAATGACCATTTTTTTTCTTTCAGGTGTGGAAATGAAGTTTTTGTCTTGCGATTAGTGAGAAAAGTGAGTGTCAAGGAACGTGTAAGAAAGTCATTCGTCCAAAAAAATTGGAACGAAGGAAGCCGTATTATTTGGTGAACTGGAGGATTATTTGGTAGAAGGATGAATTTTTGAAGACTTCTACCACTAATATCTCCTTGTTTTGTTCGATTCTATTGGCTAAAAATTGGTTTCAGAAATGATCAAACAGATTTGAGCCTAGCTAGTTAAGTTTCATGCCCACAGTAGATAATAGACAATTGAAAAGTTTCAAGAACAATTATTAATGAACGGAGATGGAAAATTAATGTTTCAAGAACAATTGAAAAGACTGCTGATAGTAGTATTATAGCACATTTCAATCGCCTATAGAAGACAAAGCATGCATCTTGATTATAAGGACATCCCTGTGAGCCTGTAACATTCTCCCGTTACCCAAATCAGACGGGGCCAGTACTGAAAAACAAGCCAACCAACCCTACTGTCCTAATTGCATGAGCCAATCCGTAGTCCCTGCCGAATTAAGGACTGCAAATAGAGTATGTACGTGTCTGGCAAAAGGATTTGTTTACAAAACATGATTTTTGCAAAGCAATTTGCGAATGAAATGTTTTTGTTTTTAGTTGCAGACTCTATGTGAATTTTTTAGTTCATGCCACAAGCAAAACAATGTGTCGTAAGCATCGCCTTCATCAAAGTTACAATTTCTGAATTTCCAACCTGTAAGACAGTTACTAGGGTCTTTAACCACTCTTCATGGAGACTTTTAGAACTCTGATCTATGTTCACTAGACCTAAAACTTTCTCCAACAGATCAGATCTTTTTATTACTTGTCCAGCCTTTGAGGTAGCTTCAACTACGTTTATCGGGATCCCAGCCATGGTTTCAACTTGAAAACCATAACTATCTGGGCGTAGGAGAACCAGCTTCTGCTCACCTTTAGAAAAACCTTCAGAACAACCTTCAGGCTTCAACTCAAAAGAGCAGGCCATGTGTTTCAGTGTAACATGTGGATGATGGCATATTAATTCTCTTAAAGGTGGAAAAGGATGTAAACTTCGAAATCTCACGCATATGCAATAGCATATCCATCAAAAGTGCTTGTTCCTCGACCCGGTTCGATCATCAAGAATAACAAGGGAGAGTTTGGATAGCATTTTTGAAGAACTGATGTTTCCGTGCACTCGACGTTATATCTCAAACTGAAGCGTCTGATTCATTTCACCCTCACCCACCTAAGAAACACACTTGACGTTAGACGACTCTAAACAAATGAAATATCACCACGTCACCAAGTCAAAGAGATATTTCCTGACCTTTTTGACTTTATTGCTTCGGCTTCACGCTAATTACCTTTTTCTATTATCCTCGACAGCAAAAGGACTCAATAACGAATTGCCATGTCATTATATTACAACGTATACTTCCAAAGAACCTTCCAGATATTAAAGACGGCCGGAACTTTCCAGAGCCTCGGCCTTCTATATAAACGCCAATTTATGTTCGGAAGAATCAGAGTTTCATTTGGTTTTATCTAAGATTTTCCATTGTCTTCAACAATGCCAAGCAGATTTGGTGGATCCGTGACTCAGGATTGGGAGCCCGTGGTGCTTCACAAGTCCAAGACCAAGGCTCAGGAGCTACGCGATCCGAAGGCCGTGAACCAGGCGCTGCGGTCAGGTGCACCGGTCCAGATGATCAAGAAGTTCGATGCCGGGTCGAACAAGAAAACCGCAGGGCCTGTGGTAAACGCTAGGAAGCTTGATGAAGGAACGGAACCGGCTTCTCTGGACCGGGTTTCGACGGATGTTAGGCAAGCGATACAGAAGGCCAGGCTGCAGAAGAAGATGAGTCAAGCTGAGTTGGCTAAGCTGATAAACGAGCAGCCTAAGGTGGTTCAGGAATATGAGAGTGGGAAGGCGGTGCCGAACCAAACGGTACTGGCTAAGATGGAAAGGGTTCTCGGGGTGAAATTGAGGGGAAAGATTGGGAAATAATTCTAAAACGACGTAGTATGGTAAAGGGCGGTGGTGTTTTGAACATGTGTTGATATAAATTGTAATAATTATTGTTAATAATTATTGTTAGTATTTTGAACATATGTGTTTGAGGAATTAAATTGTAATAATTATTGTTAATGTAAATGTTATAAATTTTAACAATTTTATGAATCTAAATGTAATGTTTATATAAATTTAGATAACATTACGTTTGATACTATATTTCTGTCTGCTGGAAGAGGTTGGTATTTTCTTGCCTGTAAAGAGGAAGATCGGTTGCTCCTCAACGACGTCGTTTCTGCTGAAAGTTAAGCTTATCCTTTGGATTACCAAAGTAACGGCAGAGTTGTAGTATCATAAGGATTTTGGATTTCAAAATAAATTGTTGTGCGAGGAGCCGAATTGAGCAAAAATCAAAAGCCCGGCCCGTTGTTACATTTTCCTTAGAAAAAATAAGAAATAAAAAATTTCCATATTTAAACCTATGGATTCATATAATAATATTTTATAAGTTTAAAGATTCATTTTAATATTAATTTTTTTTAGATTATGATTTTTTTGTATAAAAAAATAAGAGATAAATTAATTAATTCGATGGTTGTTGCCAATATTAAAAAGAAATATTAAATTATTAGTTATCAGTCTCGCTATCAACGATAACAAGCCATCAACTGATAGTGGGTGGGGAAAATTTTCCCAAATGGTAAGAAGTGCGTACTGTAAGCTTTGGAATATGAACTGTGTATCATACACAACTAGCTCACGGGATAAGGATGCTAGTGTTACAGCCGTTAAATGGCTTGCAAATTCTTCAAAGTTAAAGGTACTTGATTGGTGATTGACGTTGACTTAATTTCTAGCATCTTTCTCCATTATTATTTGTCATCTAAGCTACTTTTGTTCCAAGTCTCGCCAAAGTTTTATCATTGGAAACTCTGAATTATATAACATGATTTTGAATCATCAGATCACTAATTTTTCAACGCCAACTTGAGAATCCCATCTGGTTTTACAATTCCAGCGGCCAGAGAGCTGTTGCTGCCTAGTAATAATGTTTAATTTGCTTCAAAAATCATTATTCCTTTTTTTGCGTTTTTATTTTTTTGAGAAATGGTCCGTTTTTTTCCCAGTGAGCGAAAGCAATTAATGCACTGTCGGCCACAAGAAAATGTCAAAAGGCCTTGCATCTGGACTTGGTGGTTAATTCAAGTAGAAGATACATAAAACAAACAAATTAGCTAGTCAAGATATTTATATTGATCAAGCATTGGCATCACAGTTGCAATATCAGAAATTACAGAAATAGTTTTTGCTTTTTTTTTTTTTTAAACACTGCAGTTTTGCCCTTTCTCTGTCTGAAGACAACATGCTGTTTACAGATGAAAAGATTGAATGGGACAAAACATTTTATCCATGAAGACTGAAGACTAGCAGATAGCTTCAGTGCATCAAGGATTGAAAACTTGTGTCTTCAAGATTCAACTAGACTGCAGCTTTGCTTAGAAATACCCTGGAAGGATCAGCAAACCTCATAGAGAATGATCGAGAAAGGTTGTCAGGCTCATCCCACGCAAAGCCCTGATCGAAATTCTGTGAGTAGGTGTAAAGATCATAGGGTACCTGCACTGGATCAGACTCAAAAATCTTCCTCTGCTCTTTCTTAAACTTCATCCAGAGCACTTTCCACTTCAATTTGTTTGACCCGGTGGTGGATGGTGATGAGTTCACAGCCACAGGTCCAAACTCATGGTAGCCCCGGCCTAAGCAGACAGTTTTGCACCCTGAATTGCACCAGTTTCTGATGTCCATTGCAGTGAAAAACCAAGCTTTTCTTGTTCTCCAACCCAAAGAGTGATACTTGAAATAGCACGAGAAAGGATTGATTCTAGATAATGTAAGCACATGGCTCTGTACATCTTTAAAGGGTAAATGGAAGTTGGATGCCTTTTCTAAGACCATCATGGTCCAACTCGGATAGCTTGTTGAAAAGTTTAGGACCATCGGCTCAAGCCTAGGCCCTTGTTCTAGTGGTCAGGTCTGAGGTGTCCTCCCCAAGCCCTAGTGGAAGGAACATGGGTTTTTTCATTCAATTTTAAATAAAAATAGATCCTCAACATTTTCCAACACAAGCAAAGCTATGCATGTGATTAGTCATGCTTTTTCAACATCCAGGGGCTGCATTCCGGACCCATGTGCGTGTGAGGGAGTTCAGAGGATTAAGCTGCAGCCTCAAGGGCTTTTATCTTCGTGATTTGCAAGCAACAGTTTCTCCCAAAAAAAAAATCTTTAGGATTCGATTGGTGGTGGGGGGGGGGGGGGAATACGAAGGAAAGAAACGGAGGACCATTGCTATATGCTTCACTTTAGAACATGTCCACCATTTTCAAAAGCACCAACACGCTTTAACAAAAGACTCAGAGAAACAAATGGTTTTGACATTTGATAGTGACTGCAGGCATCACGAAAACATAAATCTACCCCCACGTCTCACAGTGTATATTTATGTGCAGATATTGTTACTTGTTAAACCTAATATTATGGGTTTGGAACAAGCGATTGAGCATTGACTTACACACTTGGATAAAAGTATTGGGCTTCGACCTTCAGGATTAAAGCCCATGCATTCAGAGCCCAAATTACGCTTAAGCAGCAACGTTACCCTAGCTAAATGCTTTGGACCAAAATAGTTGTCAATCCTAGGCTTATATAAATAAATGTTATGCCCATAAATTACTCTAAAGATACTAATAATTTCGATTATACCCTATGCACCTTAAAATATGAAAATAGTACATATATAATATTTTAACCACTGTTTTTCTTAAAAAAGAAATTTAATTTTTGAGTTTTTTAAATAAAAAAATTATCACATATGAAACTTGTAAGATTGAATCAGCCCATTTTTATAAAGATAAAATTAAGTGTTTGACTGTATAAATGACCAAACGGACATTATTATGTAATTCCTCATAACAGAATCGACATGATGCATTTCATTTTTATATTTGCTACTGCCATGATTATAATTTTACGCCAAACTTTTCCTCTTCTTGGAAAAAAATTGATACAATATTCTTCCTCCAAAGCCCAAACCTCTGAAAAAAAAAAAAAAAAAACTAGAAAATATTTGCTCTTCCGATTTGATCATACGAATCTAATATTTCAAAGAGGAGCAAAATATATATATATATATGTTTATATAGAGTAATGAACATGCCAACTGAATTTATTTATAATATGATAAGATTTACCATATACAGATGAAAAAAAAATTGGTGCAATTTCTCTCAATGAATCCATGGAGAAAATACATTAAAAAAATTTTAGGGTCATATATGAATAATAAAAGGTGAATAAAATCAATGGATAAGGTAGGTAATTGCCAGGGCAAGTAGAAGTAGAATGTAAGCAATTCCTTGATCAATGGCAGTACCATCGTTGGATGGAGCTGGTGCAGGCGAAGAACCGGTGCTTTGCCCGGAACAGAGTTGCAAAAGTGCAAAGAGCAGGAACCCAATGACTGGAAGAACATGCACCCTCATTGAACTCATCTTCAAATAAATAATACTTATAATTAACCAAACAGATGTAAAACAAGAAGAGAATTTCACGGTGTTTTTCCTTCTAACAGGAACCGGAGAGACTGGAATAAAAGCAGGAGGATGTTGGTGAATTTGTGAAGAATTTGATGATATTTATATTGGGAGAGTTTGTTTTGGTAGGTAGGGAAGGGGTGGGCAATTTCCTGGAAAGTGAGAGGTCTAGAAACTGAAGGTGGCCTTTCATGAACGCGTCGTGGACACGAGAATTTTTGACTCGGTTGGGCGGCCGGCCTTAAGATTGACCAGGGGTGGCTTGGCTTGCTGTTTTTAAAAGTGTCGTGGGGGCCATTGGCTATCTTGATCCTCGTGCCGTTTTAAGTTTCGTTTTTTTCTCCGGACATGAACGACGAACAGACTTTTATTTTGGGTTTCTGTCTTCTAGTCAAAACTGAAATTCATGTTCTTTTTATCACGATTTTGGCGTGAATTGAATTGTAGTACAAGAGTTTGATTAGGGATTCAAGAGGTAGAGTAATTGAGGGAGAATTTATGCTGGCACCGGGTCATATGCCAGCTTAAGGCTGTATTTGGGCTTAGGCTGGCACCGGCTCATATGCCAGCCTAAGGCTGTATTTGGGTTACACGTACCTCAGTGGGGCTACTTTTTTATAAAAATTGTGTGAACATACCGAACATTTTTTTTTTGGATGTTTAATTTAAAGTGTGAAAATGATTTTTTTTTCAACGGAAAGTTTTGAGTCAGTCAACAAAGGCTCAATTGCATTTTTTTTTTTGCTTTTAATTTAACTTATTCTCTTCCTTTTTTCATTCTAATTTTTATTTAAAAATTACAAAATAAATTATAATTTATAATTTAATATAATAAAAATATAATTTGATATATCATTACTTTTTATTAATTTTATTAACAAAATTATTATTGATCATAAAAATAATTTTTTATTAATTTTACAAAAATTAAATAATTTAAATTTTTTATTACATATAAATTTAACCTAATATTTTTAATGATATTTTTTATTTTATTGTCACTATTCCATTTACATCCAAACATATATATCATTAATTTTAATCTCATTATTATAATAATTAATTTTATTTTCATCGTTGGTTACCTAAGAATTCAGGTCACATTTTGCTTAGAATCCTTGACTTCCGTTAGACAAATTGCCAGATTTTAATGCATTTTATGGGCACAAAAAATCTTTAATTTGTCATAATAAACAAGAAAAATACTACATTTTCCCATCAATCTACCAGATTGTTGCCCATTTAGAAAATGAAACTAATTATAAAGAGTATAAAACTCTAATAGCAGATTTTATATTATCAGACTTTAATTTGTTGGAAAATAATTATAATATTTTATGCATGCGATGATTTTACAATATAATAGACAATTCAAAGTTTTACTTTTCTTAATTACGATATACAAATAATAGCAGAAGCAAAACTAATCCCCTTGTCGGCTTGTCATCTATATTAGAACATTGATGCTTGTCAGTTAGGACACGCCAAGCATGTCAAATTGGAAGGTCAAACAAGTTGTTTTGCTTTGTTAATGGTGCGATTTGGAATGGTCTTACATGGATGGAAACGACGGAGACTTTTGGTTATTTAGTCAAAGTCATCTATCATATGCATTTGTTATTAATAATGAAAAAGATGAATAACTGATATATTGAGTCAAGCTTAGGCTTCTGGAAAATTGACTGCTAAGACCAGGTAGTGTTCATGAATTCAGCTGGCTTCATCGCTGCCTGACTGCCTCAAATGGCAAGGCAAAATCTCATTACTGGGTTTGATCATCATTCTATTTTCCACAATGAACAAGCCAGAAAGGATTCCATCTTTTTTCATTGCCTTGTCAACAAGAGAGAGGTAAAAAAAGAATTTGAAACCCAAGCACCCAAAAGTAGGAAACTGGAACCAGATCAAAAGTTAAACGACTTCTTTCAATTTCAGGCTGCAAGCTCCTGAATGGGGCCTTTCAAGTTTGCTACTTGATGACATTTTTTCCTCTTCATCACGGCAATTGCTAGAAACAAGAAATTTCTTTTGCCCCTTCTTTTACTTGACAAAAGGAGATATGGTTAATTGCTACTTTGAATACAAGAAAAATACTGGAATCAAGTGTATTAGTATTTGAGAATAACATATTCAAACTATTTTCTTTAATGGATGGAAGACTTATGACAGTCCTGCCTACTTTTAGTTTATAACACAACAATTGTTGCAAATAAGGCCCAAGAAAGGCAGATGGAACTCGGAAATTCTTCTCAAGTGATTGCCTAATCTTGTGCATTAAATATTTTAATGCTTTTTTTTTCCGTGTAAGTGCCAAAAACCTACTGGCAGCTGTGTTACTTTATGTAATTACAACCTTTTTTTTTTGTCTAGTATGATGGCAAAAGGTCTTGTCCCCTGCTAAAATCTAAGAGGTAAATGCACTTTAGACGAGGATAGGACTAGGAAAAGCGTCAGCATCAGTTCAACCATTGTTCATTTGTCCTTTTTTTTTTTTAAAAAATTTTTCAAGCTTCAGAAGAGAGGGCACTTTCAAAGGCAAGCCCAATTTCATTTTCAGCATCTGCCCAAGGAAACCTCATCAAAATCTTTCGAGTTAAGAAACATGCGCACCTTAACTGAAAGTGAGTATTTTAAAAGTTTCAAAAAGTGCCTAACTAAAGTGATTTCTTCATTTTGCATTTCCACACTCAGATTAGTCTTGTCCTTCGTAGTCAAATCATGCGAGCAGTGGGAAAAACCAGCGGCTGACATAAGCTACTCCTTGGCCACAAAAGACTTGTGTTCTAGCCACTGGGGTAATGACTTGTAATTTAATCTGTTAGGGACAGAACCATTGAGATGTTGGCACGTTAAACATGAGAGGACGTGGCAGCACCTGATTTTGAAATGGAATCATGGTGGGCAAGTGTCGGTTAATTAGGTCATGTTTTGGACAAGTGGGTGTGTAAGCAGCTGATCCTTTTGGACGGGTCTCAAGGAGCACCTTGTCGAAGCTTTGAAGATAAAGCATAAAGATAAAGCATAAGCTTTCAAGAATCAATCAAAAATCGCTTTATGCCCAAAGCATTACTTGCCCACCTCTCCTTATTCCTAACACAGATTCTTTGCTTTTCAAGCTCTGTTCACAAAGCAACATAATAATACCCGGAGTGAAAGGGAGAAGGGAGAGAAGGGGGAAAAAAGAAGGAAAAATGTGCTATGCAAACATTCCTTCTGCTGGCAACCGGGGCTCGGTGGTGCAACGCAGATGGTTACTTTTGCAGGCGTCAATGATGGCTGCTGCGCATCATTCACCAAGAACTGAGATGCCAAAAGAGACTGGTGGAGCTGGTTCGATGAAGCCGTGTCTGTGCTCACCTACGAAGCACCAGGGGTCGTTTCGGTGTAGGCACCACCATGCGGAATATGTGTGGGGTGGTCGATTCATCAACAAGAAATGACTGCACCACTATGTCAAGTATGTGTGGGGGTGGTCTATTTGTTAGCAAGAAATGACCAGTAGTTTTAGTTCAAGGTCTAAAATCACTTGTAGAAAAGAACCAATGATTTGAACTGCTTTATAAACGGCCTCCCCTTTCAGATTTTTACTCTGTTTTTCTTTTCTTGTGAATTACAAACAAATCATACTGGCTAATTGGTCAATCCTGCAAATTTATATTTGTTTTCTCAGTCTTGCCCCATTATTGCTACCTTTTCTTTCATAAACCCCTTTCCCATCTTCTGATCTCTCCCTCTTTTGCCCTGTTGGCCTTATTCAATTGTACAAAAAAAAGGAATGGACACCCTCCAAATATCTTCACAAGAGAATTGCCACACAATGAATTGCAGCAGCAAGACATTTGTTTTTTACCTATATATTCAGCTAAAAAGGAACAAAGTACAGAACAGCAATATAATCTGTCTATGCATGGTGGAATCAAAATTCATTTTCATAGAAACTCAAATCCATGTGAATCTAAATAAATCATTATATAATCAGAAGGCAAGCTACCAAAAAAAAAAAGTTCTTCCTTGAATAAATCATCTCATCTAAAATTATTGGTTTACAACTGCTAGTTATATGCACTAACTGAACAATGATCACTTACATTAACGAATCACCGCAGCATCCAAGTCTGTATCCTCACTTCTATTACAGACTGGCCACCACGTTACAGCAAAACACAAACCCATTTTAGGATTCTCAGTGAAAATGTAAAATATATAAATCTTGTATGACAAAAGGGAATGCGGGTACTTAAGAAAAACTTCTTATTTTGGATGGCAAGCAATCTAAAACCAGTCTCAGCAAGGCACACGAAGAAAACTGAATGGAAAAATCAAATGTTATTTTGTGCTTTTCTGGAATGGGTCTTCGTTGCGGTCCATTGGGTTGAGATATTAGGGTTTTAAAGTGGTGTTCAGTTGTATATATTAATTGAGTCTTTCTGAAGTTTTCTGACTTATTGGCGGTTTCTGGAGAATATATGAGAAAGAGTGCTCAATAATCTCCTTTCTTCTTTCTGTCTTATTGTATACATAAAAATGAAAAAAAGAATTATATTTTTCTTTTTAAGATAAAAAATTCAAAATGAAAAAATTAATTGAAAAACTAATTTATGCTACAAATGTATGATCAAATATGAATGTTTCAACCAAAAGGTAAAACCCATGTACTGGGTGGATTAATAACATACAGAGAGATAAAAAAAATTAATACAGAAAAGTAAAAATAAAACCATAAAGGCTGAGTGCATTGGCGTCGCTTTCATTCCTAAATGGCTAGAAAGCTTCGATTCAAGAGTATCTCGAAAAAAAAATTTTTTTTTTGATAAGAAACGAGAATGAATTAATTATAAAATAATATGATATATAGCATGTTCAACTTCATCAGCGATGACTAAATCTTTAACAAAGAAAGGAGATTCACTAAACACCACATAGTTGGTCTCATAATGACTAAAACTATTACAACAATTGTTACTATCAAATCGGGTAAAAGCGTCAACACACCTATTTCCTTCCCTGAACACATGAAGCATGTGTTGATCTTCAAGATCTTTTATCAACTTTTTGCAATTAGAGACCAGAGGGAGTATCACGGGATTAGTCACCTGGTGATTCTTAATCATAGAGATAACAGTGGTAACATCGAGTTTAATTTTTAACTTGTGGATATTAAGTCTTTTCGTCAAAAATAATCAATCTCTAAGAACCCATAATTCAATCAAAATATTTGAACACACCCTAATATATCTAGAGGAACCAAAAATTCATTTTCTCTTATTGTCTCGAATAATGGCTCCAGCTCCTGCTTTCCCAAGGTTGTCCAATGTCGAGTCATCTGTGTTCAATTTATACCACCCCTCATTATGAGGGTTCCACCTAATGGACACAAAGGATTGCAACGGAGCCCAAACTCCTCTCTGGTTCATCACAAAGAATTCAGCAGCCTTCGTAGTCGTCAATTTCACCAAGTCAGTAGTCTCACCATTCTGTCTAAAATTTGTTCTATTCCTTTCAAGCCAAATCTCTCATAGAATATGGATAAACAACATGTACTAAGGGATACCATGCATGGATCGATGCTTGTTTAAAGCATTTTCTTTGGTCCATTGTTACAGTCCAATATTTGATAGGATAAAGGCAAAAAGGCTCATCGCAGGACAGCCCATATGAGACTCCTCGCAAGGCAATTCATATGTTTCTGATCCACTGACAATTGTAAAATAGGTGTTCCAAATCCTCTTGGTCATGTATACAGAACACACAAGTAGTCGGGACGTTCAACCTTCTTTTAGTAAGCTCATTAAGTGTAGGCAAGATACAGTGCATGTATTGCCAGATGAAAAACTTAATTTTTGGTAGAGCACACAACTTTCAAATCCACTCTCATTAACCTTTATTCCCATTCAGACTTGTTCCTCTAGCAAGGTCATAAGCAGATTGGGTGGTGAATACCCCACTAGAAGATACAGACTAGTATATACTATCTTGTCCCTGTCCTACCAGTTGAGTAGAGATAGCATTTATCTTATCCAGAACTTCAGCATTGAGTTTGAAAAAAATTAGAAGAGATTGATTATTTTTTAATGCATTCAGACATTGGTTCATTGAAATTTGATCCTCCTACCAATTAAAAGGGCCATGAATAATTTTTCTCAAACTCTCAAACCCCAACCAATTATCATGTCAAAAGCTCATAGAAGAGCCATCACCAATGACCCAGCCAATACTTTTTTCAACAATCGGACCTACCCATCTCATGGCTTTCCACATTGTCGATTCTTTAGAAGCTTTTCTCAAAGTGTCGTTTTCATGGGGATATTTTCCTTTCAGCGTTTTAACCCATAAAACATCCTTTTGATGAAGAAATCTCCAAACTAACTTAGCTAACTATGCTTGGTTTTGAGCTCGAATCTCCCTTAAACCCAGTCCACCTTTACTTTTTTTCTTGGTCACTTCGCTTCAGTTAAGCAAGTGCAATCTCTTTTTATCCCCGTTTTTCCCCCATAAAAAATCCCTGTTAACCCTGCCCAACTCATTTGAAATGCTAACTGGAAGGGCTCTACATTGCATATAATAACTGGGGATGCTTTTTATAGTCAACTTGATCAACACCATTCTTTCTGCAGGAGAAAGCATATTTGCCTTATAACCAGCTAACTTTACTCTGACCTTATTGACAATGAAAGCATAATCATTTTTATTAACTTTCCTTTTATGGATAGGAAAACTCAGGTATCTTTCGAGATCAAGGGTTTCATTAATGCCCAAAAGGTTAGTAATATCCCTTTTGTAGTCTTGTCTAGTGTTGGCAGAAAATAAAACTTTGGATTTCTTCAGATTAATGGTCTGCTCAGACTCACCACAAAATGCCATGAAAACCTCCTGCATATACTTGGCGATTTTTCCTTCTGCTCTACCTAGAAGAATAATGTCATCCGCAAATATGACATGAGAAAGCACAGGGTCATGACATGAGAAAGCACAGGGTCATTTCATGAACTTTTAGTCAGCTGCCATTTACGGTCTTCTACAGCTTTAAGAATTTTTAGACTTAGAAACTTTATGCACAAAATAAAGAGGTAAGGAGATAAAAGATCCCCTTGTCTCAAACCTCTGGAAGGCTTGAATTTTTCTAGCATTCCTCTATTCATCAAAATGGAAATAGATGAGGATGAGACACAGCTCATAATCAGGAAAATCAAAGACTTTGGTAGATTGAAAAAAGTAAGCACCTTCCTAATAAATCCCCATTCAAGCCTGTCATAGGCTTTTTTTAAGTCCAATTTGACTATCATATGTCCCAATCCTCCTCTTTTAATTTTAAATGAGTGGATAAGTTCCTGAATAATAATGCAGTTATCACAGCCGTTTCTACCAGGAACAAAGCTAGCTTGGAGAGGTGAAATCAACTTGTCCAGAAAAGGCCTTAGTCTCTTAGCCATGATCTTTGAGATAACTTTGTAGGGTATGTTACAAAGGTTTATGGGCCTGAATTGGTCTATCCGAGAGGGATTAATACACTTGGGAACCAAGGAGATCAATGTCTCATTCAACTCTTTGGGCATGGATGCCACATCGAAAGTATGTTTGACAGTGGCACAAATCTTATCTTTCACAATATTCCAGCAATGATGGTAGAAGAAAGGGTGGAAAGCATCCGAGCTAGGTGTTTTGAAGGACTTAAAGCTCCAAAACGTTTTTTGAATCTCCAAATCTAAGATAGGTTTCAACAGATCATGCTGATCTTGTGTGATAAGCTTAGCAACAAATCGAGATCCAAGAGTGATGACACGGGAGCTTTGCGAGAAAGAAGAAATATACAGCTTCATGAAGTAATCTTGGACCACTGGGCCAAGATCACTAGTTTTAGTAATCCACAGTCCATCCTTCATTAGGCCAGAAATTCTATTATAACACCTTAGTAAAATGGTAGAGACATGGAAGAATTTAGTATTTCTTTCTCCTTCAATAAGCCAATTCACCCTAGACCTAAGAATCCAAATATCTTCCTCTGCTTTAAGGATGCCATTAAACTCCTTTAAAAGGGTTCCTTGAAAGTTCAAGAGAAACTGGTTCGGTGAATTTGCCAGGGCTTTTTCAATGCCCGACAATCGAGCAAGAATTTTTTTCTTCTTCAAAAAAATATTTCCAAAGGAGTTCAAGTTCCATTCATGCATGTCCTTTCTCAAAGTCAGCAGGGATTGAGCTAATGATTCTTGGCCATTACTCCAACTGTTGCGGACGAGGGTTAAAAACTCGGGGTGGTCAAACCACATCTTCTGAAGGCGAAAAGGTCTAAGACCTACCTAGGAACTTTGTTTTTCAAAGATAGCAAAGTTGGGCGGCGATCAGAACGGGATTTTGGCAAATGAGACACCCTTGCTTCAGGAAATGCGAGGCACCAAGCGGGGTTGGCAAAAACAAAGTCAATCCGTTCTTGGATCAAGTCCAACACATTCCTATTATTAGACCAAGTGAACCTAGGTCCAGAGAATTCAAGGTCAGCAAGATGGCAGAAATTCAGACAGTCCTTAAAAGCCCCAGATCTAACCAAAGAAACAGGTCCACCTCCCTTCTTATCTTCGATATTAAGAACTTCATTAAAATCCCCTAAAACTAACCATGGAAGATCATGATGGGATGCAACAGTTTTAAGATTTTCCCATAAAAGCAATCTTTCTTTATAAAGAGGGCTAGCATAAATAGCAGAAATTAACCAAGAAAAACTATTTGATTTTATCTCCTGTTCTGTGCGCAAATATCATCCACGTCCACGAGATCAGATTTCCACAGCAACCAAATCCCTCCTTTGTACCCTATAGTGGCTGTGTCCTTTCAAGAATCGAAAGAAAGGCGGTCAATGATATGACGAACATCCTCTCCTCGAGCGCGAGTTTCAGTAATGACCATAATATCAGGTCCATGCATACCAGCCAGTTCTCTTACCGTTCTCACAAAGTTCGGATGCCTCACACCTCTACAGTTCCATAGTAACATCGACATTGGTAAGGCTAGATTTTTGGGTTGGCGCACAGATAGCCTCTAGAAGCATTGGGTGACCTGTTCCTCTCTCAAATTCCACCCCTGGTGCAGTCTTCTCATCTTGGGATACATAACGATCCTGTGGATTAAGAGCTCCTCCCCTAGGGGTATGGGCGAGCTGAGGCATATTCTGAACTGCTTCACATGCAGGCTGGTCCTTATCTTCATCACTATAATTTGAGGGCTGTTCATCATTATCTCCAGAGGGTGACTTAAGAGCTGAGTCACCTGAATTCCTAAAACCCACATTGGATGATTCAGTTTTGCTTCTGTCCATGAAAGAGCCTGAGATTGTGTGGAGTCTGAATCCTCTAAACTCTGTACTGGTTGGGGGTAAATCAGAATAGGCAGGAGTTCGTTTCTCCTCTCTATTGCATTCTCAGCCATCCTCTCTTCTAGGACTCCTTCTTCGCTCCCTTGGTGATATTGAACGACTGAATCTCCCACTACCCTGTTTTGAGTTCTGAGAGTGGAAGTTGGAGTTTCCCTTATCGAGTGAGAGCTCTGAGGAGCTACTATTCTTGTTTGCCTGCTGATCTGATGAAGGGCAGTCTCTGATGGTTGTTCTTGCATATCTACTTGCTCTCTCAAAACTTTCAGCTTTTCTCCCCTTAATCTCCTCCTTTCCCCGAACAAAAGAACCCTTTCTGTGAACGTCATGTGTCTGGAACTTTGACTCCAGGACCTTCTGGTCCTTTGGAATATTGGCCCAGGAGGCATGATCATGGCGGCACCAATTTCCAGCTTTCCCAACGCTGGGTAAATTGGGGCATTGTCCTGAAGCTTGCTGTGCACTTTTTGCAACTTCAAAGCAACTATCAACCCCTTCCTTTTCACTCGGGCACGGAACATCAATTTTCATGGAAATATGATTGCTTATATCTCTCTCCGCAGTTTGTGACCTAACAGACTCCCTTAATTCATCATTTGTCTTATTTTCTGACATAGTGATGGTGGCCTGTTCGCCAATTTTCGTTCCTGAAGTCTCACCAACACCTCTTTGACTTGCCCCTTATCAGCTTCTTTACTTTGTGTTGCTTTTCTAGGAGTTGACCGACGGGGCCCTTCTTGGATAGAGGTATCTTTTCCTAAGCTTTCCCTGGACAAGCGTTTTTCTATTTCCTTTCTCACGTAACTCTTATTTTTTGCGAAGTCACGTCCATCTGCATGGGGAGAGGACCCAGTATCTCGAAATTCTTTTCGCTTAAATTGGGTACCCGTTTCTCTTTATTTCTTTATTTCCAAGAAAGAAAACATAGTAATAAAAATCTGAAACCCTCACTCCTCCATTTATTCCACTACGAAACCCCTCAGTTTAAGATTCATCGCTGCACCATGGATGAGTCTACGTTGTAAAAATTTTACATGTTTCTTTTTAAGAAAAAAATTCAAAATGAGAAAATTAATTGAAAACTAATTTATTTACAAATGCATGATCAGAAGGCTTCAACCAAAAGGTAAACCCATCGATTGGTGGATTAATAACATACGGAGAGAGATAGAAAAAAATTAATACAGAAAAGTAAAAGTAAAACCACGAAGGCTGAGTGCATTTGTTACAGTCCGCAGGATAGTCAGGATCCAGGGGTTGTCTCCAAGTCAAGTGTCTTGGTTCAAGCGGGACCGAGTCAAACTGTAAGGGAGCAGGCCAGAGATGCAACGGAGGTCATGGAGGCAAGACCATGAGGGTTTGCAGGCACTAAAAAGTGATCTAAGAGCCTAGGCTAGGTGATAAGGTTCCACAGATTTGAGATAGGCCCAGGCGCAGTCTCCGCTGAAGACGGATTTGGAACCTTCCAGGATAGAGTTCCACGGGTTCAAATCCCCTTTTGATAAAATCCTTGTAAGATTGAACTCTCCTACGTTATCTTCTGTAATCTTGGACTTTATATGAGCTATTAGATAAGATTAGTCGCAATCATTCCTGTAATGGGCCCTCACTTACAAATAAAGGTTTCCCACCCTCATTTTGTACACCATAACTTCAGTAAAACAAGTTTCGGTGTGGCACCACCATGCGGACTATGTGTGGGGTGGTCGATTCATCAGCAAGAAATGACTGCTCCACTGTGCCGAGTATGTACGGGGGTGGTCTATTTGTTAGCAAGAAATGACCAGTCGCTTTAGTTTCAAGGTAAAAAATCACTGGTTCTTTTGTAAGAGTGATTTGAACTACTTTAGAAACGCCCCCCCTTTTCAGATTTTTACTGTGCTTTTATTTTTCTTGTGAATTACAAACAAAACATAATGGCTAATTGGTTAATCCTGCAAGTTCATATTTTTTTTTGTCTAAAATTTTTTATATCCGATAATTATTTTAAATTTTAATTAATCTGAAATTAAATCAAATCGTATTCTTTAAAAATATATTCTTTTAAATTTATTTTTTTTATTCACAAAATTCGAAATCGAAATCTCATTTAAAAAGAATTAAATTTTTTGCCACTCAAATTAAGAAGTATTGGTCACTTGCAAATCTATATTTGTTTCCTCAAATTAGTGTCTTGCCCCATTATTGCTACCTTTTCTTCCCTAAACCCCCTTCTCATCTTCTGATCTCTCCCTCTTTTGCCCTGTTGGCCTTATTCAATTGTACAAAAAAGGAATTGACACCCTCCAAATCTCTTCACTAGAGAATTGACACATAATGAATTGCAAATGGATTGACAACCATGCAAGATATAGCCGGGTTGTGATTTAAATACATTCTGTTGTTGCACCAGTCTGGCATTTGCAAATGGATTTTTGATGAGGTATGCATATATGATACTTGAATAAATTATAGTTCTTTTAGGAGTTCTTGACATCCATTGTGACTGTTTATAATCATTTGAATATGTCCTTGTTGCTTGCATATGTGATGATATTTTAAATTACCCACAAAGAGTGCTATTTGATTAATAACATACTGCAGTTCATTAGATATCGTGAAAGCAAATGGTTGGACTTGTGAATTTTGGTTTGTATGTAACCTCTGTAGGGGGAATGTTTGCTCTCTTAGATTTATAGTTGTTTGGCAGCAAAAAGGTTAGGAATTAGGTTTTGGCTTGTGGGAATTATTTTAAAATATTGGGTAAGAAAGATGGTTGATAGGTACTTGAAAGGAATGTTATTAAGGCTACAAATAAGAAGGGAAATTATAGTTCTGAGGCAGAGGTTTTATGCCATGAACAGTATCCTGAGAAGCTTGTTGTGAGAGCGAGGGGTTTAGGCCGATAGGAATTAATTTTAAAATATGGGCAAGCAAGAAGGGGAGGGGGATAGGGAGAGAGAGTGAGGGAGGGATTTGATCTAAAATATGGGAGAAACGAGATTTAGACGATGAACAAGAGTGGGGAGAGAGTGAGGATTTATGCTTTTATAATCATTATTTCATTAATCTAAAGCATAGCAAAATCTCAATAACTAGTAATTCTAATAATTTTTTGATTTCATTTGAATGAACGGTGAAATATAAAATAATAATAAAAATTATTATAATTATAATTAAAAAAATTATTTTAATTATGATTGAAAAAATTTTATAATAAAAAATTTTATTGAGTATATTTCACTAAAACTGACATGTAAATTCAATTTAAGTATAATCCTAAATTATCCTAAACTAGCTCAAACTAATTTTATAAAATAATTACTAGTAAGGTGATATTAACCAACAGGTCTCCAATAAAATTAGTCTAACTCGAATAATCTAAACTCCCAAAAAAGACTAAACAAAAAAGAAAAATTGGATAAGGTTAATCTTATTAATCAATTAAGGACTATGAATCCATGTGCATTATCATTGTCTTTAATTAATTTATTATTTATTTTCATTTAAATTAAAAAAAAGATATAATAAACCATTTAGAAAGTGACATATTTTTAAGAGCAAGAGTAATATACAAGGCATGTTCTTTAAAAAAAAAAAAAAAAGTAATATAGAAGGCATAAAACGATCAATCAAACCGTTTGAATATTCTTCCATTGTCGTTATCAAAGGCCCCATTGCCTTTTTGGCATCTAACTTATTGGGAAAAAAAAAATTTAAATGATGCTTTTCTTCAAATTTTTTAAATCATCCAAATACCATTCCAAATGTAATTTGACAAAAATCATCACATACCATTCAAAACTCATCTCAAGCCATTCCATTTCAGTCAGGAAAAAATTGAGAGGTAACAATCAAAATTTGACAGGACAGAAAGTAACATATATAGTAAATCAGCACAGTTTTATATCTTCTAAACAAAAAAAAAAATCAAGTGGCGGAGGCATCTGATTATTCAAGGACAAGGAATAAGGATGGACTGATGTTTGAGGAGATAAATAATTTTAATTTCTTTAGACTGTTCTTCAACCTGTAGTTGAAGTGATTTTTTGGAATGAGCATATAGAACTTTATAGCTGGAAACCATGAAAGGGTAGGTAAGATATATCAACTTTGAACATGTCAGTGCCTTTGCCAATTAAGTATAACGAATTTATCTCTAAAACTATAATGAATTTACAATTGAAATTCGCCTTTATCAAATGGTTCAAGTTTGTTAATACCTCAGCTATGGAAAAAAGAAGTTAAAAGTAAAATAGAAACAAGTTTAGTTCAAATTTAGCTAAAACTGACATGAAACTATTCACGATTTTGTTGAAAGATTGACTGCATACATATATATATATATATATATATATGTATGTGCACACGAATGAAAATTAAGATAGTGTTGAATTAATACAAAATTTGCAATAACTTAAAAAAGAGAGAGCTTTACCAGATAAAATCAAGAGAAGTAAAGCTCCTACTACAAATTGGCTGTTTGATTTTAAATAGCTCCCATATTTTATAATCACATCCCAAGCGAATACAGAAAATCCAGCATAGCTATATGGTGTATATACGTGTATGTTTCACATAGTTGAGATACAGAGGGAGATTGTTATGAGAACATGGAAGAGGGCATCACTTTTGGTCTTTATTATGTAGATTCGACAGACTTGGGAGAAAGAGGAGCCACGGAACTATTGTTGGCAGGCATGGACTTTGATCGCTTCATCCAGGCTGTAGACCTTGACCGATGAAATCTGCATCGAAAAGAGCCCTGGTGAGTTGTTGGTGAGCACAAACATTGGCCCCCTTTGGGCGAATTGGCTGGCACAGCTGCTTCAGAGGCGTTGCTGCCTTTGGGAGAGGTGCTCACACTAATGTTTCCATGGGAGGGCGGGGAGGCCATTTTTTTTGGCAAAAAAAAAAAGAAATGGTAATGGAAAGCTTCAAGTGGCCAAACTTAAAGAAGCTGTTAGGCCTTGGTTATATTAAGACAAGATGGGGATGACTCAAATCTTTGTCACTCTTAGTGTAGCGTGTAAACCAATGGGTCAAGTGGTCCCCATTTTGTGATTTCACCATGGTTGTCTTTTATCTCAATTCTTAACCAATCAATAAAAAGCCTCCCCAATCCCAATATTCCATGGTGTAAAGGCCGAAGAGATATGGGGTTAGGTTCCCTATGATCGGATTTTCATGTTCACAAAGAAATATGAAAGGGACATCTCATCTGGCACAAAAAAAAAGTAGCATATATTTTATGGATTCATTTTTCCAATTTTTTTATTGAATATAGGTGATATTTTCAGTCACTTTTTCCCTTCTCCAAATTTTTTTTTTTTTGCAAACTTTTACAAAATTTCACCAAAATTGTTTAGCTCTTAGGCATAAATAAGGTCTAGAAATGATGAAAATTTTTTAAATATTTGATAATTTGATTATCTATTTATTCAATTAAAAATAAATATTAAATAAAATTATTATTTATCATGCATATATATAAGTAATCAAACAGTCGAAAATAAGATAAAATAGCATTACTCAATAAACTTCTAGATAAATTTACTAGCACAATTATTCCAAACAACTTATGTTTGTTGTTTAGCAGAAGGAAGACAGGGACCTGGTGTGATGAATGGGTGCATGAAGAGATGAGGTTTTCATGTGGGGCTTCCCATGGCTGTTTGTACACTCAGCCAGATTCTCTAATTACTCACATATCTAATAACTAGGAAAATGTGGACCCTAATTTTATAATTCATAATATATAAAAATACATGTGTGAACAATTCTTTAAATGAAAAAAAAAATGAATATTATTGTTTATTATATATTTTTTAGTGGAAAGAAGTCACTAGTTTGGGATAAAATTCTTCCATGTGGATGAGATTAGAGCCCTTTCGCTATTATCTTTAATCAGGCGGCATTATGTGATTGTGATTTATTCATTGTCTGGTTATCGCCTAATAATGCTTCTGTACTAAGGATTTTATATACATTAATTCATATCGATTTGGCAACATTGAATTAAGTTTGAGGTCCGAATATCAATATTAATCTATACACGTGTTACTACGTTTTTTTTAATAAAGATGTGTTAATATGTTAATTAAGGTAGCAAACTAGTAATAACGAGACAATAGTAAATTAGGGTTCTATTAATGTAAAAGCGTTTAAGATTAAAATTTTAAATGCATTAAATTGATTTGAAAGAATTAAAATTTTAAATGCATTAAATCGATTTGAAAGAGTGTGCACTTAAAATATAAAGAGTATAAACCTTTGGAACTTTTGCCCTTTCCCAATTCCCCATTCATCAATTGTCTTTAATTGTGCTGGATATTTCAGTTTGCCAGTCACAATGCTTCAGTCAGTATGCTAGCCATGAAAGGAAAAGTAAACGGTAGAAACCTTTGAACCTTTTGCCTTTTTCCCAATTTCCATTCATCAATCATTGTTTTCTAAAGTTTTGATGAGAATTTTCATTTTCATATCTCAAACTCACTATCCACTAATATTGAAACTTGAATGCATGGATTACACATCTTTTACAATCATGTCAGCTAAAATAATGAATCAGAAAGTGTCTAAATGCTTGTTGTAGCCATTGGTACAGAAATAGTAACACTAGTGCTAAAAACAGATAAGAAAGTGTTCAAACTACTACGCAATAGCAATGCTACGTACTGTTTTCCTCAAAAGACAGTACCAGCACTAACTCAGCTAAGCAAATGCAAGAAGTTTTAAGATTTGTGCAATCAAACTGATTCCGTTAAAAATAATGATTTCAGTATGCTTAAAGCTCTATCTACCTTTCATTGCTGCAAAGTGAGCGGCCAAATCATCATAATCTGGTAACTTCGGATGCACATGCCTGGCTGCATTTGACCTATCTTGCTGGAAGGAAGTAGCACGAGCATACACTTTAGTTCCCTCTGATTGAGTTGTTTGCTCATGAGGGAGAGAAATTGATCGGACTGCACGGGAAATGGGCTCACACATGTCAGAACTATCCCTGCTTGCTTTCAGTGGCGCTTCACCTGCATCACTTCCCATATGATGTGCATGACGACTTTTAGACTTTCTTCTTATCTTTCCCTCTTCACAGGATGATGGCTTCTTACTGTAATGAATCAACAGTTTATCAATTATCCTTTCCTCCTCATCATTTCTATGCTGCTCGTCATCCAAAAAGATTTGCAGACCTCGTCTTGAGTCATCCCTTCTCCTGCTTCTTGGTTTTCTCCTTGCAAATTCTGTATCTTCAACATTATCAACTTCAATATGACCAGATGCTGATTTCAAATGTCGCCTCCTAGATAATCTTCGTCTTTGTATAGGGGTATCACTTCCATCATGTTTATAGTAATAATCTTTTTCATGATCATGACTATTCACTTGCATAGGTGGAATTATCTGCCCCTCTTTATCAGGATGATATAAACCTTCTCGGTACTTATCAGTCCTATTAACTGCATAGGCCCCTTCAGGCATTGAAGGATCACCAGAGACTCCATTGCTGTCAAAACCAGCAACTGAAGATCCAATATTGGCACCATGCTTGTGATCCTTTGGTTTGATACGGGGTTTAACATAAGGAGGAGGGATACCGCTATTAAAGTGGGGCTTCCTATTAGGTTCATTTTCTTCGTGAGTTTTTCTTGCCGAATTTTGTATACTGTATTGGCCAGCATAGTTATCAGCAGTGAACAGGTCTTTATCATGACTCTTTAAACGTGAAGCTGCATAGCTATCAGGATTTAGATCTGGCTTTCTCCCTGGTAGAACACCTTGGTTATCTATCCTAGGTACACTATTCTCCCTACCATCTTGTAGCTTGGCTCCATCATCACCTCTTTCCATTCTTCTCCCATAAGAACTGCTTAATCTTGCTGTTTTCAAGGCAACATCATCCTTCCCATTCCAAATTTCAAGCTTACCACCAGAAACTTCTTGTTTTTGCTGTAATGGAACATCGAGCTTCTCCTTCCATGTGAAAGCTTCCTCCCTTCCATGACGTGGTTTGTACCCCTCAACAGAGAATTCCTGTTTAGGTGGAAAGATGATCTCATCCCTTTTTGAGACAGTATCCTCCTTGCATTTGTCCAATCTTTGCCCACCCTTACCCACTTCAAGTTTTTCTTTAGATGAAACTTTAAGCTTATCTCCTAGTGGATCAGCATTTCTTCCACCATTCGATTTATGATTATCACCATTGACATGGAAAGACCCATAATTTTTAGGTTGGTCCTAGAGAACAATTACAGAGATCACAAGAGTTCCAATGTGAGGAGACCGTATGGATATGCTCAATGAGATTATTAAAAAAGTAAAGATCAAACACAAGTAGAGGCATACCTGTGGAATCACAGTAGTTTTAGACATTCTTCGCTCGAAAGCTCCTGAGTCCCATTTTATGGAAAACTCTGACGCTATGTCATGCATTACCTTCACTTTCCTCTCCATTGAGGAAGGATTTGAAGCTGAATTCTCAACAAGCTACCATGAAATTTTACAAGGTTGGTCATAAAAATGCAGTGATGGAACCATAAATTATTCTCTATTTGGAGTAGATCATTGGAAATTTACCTGCTTATTGACAAATAATTCCAGGGAATTTCCATATCTTTCATAAAATATTTGCCTAAGATCACGCAACTCTGGCGAATCAGAAAACCTTGCAGCTGCAAACATTAGAGATGAGACAGCCTCCCTGCAATCTTCAGGGCAATCACTGTATGCATTTATTAATGAGAATAAGCAACTGTTGTTATCATCAGCTTATTAATGATAAATTTCAAGAAAACAAATAATAAAAGAAGTTCACAATCCGTCTCACATGAAAGTAAAAAGAAGTACAATCAGACACTACAACCCATCTTATGTCCCCTACAAAGGAAAAAACCTTTTATGATGAAGCAGAATAGTTCCAAGATACCATCTGCTAATATGCTCATATAGTCATATTTCTTCCCTAGCATAAACCTAAATTCATAAAAATAACATTAAATGATAAAAAGTAGATCCTTGTCTACTCTTACTGACTGGTGGAAATACCAAAACCAAATCCAAAAATCACACAGCAGTCCACAATCCTTAAAATTACGGATAGAAATTGGTGACTAAAATAAGGCACACAAGAACGGGAATCTCTTGTGGAGCCAGAACAACAGTCTCATCACAGAAAATCTTAAAATCATCTCAGTAAGGTAAGAGAAATTTCAATCTTTTTCTTTAGCAGACATTTCTTTGAAATTTTTACAAAAATTTTCAACTTAAACAACATGGTGAAAAGTTGAATGACAAGAAACTTTTCAAAAATTCCAATCTGAGATACATGACACAATCCTTCCCCTTTTAATAAGCCACCCTTTTCTGACCCAAGTGTGTTTTATTATTTCAAATTCAAATTTTCTTTTTACCATTAGCAACAGATAATTATGTTACCTCAAATCCAACTTAGCATCAAAACTGCAACAGTCTCTTGATACCATAAAATAAGACAATCATGAAGTGGTCCACAAAGAAGAATGACAACTAAATCTTGCATTTAGCCTTCCCACTTTAACGGCCACCTCCATCAACTGCAAGCTAAAAGTATATCTAGCTTGTACTATCAAATTAAAGTCCAGATAAGATGAATCCTATGACAGATTGCTGCAGAATATGGCTCACAGCCGCATATTTAGCACATAAGCTTAATGTTATTGCCAATGAATTGCACTAGACACGGCACTATTCAAAAGAAAATAGGCAACTTTCAGATCACTCGTTTTCATGACTTACAATTAGCCTTTTACACTGATTTCCACAGATATATGCCTATACAAAAGACTATGGTGAGTAGCCACCGGCCAGTCATAAACATAGCAAAAGGATTTCAAGCCACCATCATAAAGACGATATAAAAAAGGAAATTTATCAAAAGTAAATAATTAACACAGCCACATATACCTCAGTTTTTGCATAACCAAAACATGATTCGACACGAAATCGCAACATTTCTCAACGAAATCATAGCAAGAAGAAAGAGTCAATTCAGCAATATATCCTTCCACCTGTACAATATTTTCAAATACCCAAACAAGTATGAGAAAAAAAATACAAAGAAATTTGAAGCCTTACTCTTCTGCTATTAGTCATTCAAAAAGCTAAAAAAAAAATTATTTAAATCAAAATTTAAATTTTGGAATTCTTCTTCTTCTTCTTCTTCTTCTTTTTCTCTACATTTTCAGGTTGAATATAAGCATTAAAAATAGTAAAAATTTATTTTTTTTAAATTACCCTGCCATAAGCATTAATATCAAGGCCATTAGCGAGCAGATCAGCTATATCTTTCTTCAAAAACTTAAGCGTTGCGCTCTTCTTCCTCCTTATCAAATCGATCCGGTTCTTTATCACTTTTATCAATGATTTACTGCAAAAGAAAAATCTTCACATCAATTTAATTTTCCAAAAAAAATAATAATGCATTTATTTTAAGAGAAAGTAGAAACCATTTTGAGGCAAAACCACGGCCTAAGATTCCGTCCAGCATCTCCAATCACTGCCTTATTCAACTCAACGGAACGACTGAACTCAGATAACTCAAAAAGACGCCGTAAAATCAGAAATCAAATCAAAAAAACGCAAGATCTGCCATTAAAGAAGCAGAGAAAAGGCTCTTTCCTTAAGCTTCTTCACTGCCGTCTCAAAGACATTGTTACGTTCTAAGGCATTTTTTTTTCTTTAGAAACACTCATATACAGGTTTACTGCACATCTGCACTGAACAAAAAAAAAAAAGAACTACTGAATTTACGATCATAGCCTCATCGTCTCCATTTAATGACCGGAATCTCCAAACGATGGATTATTTAAACGTTAGGAGGGTAGTTTAGGAATAAGGCGATAGATGGGTAGATTATGACCGTTGGATGAGGGCAGTAGGTCAGGAGAGTGGACGGTCGGATCGGAGTGTTTTCTTTTCTCTCGGGACGTTTGGAAAAGGCGGAATCGTGATTACAGGGATCTGTCTGACAAGCTGCGTGGCAAAATTAAGGTTGCGATTTTAGGACAAAAATTTCGGTTACATGGCTTCAGTAATTTATCAGTCTACGAGAAAGATCAAACGGCCGTTATAACGGTTTCAACTGGACTTTTGTGTAAGCAACCTTTTATTTAAAGAAAAACTGTTGTGTTTAGTTTAACAAATCAAGAAAGAGTTAACCTTACTTTAACATTGGCCCAACTGATGTTTATTAAAACATTATAATTAATGTACTGAAAAATTATTTAATACATTATTTATGAAATTAAAAAGATTATCACATGTATATTAAAATATTTTTTAAAAATTAATAAAAACAAAATATATGACAATATTTTAAGTTTACCTGTAAAATTCAAAAAATTTATCAATAATGTAAAAATAATAATTTTTAATCTTTTACTATGTTTATAAACACTCAATAATAAGATTTTTTTTCATTTTAAATTATTTGAGTGTTATTTATTTTTACGAAGTTTTAAAAAATTTTAATTTTAATAAATTTAATATTAAATTTTAAATATTTTTGTATATTTAAAATTTCATGATCTTTTTGGTGTTAAAAAGTAAAAAGTTATAAAAAATAAGAATTATAAATATTCAAAAATATATATAATCTTAAGACATTAAAAAAATTTTAAAAAATAAAAGGAAAGCAGTAATACTATATGTTGCGTAAAAATTATTTCAAACAAGTTATTTGAGCTGTACTAGCATTATTAATTTTCTTAGAAAATTAATGAAAAGAGAAGGCTTAGGTACCTATCTGCTCAAATCCACCCTGGCTAACAATAATGATCAGGTAGATGCATTATTAGGCCTAATTGTTTCCTTATCCATCAAATGATTCAAGTCCATCACCACCTGCAAAATTAAATAATTTTTTTTGGTAAGAAAGATCACATAATAAATAAATTATTTAATCTTTTAAATTAAGATAAAATATATTATATCTAATAATTTAAAATAAATAATAATAAATTATATATTTAATTTTAACAAGTGATCATCGATAAAATTTAAATTTAAAATTTTTTCGTTAAAAAAAATCAATTATTTAAAAAAATATATATTATAAAATTTTTATGTCAGCTTGACAAATGACAATCGGAAAATGGACCCTCACACCATATTTATTCCAAGAACTAATCCAACAGTTGGAAATTGGAACTTAGAATTTCTTTTTCATATTGAGAAAAGACTTAGGCGTCAATCATGGTATTTTAAAACAATGCTAAAAAAGTGGGTTTGGATTGTCATTTTCAAGGGTGAAGGGTTTAGACAGGATTCCCCATTTTACTAAAAGTGACTAACTTGCATTGGTTAATGAATAAGGACAGGGAATTGGTGGTGTGGCAGATCCCATCGCCCACGCCAACATTATTAAAATAGGAAAACAAGTAGTGGTAAGTTGATTGGGTTAGTTGTGTAAAAGTAGGCCTAGAATATGGTGTCTGGTTCATCATCTTCTTCTTCTAGATCATCATTAAAATAAGAAAGAAAATCTACTTCATCTCCTGCGGATTATTGTTCACACCAAGGAAATTCAGAAGATTTTGCAAATGATTTTGGGGTTTGTTGGCTGCCTGGCTTTTACTTATTTTGATCTGTTATCTCAGCGGATTCCAGCCATTCCAAAATATTTGACTGAGTTATCATTTGTCATTGCATTGTGAGATGTTCATTGCTTTTCACAATTACAAAGAGGAAATTAACCTTAAACCAAGTTACCTTTTTGTTCATGAGAAGTATTGTTTTCTCTCTAGTCAATGTATAATGAAGATCAAATACCAATGTATCAGTGTGGGCCAAATAATAGGTATAAAAACCTTTGAATTTGTTGAAATACATGTCTAACACAAAAATGGAATCCTGTTGTATTTCTTCAGTGTGATTGTTCGGGGAAGCAGAAACTTCTTCATCCAAGATGCCTTTGAGAGACGATGGATATGAATATGAAAATGGTTTTCAATAGCATAACTCCACATGGAGCCTCAAAAGTCTGATAAATACTTGTCAAGCAAACTCCATTCTGGGGGCTTGGGCTGTGATCTAAGATCATCTCAGTATATCCCTGTGGCAGCTCTAGCAAGACTTAAATCATAAGATGTGGGTTAATGAATTTTTAATAACAAAACATTCCAACTACTTGCACAAGACGATATCGAATGATTCACATCATAGATGCATGAAAAGCAGCATTTCACTGAGAATCCAAATCTACCATCCATTACACGTCCAATTTTCTCATCAAGATAACCACCAATAGTGACCCCTTTTCTTTTCTTTTTCATCCATTAAGTCCTAACCCTTTCACTGCACTCAAAATCTCAAATTCCAGAACTTGACATCATTTAATTTCAAGTTCTCAATATATATACCACTCACACTGCAAAAATGGATGACTAACATTCCATCCATTCTATACATACTAAGCGAATAAGCAAGTGGTAGCCACCATTGGAAACTGAATACAACCAAATTGAACCGGGCTGGAGTTTTGGCCGTTCACAAACCTACCAAATATTGAGTTTTGTTTCTCAGGACAGTTTTTCAGGATTCTCTGGTTCTTCTTCCTTTTCAGGATCTTCCTCTTCCTCTTTCGTTTCTTCATCTTCTTCAGGAGGATCATATGGCATTGGTGGTGGTAATGGTGTTTTCATAGGGCTAAATTGAGGAAATATGTCAGGTCTACGCCCAGGCTCAGGCCTCTCCCACTCCAGCCATGTAAACCAAGATGGTCATATTTAATCAGACTGCCATAGACAATAAAATTGATAGTCAAAAGATTGAATTATCTAACCAGTAGCCATTAATAAAACAACACTATTCCAACAGAATATTAATGCATAAAATTAAAGCCATCCCGTAAAAATGCCGCGTAACCTCACAAAGCTGAGCACAAATATCATATCAGTAATTTAAAGTTGTCCCGACGGCCGGAAACTTGAAATTTCCCTTTCCCATTAGCAAGGCAGTCAGAAACTACTTATTAAAAAATGGAACTTGCAATGGGGAAATCAAGGGGATTGCGACCAGTCAATTTCTCTTCCTCGGGAGCCAAACAAACTACCAGTTTCACAAATTTAGACACCAAAAAATATAAAAATTAAAAAGTACTAAGTTACTGGAAAAATATAAAATTATTTACGTTAACTCTGTGAAGTTTTTATTAAAAAAAAATTCAATAAAAAGTAAAAGTCAAATAAATTAATTAAAATTTTTTGTTACATGAAGTAAATATATAAAATTTTAATATAAATCATATTTTTAATAATTATTTTATGTATTATTAATATTCACTCTATTAATATATCAATTTAAATTTGTATTAAATCATTTTTTAAAAATTTTTTTACAAATTTCCATCTACAAAACTTCATCTGACATTATCCCTGAGTTACGGACCAACGGCCTTTTCTCCGACTCGTGCTCGCCTCGGTCCGTCTCCACGAGTCCCCAAGGCCCAATGGCCACAATTCTAATTTCTGTTGGCTCAGCCCTCTTTTTCCCTTTGCCATCTGATGCCTGGGCCCATCTACCCGTTGACTTATTTTTTCAGCTCTGTTTTGTTTTTTTTTCTCACCCCGAATTACATGAAAATGCAAATCTACACGAGTCTTGACACTTCAAAAGGTACAAACATAGGAAGCATCTACTCAAGGACCAAAAAGAGCCCAACTTCTACTAGAGTTTGCGAAGAAGAGTCTGATTGAAACTACAGAGGATTTGTTTCAAGCTTTAACTCTCCACTTCCTAAGGCGTCTCCGTGCTAGTGGCATTCTTGTCCTCAAGGAGTCAACATGCGTTTCCTCCTCGCTGTCTTCACTATCTAGCACAAATACCGTCTCAGATATTGAAGATTCTTCTGTTTCTTCGATTCCCATCTGCTTTATCCCCGTATCAGTTTCCGTACTTTGAACAATTTGACGAGACTGCTGCTTCTGGCTAAGTCCGCAGTCCTGCTGTACTTTGGTTAAAGGAGCTAGAGATAGCTTACGACCAAGCCCTCTCTTTCCAGGAGTTTGGGGTTTTGAAACCGGCAAGTTACGAATTGGCATCACATTCTCTTTGTTACTCTCCTGCTGTCAATGCGATGAGCCATTCAGTCCCAGTGACAGCTTCTTACATACTGAACTAAGCTTCTCCGATTTTATATTAGCAGAGACGTTTTCCATTCCATCGTCAAATTCCTCTTCATCTGTCCCAAGCATTCTCAAATTTTCACATGTTTGCAATGACTCCATAGACCCCAAATGGCTGTTTCTGGCTTTGGCAAAGCTTTGAACTGCTCCTTATGCTGCTGTTTGCTGATATACCATCTTGATACTGGCTAAGTTGTTGATTGTGACTAGCCTGAGAAAGTGATGATCCAGAAGAAGCCTGATGTTGACAGTGGGAATATAAGTAATTAGGGTCCACATTCTCCTTGTTATCAAAATCGTCCTAGCATTGATTAGAAGTTTTCAGAGTTGATTTGCGCCCGTTTCCAATAACTTTCTCATGGTTCAGATTGCATTCATTCAGCACATCATTTTCCTTCTCTTTTTCGCTTACCTTCCATATCACTAATCGATTCAGAGGGAAATCAGTGGTGATTAGACACCTCATTCACCTCCTGATCACCATCTTTTTTCTTGTTTGAGCTAGTCGACTCGAGTGATAACTTCAGGCTAATGCCATTTGGTTTTTTATGGCTTGGAATAAACTCATTAGCACATTGTTTTGGTTCCTTGTCTAGTCCTTGAACTTCTATCTGCAACCAAAAAGAAGTATGAAAAAGAAAGAATCCAATACAAGGAAAAGGTAAAAATCAAACAAATCAAATGCTAATACAATCATTGAATCTATGTTGGTTTCAGTGCATTGATTGCCGCAACGGCTTTCTCCAGCTCCAGCATTGGCATATTTCTAAGTCATGGATCTTGCTTTATGGTAAAAAACTTGTCTATTATATTTGCATTCCCCACTCCGTATATTCATCAAACATATCAAAAAGGAAGACAAAAAAAAAAGGAATTCCATTCATCAGCCTAACCCAATTCATCTTGAGAGAATGTCCACTTGAGAGAATGTTCACTGAGCAATAGCCTTATACTTGTAAGGACTGTTGAAACGTTCATTGACGGTTGCCATGCCCCCTGCTTGGATGAGAATCGGACCCTTCTTGTCATATCATATATCGGAAGCATTCAAGAAAAAGAACTTCCATTTTGGGAAATGATATAGAAGAAGAATCAATGAAGCAAACATGGTTTTTGAGAAAAAATTTCAGTGCCCTCTACTGACTAAGTGAGTAAAAAGACATATAATCCTCAAACACAGGTTGTTCTACGTATTTAATGCTCCCTTTATCCATTATTGCTGCCCAACAAGTTTTATGAATTTGTCCATTTGCAAGAAGATCAGTGAGCCCTTACCTTGCATATGGTCAACATTCTTTGACTTTAGAAATCTAAAGTCTTTATGTTAGAACTTATGAAAAAAATCGAGTCCTTTCATCATCAGTTTAATAAGATTTAAAAAAAAGAACAAAATTTTAATCATCCAAATATCACCTCAAATATAATCAAAGCATGTGAACAAAACTAACCTTAGGGGGAACAAATCAAAATTGGATTTCAATCAATTGCTCAATTTTTTTGTAAATTGAAGAGAGAGAAAGATAAATGAACTTACGGGCGTCGATGGAAGAGAGATCAGATCGGAAAGATCAGAATGTGGGGACAGAAAAGGGAAGGAGGCGCCATGAGGGGGGGGGGGGGGTTCAGTGAGAAGAAGCTTTAGTAGCTCCTTTTGCATTCGTAGTTTAAGCCTTGCTGCTTGTGCCATTTTCTTTGTTTTTTCTTCAAATGGGAAAAAGCCTTTGATCCTTTCTACGGATATCAAGGAGTGGTTTCGCTCCGTGTTCTCTGTGTTGGCCTTGTTTTTTCAGCTTTAAAAATGAAAATTTTCGGGCTTTTGATTCGGCGCGGGCGGTGTTGAACCTTTTCAAATGTGTTCCCCTCTTCGGTTTTCAACTTTTCCATCTCCCTCGAAAAAATCAGAGGAAAAAACATAGTAGCGAGTGGTACACTAATATTACTACTAACCCAAACACTTAACGTTTTCACTTGCTCGGTTCGACCCTCCTCCTAACAGGCCACAGGCCCATAGGCCCATCTTTGAACGTTGATTAATAGGGTCAATAAGAAACTCTCCCAAAAGATTGTGTTTGACCTTTTAAAGATGATCGATTAAATTTTGAATTTAAATTATTTCTTTGTAATCGTTACAGGCCACTTACCATTATATATATTATATGGGCATAGCAATTTTTTTTTTAAATAAAAAAAGTATCTCTCTGTCTATTTTTTATTTTTTTATATTTCAAAATTATGTCCTTGTTTTTTTAACATCTAAAACTTTTATTTTTTATGTTTAATTTTTTTTGTTGACATTAAAAATTATAAAATTTTAGTTTTATACAAAAATTAAAATTTAATATTAAATACATTAAATAAAAAACTTATTAAATATTATGTTTTAAAAATAATTATATAAATTAATTAAGTTAAAAATTATAGTGATTAATTTTGATTTTCAATCTAAATATTAGTCACGGTTAAATAAGTGATTAATAATTTTCTTTTGATTTTAATTACAAACTTGATTCACAGTCATAATTCTTACTACCCAAAAGAGAAAAATGCCATTCGACCGACATATTTCAATTCAAATTCAAGCTTCCCTCCTAGTTGTAGTACTGCTCCTGTTAATCTCCATAGAAAAAAAATTCAAAGTTTTCCCTCCTATTTGCGGTGTTATTATAATCTCCAAAATTCTTTGACTTTATCCCAAAAAGAATCATGCATAATGGATCGTGTAGTGTGCGTTGGGCCAACCGATTTTGAAAGAGCATGCCCCTCCTACTCATTAATCGTCATTCCTAAGTGAACTTCAAAAAATTTTGGGCAAACGGGATCCACAAATATATTATCCAAATCAAAATCAAAATCAAAATCAAGCTCTTAATATAACAATCTGACGTTGAAATAAAACCTAGACAGCATTTAATATCATAGTCCGCGATTCACTGAAGCGTCCCACGTCAGGTAACGACGTCGAGATTCAGGAGCAACAACTCTGCCCAATTATGCAACGCGGACACCCACTTTGACACTTTACCAACCCAACAAAGCGGCTTTGCCCGCTTCTGTCCGGTCCCTAGCAAGCAGGGAAAATTAAAAAAAGTGGCCGGTCCACGCTTGGTTGATAGCACGCGCTGTTTCACGGGAGTGGTCCACCACTCCTCACTTTCAAAAATCCTTCACGTAAATGGAAGTCAAAAACAAAAGCGAGCCAAAAATCCACCTACTGTTTGCCTTCTCAATTCAAAACGCCACACCCGTCCACTCGTCCTCTCCTTAATCGTGCCATACACGCGCCGCTCATCCTCGAGAGTCTCCACCCTAATTAATAAAAAAAAAAAAAAAAAGAGAAAAGAGAAAAATATTTATATTATCATCACACACTCTCTCTTTTTGAAATTTAATACCGGTAGTTTGAACTTTTAAAGAGGAAAAAAAAAATAAAAGAAGAAAGAGAAAAAAAGAAAGGTTCAAAACAGTATCATATCAACAGCCACTTGCGTTTACTTCTTCTCTCGTTACCTTTCGCTTTCTCTCTTCAAATTTTTTATTTCTTTTTTATTTGGGTTTTGAGAGTGATATTTTTGCTGAAGAAGCTTTGCAAAATTCTTGAACGGCGAGCGAGAGAGAATGAGCGTGGTGGGAAGACAGACGGCGAGATCTAATTCGACGTCGCATCATCAACGGCAATATTCTGACAACTTTCTCGACGCTTCTTTTAACAGCAAATGGCTTCGCTCATCTCATTTCCCTTCGTCTCAGGTCTTCGATCTTTTCCCCTCTCTTTCTTCACATCTACATTTTGCATTTCTTGTAACGTCGTCGTTTCTTTCCTTTGCTGTTTGGTTAGGAGTTCGGGTTCTACGACGGGGGAAGAATGAGCAGGAAGTCGCCGGGAACACCGCCGGTTTTTTCTAGGTCCTCGAGCTTGAGGAAGAACAGCGATGAATACGTGTCGCCCGGTGAGCTCAGCCCCGGCTTATTGGATCTGCATTCATTTGATACTGAGCTGCTTTCCGAGGTTTTACCCTATTTCTTCAATTAGACTAAAACTTTCCGGTTTTGTTCTCACACATGAATGTGTAGATTTACTCAGCTGTGTTTGATACTAAAATTTGTTCTATGATGATGTTAGATTTGATCTTCTCGTTAATCAAGTGATATAAATGGTTTTGTATTTCTCATAGCATTTTTGGTCTTAGCGAACCGTTAAAACTATGATTTATTTTAATAATTGGTGGGATTTAAAATTTCGTTGTTGTTTGAAAATTGCTTTTTCTTCTTGGATAAGAAAAATCAATATATTAGTTCCTTTTCCTAGTTGCAGGTTCCTAACCTCTATGAAGGATACGGACTTCAGAAACCTGTCGGTGGTAGAAGTTTTGATGATTCCGAACCTTATCTATTTACCAACAAACTTACAAGCAGGCCGCATGGAATGGTGGAGAATAACCTTCTTAAAAGCATCTCAGTAGATAAAGAAAGAGCTAATAATGTTGCCAAAATTAAAGTCGTGGTATGCTACTTGAATGCTTCCTTATGTTTTTATATATCTCAAAGCAAGTATTAGTTTCAATGATTTGAGAGATTGCTATGCCAAATTGATCCATCGGTCATGCCAAGAAATATGATGAGCCGTGATTTTGAAAACCTTAATGTTCTGTTGATTGATGAATTGATGATCTGAACTGAAGTTAAAGTTTTATAGAAATTGAATGTGACATAAAGAGCTATAGACTACGAAAATCTTAACCTGCGATTAATATCAAATAGGACTGGAAATAAACAGTTCAAAATTGGCAAAGAAAACCATACACACTTGCCTGCTTTTGTTTTGTCATTGTTAAAATAGCTGATAATAATTGCCAATGCAGGTGCGCAAGAGACCATTGAACAAAAAGGAAATAGCAAAGAAGGAAGAAGATATTATCGCTATAGAGTCAAATTCCAATGCACTAACTGTTCATGAAAAAAAACTAAAGGTGAGCAGCTGCTAGAACTTATCTTTTTCCTTCAATTGTATTATACTGTAGATGTTTGGATTTTTTTTGGTGCAGTTGCTAAATTGAGGTCTTGACCCATCAGTCATGCGCTGTTATAGCATTTTCAAGACATTAATTGTTTAAAGTTTGAACCAAAGAAAGTTAATAGCTCTTTGTCTTGATTTTCATGGAAAATCCAAATTGACTTATTATTTGAAAGCCTCAGCAACTCATGATGATCTCCACCTGCTGTAACACTCTGACATCTTCAATGGTTAATTGTATATGACCTAGTAGCAGTCTTTTCCATATGGTCTAATGATTGATACCTGCAGGTTGACCTGACAGAATATGTTGAGAAGCATGAATTTGTTTTTGATGCTGTGCTGAATGAAGATGTTAGCAATGAGGAAGTGAGTATATGACAGGAAGTGAATAACCTTTCGTGTTTGATTCAGCTAATTTCACTAGATTTCATTTCTATTGCTCTAGGTGTACTCTGAGACTGTTGAGCCGATAGTCCCACTAATTTTCAATCGAACAAAAGCGACTTGTTTTGCATACGGGCAAACAGGTAATGGTTTTATCCTAAATTTGAAATTTATGTGGATGCTATAGCACACTTAGTTCTAAAAGTTCTCTAGTATAAAATCTTTTCTCACTATGAACTTGTAAATTCTTTTTCTGCTGCGTGGCAGCTATTTTATATTTTTAGCCTGAATGCTAATCTTTTAATTTCTGTAGTTTTTATATGTTCTTTATGCAAGATTTTGACAAAGACTGTAAAATCTGAAGAAAGTCAATTTGAATTTTGGTTTCTTGGGAAGGGAAAGGAAGGACCTGAAGTAAAAATACTATTGATTCTGGTTTCAGGAATTTGAAGTGTTTTAGCTGATTTACAAATAGTCACACATTACATTTCTTTTCTTCTGCTCTCATGATGACCAACATGTGAAATTGCCTGAATCTTGGCAGGGTTTAATAGTTAATTATAATATACCAATTTGTGAATGCACCTTGATAAGTGTTTCTATTGGTTTAGCACTGCTGTTCATTTGATCCTCTTTTATTTGCCGTGGTGTCCTCTTCTCCATATCTTAATTCTTTTTTCAATTTATATTCTTGCAAATGTACTTTAGTTGATCCTATGTTTTTCTATGCAGGAAGTGGAAAGACATATACCATGCAGCCACTGCCTCTAAAAGCATCTCAAGATATATTAAGATTAATGTACCATACATATCAGAACCAAGGTTTCCAACTCTTTGTCAGTTTCTTTGAGATATATGGGGGAAAAGTCTTTGATCTCCTTAATGATCGGAAGTAAGTTATTTCTATATGGAAACCTAAACAAATTGTCCTATAGTTTATAGTTCTCTGATTAGGTTTTTACTTTATGCAGAAAGCTTTGCATGAGAGAAGATGGTAAACAAAAAGTATGTATTGTGGGTCTGCAAGAGTACAAGGTATTAGATGTTCAAACGATCAAGGAGTTAATTGAGAGAGGAAACGCAACAAGAAGCACTGGCACTACCGGTGCAAATGAGGAATCCTCTAGGTCACATGCTATTCTTCAGCTTGCCATCAAGAGATCAGGTGATGGCAGTGAAACAAAGCCTGCTAGACTTGTTGGGAAGCTTTCTTTCATAGATCTTGCTGGAAGTGAGCGTGGTGCAGATACGACTGACAATGACAAACAGACGAGGTAAAAATTTTGAATCCATATAATCTGCGAGTATCCTTCTTCAAAGCAATGGTACCATGGATTGCATAGCCATGTTTATGGAGCCATAGAGCCATTGTGCTCAATGGAGGTACTAGGCCAGAAAGGGCACCAACTAGATACTCAAATCTTGTTCCCTTTGCGTATAACTTGAGAACTGGGATGCTCCGATTGCCATTATTTGGAATGTGCCATTCAAATCATAACAAGCTGATTTTATATTTCTGCAGAATGGAAGGTGCTGAAATTAATAAAAGTTTACTTGCTTTAAAGGAATGTATCAGAGCTCTTGACAATGACCAGGGACACATTCCTTTTAGAGGAAGTAAGCTGACTGAAGTTCTTAGAGATTCATTTGTTGGTGAGTCACGTACTGTTATGATATCATGTATTTCACCGAGCTCAGGATCATGTGAACATACCCTGAATACACTCAGATATGCCGATAGGTATGTGGTTCTGTAAGTAAAAATGCATTTTAGAAGTGACTTATGCATTTGTTTGAATAATATACCTGCTTTCCAGGGTGAAGAGCCTATCAAAAGGGAACAACTCCAAGAAGGATGCACTATCTTCGTCATCAAATCTTAGGGAGTCAACTGCACTGCCCTTGGCTTCATCTTTACCAATTGACACATTTGAGGATAACATAGCTGATGTTCCTTTTGAAAAGAACAAATTTGGGTGGTCCAAACTGAATGAAAGAGATACATCTCCTCCTTTTAAAGTAGATCGTGTTCCTAGTGGAAGGGCGGAAGGAAATTTGGCTGTGCCATATTCAGATTATTTCAAGGGTCAGAGAGCTGGTCTAAATGGCATGGCCAAGGATGATTTTGATTACTCAGAGGAGACATATGAGCAACAAAAGATATTGCAGAAAATTAATGGGAAGGCACAGACCTATGAAATTCCATCTTTAGAGAAGCAGAAGACTGATCCTTTGACAAAGCATGTGGATCCTTCAATCTTTGATGATAACAATTCTCATTCAGATGATGATTTGAGCGCCTTGTTGAAGGTACCATCAATCCAAATCTGGATATCTGATTTTTCTACCCTAATTGTATTTAATTGTGAAATGAAAACTGTCTTGTTTGATACTAGGAAGAGGAAGATCTTGTAAATGCTCATCGAAGGCAAGTGGAGGACACAATAGAGATTGTTAGGGAGGTAGATGACAGTCTGGCTGTAATCTCATTCGTTGTCTGACTTGGTTACCTATGTTCTGATAGTTATTATGCCTGCAGGAAATGAATCTGCTAGTTGAAGCTGACGAACCAGGCAATCAGCTGGATAATTATATCTCCAAGTTAAATAGCATTCTTTCACAGAAGGCTGCAGGAATTCTACAACTGCAGACCCGCTTGGCTCAATTCCAAAAACGTTTAAAGGAGTATAATGTTTTAGTATCTTCTGGTAATTGATTTAATCTGCAGAAAAGGGCTCGTGAAACTCACTGATACGGAGTAGAATTCTGCTGGGGACTGATAGGGTGTGGATTTGGACCTGCATTTGATCTGATGATTTCTTCCTTGATGGTGAGGCAGTTAATGACAGTGTCAGTACCTATTAGAGTGGGTGGTGAGAGTGTAATCTCGTTTCTTCCTCCATTTTTGATGCTTCAAGTACCTGTTGCTACTTTTGAGTTATATACCCCACTCCACAGAATTATGTTATAAGTATGTATGCATTGCTCATTCGCTATAAAATATGTAAAATTTCTGCAGCAGTGTAATGTTATTTTTAATAATAAAAACACCTTGTTTTGTGTTTTCAAGCCTGTCCTGATATAGCTTTAAGCCCCTTCCCTTTTTGTTATTCCTGTTTTGCTGGTTTTGCATTTTATTTCATTGTTACTCCCATTTTTCTTGTGAGCCGTGGCTGTTCTTTCCAGACCATGTATTTGAACGAGGATAATTTGGGCCCTTTTCTGGGAGGCCCCATGTTTTATTTTCGAAACCCAACCTGACCACTCTCTACCCTTCTATAGCGAATAAAAGCTCAAGGAAGAGATTGGCTAGAATTCAAATGCCATTGCCGGCAGTGCAGAGAGATAATGAGAGAGAACAAAGATCTGAAAGGACGGAGGAACATTTTTTATGGGATGAAATTCACCAGGCCACTTCTAGATGACGTGGCAGTCGGCTTAAACAATTATTTTCAGCATTTCGTTATCATTTGGTTCACAACTAGTTTGAATTTAGAAAAGAGCACGAAATTTGTTTGATATGCATTGCCTTGGCGTCATGTAATACGAATTTCGGGAAAGCAAACCGGCAAAACACAACGGCTCAGATGGAATTTTAAGTTTTATGGTATGTCCAAATCCAACCAAAGATAAGAGAACAATGTCAGTTTATTGCCACATATTTGGGCACAAAAACAAAGCAAAATTACCATGGACCATCCAACTCGTCTTGTTTAGTTACAGAAAAATCCAAATTGTGCCATGGAGCAAATCAGCTGAGAAACATCGAACATGACATGACAAAGGGTTTTTAGCGACTTTTGCTTTTCTAAGTTCACCAGGATACAATATTGACAATATCACAATACCAAATGAAAATTTTATTTTTATATTTAAAAATATCAAAATTTAAATCTTGATTATTATAATTAAAAATTTAACTCTCCAATAATAAATCATGCGACTACTAACAAAACAAAAAGATATTAAGAAACAAATAAAAAAGAAGAAAGAAATGGGACTCTTTCTGTTTTAATTTTCATAAAAGTAGCATTTGGACAAAATGTATTGTCTTTTTGTAAGTAAGCAGCACTTTGAATTTTGGGGATCTTCACTTCTAACATTGTGACATGAGTAACTGTTTTCTTCACATTTCTTTTTTCTTTGTTTCTCTTAAACGTTACTGTCTTGAAAATTTGCTGCAGCTATGGAAGTCTTATTCCAGGGTCATTGTACTTTCTGATGCTGTGCCAAAAGCCATGAATCTTCAATGTCGGTCTAATGCATCAATGCTTCAGGATTCCAATACTAATGCCGTCTCACTGTTTTCTCTTTCATGTGCAATTCTGCAAGAGCTCGCAAAGCAAAGAAAACAAATAAAGAATGATACCCAATAAATTTTTTTTTTTTTTTAACTTTATTCCTCCTTAAAAACGTAAGGGGGCAGCACTTTAAAAATTAAATTTTGAATGCATTAATTTGATAATTTCTATTAATTTTATAATATTAGAAAAAAAAAAAACAAATCGTTTTCGGATTAATTTGAATGATTACAAATGTTTTTTAATAAATATAAATTATACTTAACCATTAGTAGTTTGAAAGTAATCAAAATTTTCCTTTATTATCATTTTAATAAAATATTTGCCTTAAATATTTGTATTATCGTACATTATATGTAATTATTGGTTTGATTGTAACATTGATTTATAAATTAGTTAACTTAGGCATGAATTAATAGATTTTTTCTTTAAATTTATCTAATAAATATACATCAAGTATAGTATGCAAAATTTAATACAAAATTAATGAAACAAGTAATATGATTCTTTAAAAAGTAATACGTCGGTATAAAAATTTAATACAAAATTAACGAGATAAGTAATATAATATCTTAAAAATAATTTTACTAACTAATGCCTAAAGACACTCTTTAAAATTAGTTAATATATTATTTATAATAATAATTTTTTATTAAATGTAGCAATTATTAATTTTATTTATGATTTTTGATGCATGCGATGAAAATATTATTTTACATAATAACTTAAAAGAGTGTCGTTAAGACATTTATTAACAAAATCTTTTAAAGAATAGATTTACTCCCATAATTAATTAATTAATTAATCTTCGTATTTATGGAACAAGGATCGTCCATGTATTGCAAAACATTTTTCTATGGCTATCAATTGCTTTCACTTATTTTAACTATACAAAAATGATTTCAAATCCTAATCCCAACATTATCCCTATAATACTAATCTAATTAAATTGACTTTATGCTTGGGATTAAGATTTACGAAACCTAGGGATAATCTCCTCAAACTTCTTTATCAAATCAATCCTAGGGACTTGTCTTAGGTTTTGAGCGATTCTTAGGATCGATCCAACTCATGTGGTTGAATCCCCGAAAAGTGATTCTCAACACAAAAGCTAAAAGGAAAACCAAATCAAGTTTCTTTAGCCTCTTCGTAGGAGACAATGGCGATGATGACGGGCTAGCCGCATGTTCAAATTTGTTCATACAAAGCCTTCCAAATTTCATTGTCATCTCTTCTATGTGTCTATAGATATATAATTTTCAAACAGTTATTATATATATAATAACTGTTTGAAAATTTGTTCCTAGAAAGAATGTGGTGGGTATTTATTTTTTTTATAATCAGGATAAGTGTAATTTTTTCATTATATTATAAATGAATATTGAATTTTACTACTATTTTTTTTTTATTTTTCATATGAATTTTATCATTATACTTTTATTTCCAATTTTCTTATTTTTTTTATCAAAATTAATGGAAATGGCATATTTTGATATTATATTTAAAATAAACATTAAGTAGAACATAAAATACAATGTAAATATTTCACATAAAACAAAAATATACATTTTTCAAAATTTTTATTAATAAAATTATTATTTAATATAAAAATATTTTATATTTTTAATAATTTTTTAATTTAAAAATATCAAATATGTATTATAAATTTATTATATATAAATTTTAATATAATAATTTAATGATTTTTTTTTATTTCATTTTATCTCATTACTACTATTATTTTTACATACAAATTTATATTTTATTATTAATTTTAATTTTATCATTATAATATTCAATCTTATCGGTATAATAATTAAGTTTAACGCTATTATAAATTTAAACCTCATTATTCATCTAAATGAACTTTTTAAGTGTTAAGCAAAAGTCTTTTTAAAGCCAAAACAAATCCGATTTGCTACTTTATTTGTGACGAGACATAGCAACAAATATCTTTGTCGTTAAAAACAAATTAATGAATTATTGACCATTGTCGCAAAAGCAAATTGTCTTTTACCGTTCATTTTATTCTAAAAGCTTCGATCCTTTTCACACCGATTTTTTACCCTTCTTTAGAATTTCTATTCTCAAGATTTGTAATATTTCCTTTGTCTTTTTCCACCCCTTTGCTTTAATTATCTTCACATTAAGCTTAAAATTTAATCTAATAACAGTTTCAGAGATGGCCCACAAATCTAAGTAAATCACAATTACCCATCATGTTGAAAATCAATTGATAATCACAATATATCATTGACAATTGAGATAATCTTGCTGATTTTTTTTTTCTAGTCGGCAGCAATTTTATAATTAATTGGTGCTTTAACTGTGGGGTTGACTAATAATTAATTGTCTAATCCAGATGGAAGTGGAGTCATTGTTTTGGAGCTGTTTATCAAACTTAGACCCTAAGGAAATCCGAATCCAGATTTTCTAATTAGTCCAACCAACCAATCAGAAAATTCCTTAAACAGTAGTTCAAGGTTCTGGTTTTGATACAGAGACAAGAAATGTCTTAATCTTATGTATGCTTTGTTATCTTGATTAATGGATTCATTATTAGATAGATATAATGTCTCCCCAGTGAGCTTGATTTGCAGTGAGGATTGAGAGTCAAAATATTCATATGTCTATAGGATGCATATGATGGTGACAGTGCTGCCATTTGATTATACCTAACTTCATGATAGATTCGACTGTGGATTTTCTTGTCCTGCTTGCTCATCAGTCCAAACCCTCTTTAATTTGTTCACATTGTTAACATGATATAAAAATTATATAAACAAAAAATATAAATTTAAATAATTTAAAATATAAATAAATTTAATAAAATAAAAAATATATTTTTATATTTTTATATTAACATAAATTATAAAAAATAATTTTAATATAAAATATAATATAAATATATAATATTTTAATATTTTATATTATTTGAATATATAAATTATTAAATTTATAAAAAAATTTATGATTTAATTACTAGATTTCGATCTAATAACAACTTATATCTCATAAAAGAAAATGGTGACGACTGAATTAAATTTAAAAAATTAAAAGTAGTCAGTAAAAAAGTGGGAAATTATTAAAAAAAAACAGACAAAAATATAAAGAAAAGCTTATAATGTGGAGACTAGCAGAGATTTTGGGGTATATAACTGTGCTCCCCAAGGGCCTAGCATCAATCCAAAAGAATTTAAAAAGTAGGCCTTAGTGGTGGACCAATAGGGAAGCGACACGCACTCCCCGGAAAGTTAACGCGCCAAAGCCCGAGAGCTGCAGTCTTGGCCCAAAAGATATGCCGAAAGCAAATCTGATTCTTAGCCACCGAATCTACGCCACCGTTTCACCCCTCTATCTTGTTTTATTCATTTTATTATTATAATTCATCTTTTGATTATTATTCAATAAAAATTGAAGTTGTCTCCCACTCGCATTTAATTGGCGCGTGGTCGCCTTCGCTTACGAGCTGTTTGTTTGCGCCAACCAATGGCTGGAGAAATTATGAGAGTCAAAGGCTTAAAGCCTTGCCTTGCTCCGCAAGGAAGAGCAAAATAAAAAAAACATGGCCTTCCTCACTTCTTATTGGACAATGTCTTTTTTTTTTTTTTTAACGCAAGAAATTAAGAGGGATTCATCTCACGTTTCAATTTTCAACTTTAATAGGATAATATATATACTTATTATTTAACGGTACCGGTTCGGTAAAGTATTAAAATTTTAATTTTATTTTTTTAATTTAATTCAAATAATTTTAAATATCAAAAGAAAAAAAATTTATTTATCATATGCATATATATTAAAATAGTAAAATTCTCATCAATCCTAAAAAAAAAAGACACATTAATTACATGTTAAGAAAACAATATATGCTCTTAAACAAATGTTTATACACTATCAAGTCCATTAAAGAAAAAAGTATGACCATGCAAATAAAAAAAGAGTTGTCAAAAATATTTTTTATTCTATTTACTTTGCAAATATTTTTTTAATTTATATTTAATATATCATTAATATATAAAATTTAAACACTTTCAATTAATGACACATAATGAATAAATAAATATTAATTTTTAAAATAAATATCTATAAATTAAAATTTTTAAAAAACTATTTGTTAGTAAAATAATATTTTTTATTCATTTTATTAATAAATTATTATCTTTTAATACATTAATAATATATAAAATCTATACATTAACAATTTATCAAATATATATATTTTTTGAAATTTGATTATCTTCTCTATTTAGTAAGTGATTGTTAATCCCAACTATAGTTCCCTTATTTTTTAGCGACAATTGCTAATGCCCACGTCGCTAATTATTAAGCGCAGACGCACTGAACACGCGCGTATGTGAAGCGCACTGGAATAATAAGCTTGGAAAATATCTAAACCCATTGGAACCATGACGTGTAGCAAAAGATGATAAAAGCGGTGCCATGTGGGTCCCCATCTCCTGACCCCAGGAAATATCAAAGCCGTCCGGATGCTAGCCACGATACCCCTCTCGTCACTGTACTTTGCCTCACTATATATTACGGTTCTATCTCAAACATATTTAAAAAAAAAAAAAAAAAACCACCCAAAGGGCAAAGGCAGCAAAACCCAACTCAGCCCTCTGCCCTCTGCCCTCTGCAATTGTCTCTGCCTTCTTCTCTTCTTTTGGCTTAGAAAGAAGGAAACTTTGTTTTCTTTTTTTTTTTTTTAAGTTTACAGGGAAGTAGCAGAGAGACAAAAAGTTTGATTTTTATGTGTTGATATGGAGGTCAATAGTAATACTAACATTGCTGCGCCGTTCGTTGTGAAAACTTATCAGATGGTTAATGATCCGATGACTGACACTTTGATCACTTGGGGTAAAGCTAATAACAGTTTTATAGTCATCGACCCTTTAGATTTCTCTCAGAGGATTTTGCCTGTTTACTTCAAGCATAACAATTTTTCTAGCTTCGTTCGCCAGCTTAATACATATGTAAGTACTAAGTAGTTGTAAATTTAAATTGAATATAATATCTGCTGGTGTTTTTAAGTTGATGCATTTGTTTCAAGGGTTTTTCTTTATGTTTTTTATTTTGGTGTTTAGGGTTTCAAGAAGGTGGATCCGGATAAGTGGGAATTTGCAAATGAATGGTTTCTCAGAGGGCAAAAGCATTTCTTGAAGAACATAGTAAGAAGAAAGCATAATAAAAATCCATACATGCAAGTGAAAACTGAGGACTTAAACGACGAGGAAATAGTCATTGAAATAGCGAGGCTAAAAGAGGAACAAAAATCGTTGGAAGAAGAGTTACAAGGCATGAACAGGCGTTTAGAAACCACTGAGAGACGCCCGCAACAAATGATGGCGTTTCTTTACAAAGTTGTTGAAGACCCTGACCTCCTTCCTCGTATGATGCTCGAAAAGGAACGCACCAGACAACTTAACGCCGACAAGAAGCGACGGTTGACGATGATGCCATCCCCGTATTCATCTTCTTCAAGCCTGGCCGTTTCGAATAATTCAGTAAAATCTGAAGAGGAAGAAGAAGAAAGGCATCCAGGAGTAATTTCGTCCCCAGAAACTGGATTCGATATAGACAACAACTTTTGTCGCTCAAATTATCAATCGTCGCCATCGCCTGAGTACTCCAAAGAGTTATTGGGGCATAATAAACAAATTGTGGGGCAAGTCATGAACTACGGTTGCGCCACAGTAACTAAAAAATTACCGGCGGTTGCGGTGGCACCATCAGTGATTGGAACCGACATGGCGGTGACTTCGTCGGGAACGACTAGTATAGCAGGGTATGATGATAGGAATGGGCAATTCGGTTATTTTGGAGAAATGGCGGCGCGCCCACCACCGCCTTATCCATTTTCGCTATTGGGGGGTGGCTTTTAGTTAGTTGCTGCACGAGACATATCTTGGATTCCACCTTTCCTATTTAATTTTGTTTTTAGTTTTAGATTTTGCGTATTTTATTTTTGGTTTTTGTATATATAAAAAAAATGATTTAATTATAAGTTTAATTAAGAATTATGCTTAATATTTTAAAATTATGAATATGATTATTTTATTTAACATTTTTTATGTAACATTCATAAATTCCAATTAATTTTCGTTTTTTATTTTTGTCAATGCTTTGACAAGAAAAAAATTTGGTGGAAAAGTGGAAAGTGAAGCCCAAGAAGTTTGGATGCCAACGGCAATTGGCAATACCCAACAACAGCACGCCACGTAAGCTTTCCTAACAGTACAAAATTCTGTAGCATGCCTTCTTTTTATTGGCAACTGAATTTTTGGCAGCAATATTTCTTTCCTTTTGGTGAATAGCAGAGAGAATCCATTTCAATCCCACGTGACCACCTCCTTTTTGGTGCCTAAAAAGGACAGCTCATAACGATGTTAAAAATTTTTGAACAAAAAAAAAAGTTTAAAATTGTTCAAGAAATAAAAAAAATATTATTTAATATAATATTCTTTAAGTTGGGTTTGATATATAATATTATAATAAAATCAAATCAAATGATATTATAAATAATATCATCTTATTTTATGTTTAATGTATATAAAAATTATGATAAAATAATTTATTTATTTGTCAAAATTATTTTTTTAATTTATATAATTTAAATTATTAATATAATTTTAAAAATATAATTGAACATATAATTTAATTTGATGAATTAAATATAATCATTTCATTTAGAAAGAATTAAATAATTTTATACGAAAAGAATATTAATTTTTCTATAATTTTTATTTTTTAAAAATAAAAATTAAATATAATATAAAATAATTATTATTTTATCTTATTAATAATTTTACGCATCAAACTTGATCTTAAAAAGTAATTTTAAGATATCCCTAACCAAATTATTTTTTAAAAACATCTTTTAAAGAATATTTTTGAAAATTACATTAATGATGTATATTGATCTAGTTTCTCAATCACATTATGTGAAGGTCAATGATGGAACTATGATAAAGAAACATGTGGATGAGGGTTAATTCCGTGAAATGATACACTCTTTCAAAGATGTGATGCTGGGTTTTCAAGAACAAGATGATTTTGGTCCATTAGAATCGATCGGATGAAGGTTTGATATTGGCTTCTACGCTTAATAGTTGGCCATGCATTACTAGATATATCGAAAAAGCTGCATAATTCTCATATCCTGAATGCATCCAATCGTCGAGCAAATTTAATCAATCTTTTTTGGTTCTTTAATCAGAGATATTGTTGAGTTGAAGCACAGGGCTTGAGTTTATATGTTTCATCGTATTTTGAGGGTTTGAAATTATCGTGAGTGCTTTGCCAAAATCCATATGTGATATGAATACGAATATTTTGAGGTTTTCTGGTCCCCTCCTATGAAGTTTCCGTACTTTTTAAAACTCGTGCATGAAAATTAAATTCTTTAAGAGATTTAAAAATATTGTAATTTATTTTATTTTATTTTTTTTAAATTAAAAAAAATCATACACGATAAAAAAAAAAAAACTCTCTCACCTCATAATTTATTAATTTTAAGATTTGAATTCAAGTTTTCAATATAAAATTTCCAATTTTAATCGTTAATTTTATGTTATTATGACCACAAATGCACTTGTACTTGCAATTTACACTTCCTGTATCTTATAACAGAATTGGAAGTTTAAAAAAATCGAGAACGTTACATATTAATGGTGTTTTTGTTACTTGTATCTATAATCTAGTGTTATTTTAACATTTTATTTTAAATTTTATCTTATTATTTAAAATTATTTTAAGATATTTATCTATTTATTTTTTAAAATTATTTATTAAGTATTAATAATTATTTATATTTATCATCGTTACTTAAAACTTGATTGGCTTATAAGACAATTAATTCATAACTGTTATAAAAAGAAATTAAATCAAATAACAAAGACTAAAGTTTCATTTGATACGAGAAAATGCTTTTTGTTTTTAATTTTTATTTTTTAAACAAAAATTTTTATTGTTTAATTTAAAAAAATTGAATTTGATAAATGAAAATAAAAAAAAATTTTAAAAATAAAAAAATAAATAAAATATTCAATGATATTATTATTAATGTCATCTAATTATAATTATAATATATATGTATTAATTAATGATATTAAAAAGTGTTCATATATAATAACTTAGAAAACATTTAAAAAAATAATATACATTCTTTATTTTCATAATTAAAAAAATATTTTTCTTTTAATATTTCAACTCGTTTTTATTTTTATTTTTTAAAAATTTATTTTCATTTTTAACTATTAAATATGCTTTTACTCATATTTTTTTATTTTTATTTTTTTTAAAAAAAATGTTATTTTTTTAAACCAAACGTTACCTAAAATTTTTTTAAAAACTAATTTTACATTTTTATTTATTAAACTTATACACAACAGTTTTTACTGTTCCAATTATCGTGTTAAATAATTGGCAGAACTGACGAACATTAACTATCAACAACATGCCGCGTGGATCGCAATGCCACATAGATTTCCCCAAATAATGTGACGAGCCCTGCTCTTGCTCGCGTCAACGGCACAGAATTTTGATACTCCCAAATTTCACTCCAACCGCGCCTCTTCGATTGCGTAAAAGGACATTCCCAAAAAAATATATTTTAATAAGCTTATGACTATATAAGAACACTGCTAAATTATTAAATTAAAATACTGGTAGGTCCATATTTTCTTGTGGAGTTTCTCAGTTTTCCCAATAATCACAGGTCCACGTGAGGGGCGAGGACAAGCAAAAGCGTCCGCTCATTATTTTTAATTAATTAAGATTAGCATTTTGCTTTGTGCAAAGTCAAAACAAAACCACCAATAATAATGGTAATTCTCCTCCGTGTGACGACCGAATAACGTGAGCGCAGGATCACGTGGGACCCAATCTCTCCCCGGGGAGGTAAAGTGGGTCCCAGTATTTGTCAATAATAGAAAAGGATGGGTCCCATTGGCATCTCAAAACTCTTTTCTTTGTTTATTTTATTTATTTAGGATGGGGACCACTGGACAGATTGACCTTTTTATCGCTAGATCGTGGCACAATGAAGATGGCGGGTGAAAGTTGGGTTTATGGTTTCGACACGTTTACGGTTCCCAATGATTCACCTTAAAGCAGGGGTTAAACCATAAAGAAAGATGTTGAACCCATCACTGCCGTAGGACCCACCACGAGTCATCGTGATGGTTTGGTAATTTGGTATGTAATTTAAAAGTGTAGGACTCGTTACACTTGCACACCAAAAGATTATGCCAAATTGCAAATGGGGTCCAATTTTTAGAAGAATATACCCTTTCAATTTCCTTAAAATTTTCTTTGTGGGAAAAATTTTTTTTTTTTAAAAGGTGGGGTGACAAGTATTTTCTTGGCATTTTGGCAATCCAAGAGAAGTCATTGTCTCGTTGTTTTAGGGTTAATTGTCGTTTTGTACAAAGTATTTTATTATGATAGAAGGTTGTGATTAGAGAAAAGCCACGTTTAATTTGATGATTTGATTATGAAAAAATTATAATAAAATTTGAAGAAATTAAAAAAAAAACTAATTTGTGCATGTGATGTATATAATGATTGATGGTGCACTTGTAATTTTCTTCTCAATTTCATCATCATGCTTGGGGAGTTAAAGTGCTATAACCCATATGATCATACTAAAGGCCTGAAGGAAAATACATGAACAAAAAAAAAAAGTGAGAAAAAGGGTTTTATGTATGTGTATTGTTCTTATTGTCCATTTGCTTTTTTTTTTTTTTTTTCATTTTTCCCCCCCCTAAATTGTAGAGTGTTATCAAAGATACTTGAAACTTACCATTTCTTTGTTGGTCATGGTTCTGAGACCCAACGAAGAGTCTTGGCCCGACTATCAAATCTTGATCCAATTCCAATCTATGGCTCGCTTCATTATATCCTTGGAAGCCCATCTAGTTTCCCAGGAACCCTAAAGCCCAATTTCAGCAAGAAGCAAACCAATCATAGGATTGATTGGTTGAAAATTTGAAAGGCTGATTTGATTTCCTAGGAAAATCTCAGATATATAATACTTCATATGTAAGCATTGAGAGAGTGATTTGATTTCTCTGAAAAATATGATATTTTCAACTTTTAAAAGGTGGCATATATGAATTAGTAATTGTTTGCTCAGAGGGAACCCTCTTATTTATATATATATATATATATTTATATATATATATGTATATATCCTATTTGATCAATATAAGAAGAAGTATCAGCTTACATAAAAAAATATTTTTTTAATCATTAATTTTAATAAATTTAAAAATGAAATTAAACTATTTTTTATCACTTGAGTGCAAACTTGGTCTTCTTCCCTTACTGTTAGAAAATCAGATGAATAGAGAGGTGCCAACATTTTAACCTTCATATTCAATGTGCTTATATCATAAAATATACAGATTTATTTTTTATTTTTGGTTTCAAATTGAAGTATTTCCAAATAATATCTTGTTTCTTTTTTAATATCTTATGCTCTAACATTATTAATGGTTCATATATATTGATTCTTATCATTTTTTGCTTATTTTTTTTTATTGACACCAAATTCAGAATTTTATATTGTTATTTTGTAGAATTCCATGTCATGTAAAAAACGTAAATATCTATTTCCTGTTCTTATGAATGGATCTTTTCGTTCTATTATGACGAATATAATATTTACTCGATAATGAACACATATACCAAATGAAATAACTTTCAAGTTTCAAGTACACTAACGTTGTCAAAAGTATTGCTTCAATTGTGATCACATTTCTCCTTCAAGTTCCATGGCAAGGTCAAAAAGTCATTCTGTTCTTTCATCTCAATCATAAAAAAAAGAAAATAAGGGTGTCCTAGTTTCTTCATATGATGTTTACAGCTTAAAATAATAATAAAAAAAAAGACATCATTGGTGTTGCTTTCTTAGTTGTCATCACATTTCATTTCAAGATTATTTGGCGTAGAAAAAACTAAAAAGAAGTCTTTAGACAGTAATGTTTGCTTCCTTTTGTTTGCAAGTGAATGAACAATTCACCTTTAATTTCACAGGATGCAAAATATATATACCAGGGAAGATCTTCTTCCCCATTTTTTCTTCTTCATCTTTAACGACCCCGGCCCTGGGACTCAATCCCCATATTTCATTACCATGGGTTATAAAGAAGCCCGGAAGATATTTTTCAAAATTCGGCTGGTATGGGTTCTCTTTCTATGGAAATATGGATGGGATCATTTTATGTAGTATGGAACCAATAATTTCTCCATTTTACTCAACCAAATTTGCTCATCTTAGAAGCTTAATTATGTTAGAAATCGAGAAGTTTAAAGTCATGTACTTGTTTAAGTTTTTCATTTGATTTTTACAAAGTTGGAATTACTAAATCGTGTGAGAAAATCCGAATCGAAAGGTTGAATTCAGTTATATACTTTGTGTCAATGATTTATAAGTTTGAACGGTCGGCTCAACTCAAAAACAATGCCAATTCAAATATATAGAAATTATGTGATCAAAGAACAATGGTCGTCTATAATTATTATCAACTAGAATTTTAACACGAATTAATGAATTATTTATTTTGATATCGATACTTTTTTTATCCACCCAACACCGAAAAAGAGGAAAAAAAAGAGAGCGAGCTACGTTCAAGTCTTCCGACCACCCGCAAAGCGATGAAAAGAAACTCAAATCATCAATTCAACTGATCAAATTGAATGTCAGATAGCATCAATCAAGGAAATTAAGAAAAAGTAGAGACATAGATTTACAGAAAAACTCAAAGATTTAATGGATTGGAGAAAAAATAAACACAGCGAATCACAATTAAATCATAATTAAACTGAAAAAAAGTAGTCACAGAAGTAATTATGACTCCTTCCTTTCATGACCTGTCCCAAATTTTGTAAACTGAGAGGAATAGAAAAAGAAAAAAAAAGGGTTGATCAGGCTCTCACTGATCGAAATTTTGGTCTTGAATTGACACTTTTTTGAGAAGCAAGGGATCCCAAAAATTCTGTGTACATGTCCATGAAAAACTTGTCGACGATATCAATATAGGCAGGACTTGTCAGGCGAGAATAGTAATGAAGAACCTCTTCAATGTCAAGAACATGATCCACATTGCTCATATCCATCATTTCTAGTTCCTTCAGCTTTCGAGCCACTGACAAACTCCTTGCTTCTCTCTTACTCTTTGAATATGAACAATCTTCTTCCCTTTTCTCCACGTTGGCACTACTCCTCATTTTAGATTGATCAGTGTCCTCTCTTCTTTCAGTTGTAAACTGCGTGGAACTTCCCTTGCTGCCTTCATTTTGCTTCCCTGTCGAAGTTGACATTATCTTCTTCTTGTTTCTCTTCTTTGTCTTGCCATTATCCGAGTCCCACCGGTCAGTGAAGTCAGCATAGAACTTTTCAAGGTCTTCGTAACTTGCATGGGTTTGGGGATTCATGTCAAAGCCGGGAGTAGTGAATGAATAGGGATTGATAGGAGAGGTTTTGGGTAGTTTTTGGTAAGGTTCAGAACCAGAGAAGAAAGACTTGAAACTCCGCAAGGTTTTCTGAAAGAACTTTTTGGTGTTGGAAATGGAATTTCTAAGCAGCATTTGTAATCAACTACTCTTTTGAATTCGATTATAGGGGGAATTATTTGTTTCCCTATCTGTGTTGGTGATGAATTGATCAGTGAAATTTTCTTTATACAAATAATAGAGGAGAATGAGCCACTCAAGGTTGTTGTAAAACTTGAAACAGTGGAAATTAGAGAAAGGGTCCTTTTCTCTCTAGTTTGGGGTTCCACTTTAATTTTTTTTCTTTGTCTCCACACGCTCCTTTCCTGTCTGTGTTTTGTTCTTTGCTCACCGAAGAGTCCCCACATGGCCTAGCTGATCATCGAACATATCAATAAAGTTTTTATGGAAGCTTTGGCGATGGTTTTTTTTATAAGATAGTTTCGTCGTCTCTTTTACTTTTGATGGTGGAGTTGGTGTGTAGCCGCTTTAGGAGGAAGAAAGGAGCGGTCCTTCCTGGCCGTTGAATTGGACCTCTCGCCTCTCGCCTTAGCTAAATGGATTTATGAGGAAGGGTTCTGCTGCTTTTCCAATCAAATTTTGGTCTGCCATTTTTAATCATTTGGGTATTTCTAGTGATTGATTTGTTCAACGAGCTTCCTGATTTGATTGAATGATCTTAAAAATAATTTAGGCTTACAGATAATGATGATGACAATGCAGTGGAATTGCAGGATCAATTAACTTTTTGAATAATAATCAAAACCAACCCGTGAATCACGGACTAGCTGGATTTCCACCATTTTTACTCTGTAAACTCTATTCCCTGCATAAATTACAACAAAAAGGTTATTGCAGAGTTTTGTCTGTATATTTTCCACCTCTTCAATTTTCTTTTGTCCGAGGAGATAGTTTTTTTTTTTTTTTTTTAAGTCTCAAAGGGTTTTGGATTTTATTTTTTTAACTTATTTAAACAAATTTATTTACATCGAAACTTATTGAATTTATGAAAATCACTTGTTCATAATCTTTTTACGAATTCGAATTAAGATAACAAAGAAAAATTTTCTTTTATCACTTAAAGCAACCATTCATTTTACTAAACAAATAACTACAAAAAAAAAAAAAAACATAAATTGATAATTGAAAAAAAAAATTCAGTAACACATACCTCTTCTTGAAACGTGGCTACAAATTTTTTCAATTTGAAGTTTAAGAATTATATAGGATGGGAGAATAGAAAATTTGGGTTTCCTATTAAGTACAAAAGATGATAATTGGAAACAAATGATGAATTATTGATGATAAGAAATTAACCTAAAAAATATCACTTAAATTTTTCTTTTTTTGAAAGGTGACAATACGTACAATAGGCAAGATATAGTATAATGCTGGATAGCTGAGAAATTTGACTGAATAATAGCCATCAAATATTGGATTCTTTTGAATTAATGATTTATAATCCATGTTCAAACTTGAGCTTCTAGTTTGCTTGGTGAGGAGTTTCATTTTGGACTTGCGGACAGAGAAATAGAGAGTACAAGGACTGTTTGGATATGAAAATCTAAGAGTTCCTTTACGTTTTGGGTGGGGATTGGGATTTGACAGACACATCTCTCAAGTTTCGTTTAATGGAATGGAAGTGGTTTTTATGGTATAATAATATAAGAGCTATCCATTAATGCTCGTTGGTTCGTGTAATAAAAAATTTGATTTTTTTAAAGTAAGATTTTAATTTTAAATTTTATTAATGAAAAAAATAAATATTATAAAAATTTATCTGATTCAACTTTAGAATAATCTATATTTTAAAAAAATATCAAATCTAAAAAAAAAAGACAAATGCAACTCTAGGGGTTATTATCTTTGAGGAGACAAATTTAAGGGTACCTGCCCTACACCTAAAAACACAGAAATAAACGAAAAAACCAAGAAAAAAATAGGAGTTAGATACTTGACCTACTATGAATGAATGGTATATGAATTGAGAAAGCAGATTACTCAACTAATAATCATAAGGTACTAAGTGCAGAATTGATTTTCAACCTACCAAACAGATATGAAGTATGAACTATATGCGGTTGACATTTTGAGATTCAATCTTTCGACACAAACATTTTACCTTTTCTATGGTCCTATATGTACATATTTACCACCCAAGAATTAAATTTTCTTTTGACTCGTTACCTTACTTTAGTCCTAATGTTTTCTATACAAGTCAATAACCCAATAAATAATCCTCCTAAATCCTAATTAATCATATGCTACCTCTAAGAAATTGAGAACTTAATCACTATACATAAAAATATAAAACAACAAATTAAGTTAACCTAATTATGGTATTTGTCGAAATTCAAATAGTACAGTCAAGGGGCATTATAATTGGTACTTCCAAATGTATTTCAATATTTAAATCAATGTATGATAGATTAATAAAAAAATTACATTATTATGATGTCGTATATAATAGTAATAATAATTTTTTTTATAAAACATCAAAATTAGAATGAAATAGATTTGATTTAAACAAAAAAAATATTCGAAATATTTTTAAGAAATCAATGTAGCATTAATAAAATTTCTATTTAATTAAAAGATTAGACAGTTCAAGCCTTTACCATACACTTAATCTAACATAGAGGCATGGTACAACAGAAACAAGATTTCATGCTTGGGAATTTGGGATGTTACCAGCAAGAAACTAAACTAGTTAGCTGAAGACACATAAAAATTCCATAGAACTATGGTAAGTAGGCCGTAGCATAGGTTAGTTAAGGACATGACCGTATATGGCCGTCAAGATCTTTCTTGCAGTCTAACCAAAAGGTTAAAAAGGAGTTTTACTTACCTTATTTGGCGACGGCTCGCCTGATTTGCTGAAAAGAGATTGAGACTTGAGAGTGATAGAGACTGGGGGCACGACTTATTGACTTGGTCATATAGACGTCTAATGTATTTGACCACTTGTAATTGGCCACGTTGTCTTTAGGATTGGAACTAGTCTTTAATGAAGAGGGAGACCTACCCTAACCAACCCTCTCAAGGCTTCTTTAATTTCAGGAGATTTTTTTTTTTTTTTAAATCGTTGGTTTAAGAATAGAGAAATAATAATTCCATGAATCAATTTAGTAAAATTTTAGATTCAATTTCAAATGTGATTTTGGACTCTTGGTATACATAAAGCTAATATTGACAATGTAATCCTTCATAAATGGTTCTAACCATATTAACGTACGTCTAATCATTCAAAAATTCAATAATATGATAACTTTTGCTTTTGCCTGATTTTGGATAATTCCATCCACATATAATGTCAAACAGAAAAGACCCAAGAGAAAAGAAACATAGCAACGTAGAATGGGCTTAGCTAAGGTTAAAGGGCTACATCAATTTGTCCATGGCTCCCCAAGCATCATCAAAATTAAGGCTGGCCTAAAGCTTTTAGGTATATCATTGACAGCTACGGGCTAAAAAAGCCATGGCAGCCCAGATTACATGCTGGTCATCAGATTCATTTCAAAAAGGTCTTTGGGGGAAGGGCTCAAGAACCCAGAAAATGCGACCATTAATGAGACTGGTAGGTTGCCAACGCAACGAAAAGGCAGGCAAGCAACTATTCCTACATATTTATATGATACTGCCAAAATCAGACATGCTTTAATCTGTATACCTTAATAGAGAAATGGCTTTGGCAATTTGTGCTGCAAAATCTGTTGCGAAATTTGAATGCTAAGGGGGGGAGGGGATGTCCTAGATAATTGTTTTACAAGAATCCCGGTGCTCATAAATGCATGATTTATACATATATACGAGAAAGATCAGAAGAGAAAGCAACGCAACCAACCGCTTTCCTTCCATTACTTGTCTCTTTCTTTTCTCTTATGTAATGTTACATAGCTTTCAAGCCTAAGGGACAGACGGCCAAAAAAGAAAAACAAAGGGAGCAACCAGTAGTCCCCCGAATATGGAAAACAGAAGCCTGCAGACCTCACATTCTCTCTAATTTGTCTTTATTGAAACCTCAACAAGTTTTCCTTCCCCAACAACCTTTCTGTCCTTCACTCGATCTTTCTCATTCCATTGTGTAGTTTTTAATCTTTAAGCTCACGCCACTCAAAAATCCTTTGATACCCACGTTTCCTTGTTCATGGAAAACTTCAAAGCACATATTGCCTTGCCTTTCTGCCCTACTCATAACCGCGCCTACCTTATTTTCTTCATTTTTAGTGTCAAAAATTTCAAAGTAAATAGGCTGCTCCAACCTTTTTAATTACATAAAGTGATGGCATATGTTATTCAGATAGTTACGACAAACTCAATATTGGGTGCATTATACGTCGTACTGAAAACTGGTGTACTTGTCAGATTTCTTTATTTGACGAAAATGTTAGACGAAGAAATGAAAGATTTATAACAAACGATTTATATAAACCATTAATGTTTTACCCCTTGCTTCTATAATGATACTAAGAGCTAGAGTAAGCCAGTAGTCTTTTAAACTATTATTGTGTTTGCATAGATAATAAAATTTTCTTAAGAAAATAATTTCAGAATAGAAATTGAGGCTAAAAAAAACAACTTTTAGTGGATTTTCCTTTTGCTTGTATATATTCTTTTGTGCGATTGGTAATTTGCGTGAAAAGAAGTTTTTTCAGAAGTCCAACAGAGAAGACTGAGATTTACAACTTTTTTGGTGTCATAATTCTAACGTATCTGCTTTCAAATCAAACGATTGCTGCAGCATATGGTATCTCATTGTCCTTTGAATCTTTTTCAAGTTGAGCCCATAGAAAGTCTATGCTTCATTGCTCAAAAAGTTTGAGCAATCCAAAATCCTGTCTTTTCAAAAGAACAAAACAAAAATTGTTTCTCTTTTCTCCATTGCTCTTTCTTTTCTCTTCCTCTCCTCCCGCTTCCTTCTGGCCTATCTTTTCGGTAACAGTTCTCCCCTTCTGTAATATGTCAATGGAAAGAGAAACAAACACCAGAACAAACAAACCCCATCCCTGCTTAACTTGAAGAAAAATTCCACTTTAGAGTTTTCATCGAGACAATAAAATTCACTGTTGAAAAAAATAAAAAAGTCATATGCTTAATTTGATCAGTGCTGTGTAAGCCAGCTATAGCTAGCTACAAGTACAAGAGACAGAGCAAAAAAAAAAAAAGAAAACACACTCAAAATGTTTGGATAAAATATGGATCAAATTGCTTATCCCATTAACAACGTTAATTTCAGAATTAGAGCTCTAAAATCTAATTAAACTACTACATTTCGTAAGAACATGCAGTAAAATAAACAAGGAGAAACAAACAAAGTTAACACTTGACAGTTTTCTTCTTCTACATTTTAAGACGAGTTTGAGAACATGGTCTCCCAAATCTCTGTAAAAACCTCAACAATAATCCTATGATGGTGATGAGAGTTCAGGGACAGGAAACACTGCAACAGTTGCTCGAGATCCTTAGCTGCAAATATCTGTCTCTCAACGATCATCTCCACCATTGATGTCCTGAAATCATTGTAGGGATCACTTGAACGTTTCACCACAGCAAAGCTATCTTTGACTTTATCGGCTCCTTCCAATGGTAAAATCGCCATGTCACCGCTCCTGTTCTTTGCTCTTCTCCGACGAGTGTTGCATCTTTTCCTGTGACTAGAACGTTGCCGGAGAGACTCGGATGAATCCGAAGAAAGAGTCCTTGAAGAGAAAAGAATCTCGGTTTCATCTTCACTGCTAAACCACCACCCACCATAATTGTTATTATTAGTAGCACTTTCTTGAGAAGATGAGCTGAAAAATGTGGTAGTAGAAGAAATATTCTTGCTTTTAAGATGAACCCTTTTGTTATTCTTCTTTTTCTTCTTGTGTCCGGCTAAACTCTTCTTTTTCTCATAGAAACCAAAGTCTTTACAGTAGGAGAAGAGGTTCAGAGGCGAAATAGGGGAAACAGGAGGGCACTTTCGGCCATCAAAATCAGCGGCGGAGACAAGAAAAGGAGGGTAACGAGCAAAGACTTTACGTCTTGGGAGAGTTTCTCTAGGAGTAACCATGATACAATCATGATTGATGGCGCCTTGGGTTGATGATTCAGGGCATCTGGGTCTACAAACGGAAGGGAAGGCTCGAGCCTTAGGTGGCGGCGACGACAATGGCTCGATCAAGTGGAATTTCTGGTGGTTTTGAGGTGAGAAAACGGCTTTTTCAATAACGTCCGAGATGTTCCGGGTTCGACAGGAGCCAAGCGAAGATCGAAACATGCGAGAGATTCTTAGCTTGAATCGATTCTCCATTTCCAGGGAAAGAGAGTCTGATTTTTTTTCTTTGTTTTTTGAAAGGAGAGTGGCGGTTTATGGAGAAAGAAAACTTATATAAATACAAGAGAAACCGAAAGTGGGACTGTGGAAACTTTCTGCTGTTTTTTTTATGATAATAATTTAATAAGTTGTATGGTGAAAACTTTCTGCTGTTTTTCCGTCCATTTCTTTGTCCTTCCCGTAGAAATTTGGCTTAAGGCGAAGACTTTTTTTATATATATAAAATAAAATAGGTTTAAAATCACCCCCGGCAACTTTTTTTTATGTGCTTTAAATTTCAAATTTGCAAGTAGAAATTCGTCCAACGAAAAGTTTAATTACTCATTTTGAAATTTAATTAGCACTATAAATCTTTGATAGGGCCAGTTGAAAATGGAGATTTTTTTTTTTTTTTAGGTTAGAAAAAGAGAGGTAATCACTTGGGCAGGTCAATCCTGGTTTGGGAAATGAATTCCAGGTATGGTATCCTTAGAGTAAATGCCAGCCAACCACACGTTTTATTTTTAACTTATGGAGAGATTTGCAGGAATAGGGGACCAAAATAATTAAACAAGATATTACTTAACTGTTGAGGGATTTGAGTTGTATTTGAAATTCAAATTTTGGTACCCAAATAAGTAAATCAAAAATAAAAATAAATTATATACTTAATTTAATTGATTTATGTATTAATTTTTAAAATATTTAATTAAATAAATTTAAATTTTAACATTAATAATTTTCTTCCTTCTTTTTATGACAAAAAAAATCAGAAACAAAATTTACATAGGTTAAAAAAAAAAAAAAGAGAACATGACATGGAAAATTTCCCTGTAAATTGGGTAATTGACAATTATTGAAGAGTAGAGTAGCATGTTCATGATTGGATAATTGAGTAATTCTTGCATTGTTTATTGATTTTGGGCAATAGGGATATTCAAAAGGCTGTTAAAGAAAGGGTCAGGGAAAATCCACCACATTCCGGATGCTGTCTCTTTATCTGATCTAAAAAAACAGTATCACGTCATTATTAAGAGCTTTTTAAATGTTCGTGGTACCACTTAAATCCTACCGCTATAATTGTGGCAAACCTTTTTTCTGGGTGCTGTGGAATTTGAAATGTGGCATAAAATATTTCAAAAAACCGGTCTATAATTATAAATAAATAATTGCTACCACGTAACATTCACATTCACATACTTTCAAAAGGGATGGTTCAAGGGAGGAGTTTGAAATAACATCATATATATATATGTATATATATATTAGGAAGGGAGTGGGACACCGATCGTAGAGAACATGACCGTGACATTCCTGTCCTATTATAGACAATGAAGAATGGCATCATTTGTTTGCCTTTACTTTTGACCTATAAATTGGTTGCTATCATTAGAATTCAACGGGGCTCCATTTGCTGCTTAACCAACAAAGGAATATGCTTGAAAACTTTATAAACATGTGATTCATCACACCCAATACATACCTACTCCTAGTCCTAGCAAACAACTTCATGATATCATTAATATATATATATATTTTAAATTATTTTAACTTTGATAATTGAAATTAAAATTTTAACATTGTATCGATACGTCACTCAATGATTTCAGAATATCATCAATATTAGTAAATGGATTATAAGATAATTACTTGTGCTTATCTCCTCTAAATACTAATTTAAGTGTCGAATACAAATATCAGAATCATTTTTTATCTCTGTTGATATCTTTTTTCTTTGTAAATGTTTACTTTTAGATTCGATACAAATGGATTTTAATTTTTTATTTGAAATTATTAATATTTAAATCTTCATTATTGAAATGTAGCACTCTATTAATAAAGCTCAACTATTAGTGACAAAAATTTCAATTTTAATTTTCTTTATTAAACTAAATGTTATTATTATATGCCAACAACCAAATTTCGACCTACCGGTAGGAGGGATAAAGTTAAAGATTGAAATGTCTACCTTCTTTTCGGATTTTCTCTCATGAACAAAATCATTATGAAATTATCACAATCTAGTTCAGTAGTCACATTTAAACAAATATATACTATTAAACGCAACCAAAACAATTATTTGCCTTGCCTTGCCTGATCAATTACAAGAGCTTGAACTCTAATGAAACGCCATTGAAGTTTGAGTAAGATCAAAAGCTGGGAAGTTTTTACTTTTCGAACCTGAAAAAAAGAAACTAAGCTTACAGTGCAAGCGATGCTTCCACCTGTGTCTGTGAGCCTGTGAGGGTCAGAGAAAATTAGGGAAACTATTTTAAAAAAACACCCCTAGATTAATGAAAATGGAGGACAAAGGTAAATTTGTAACCATTTCCATGTTTTATATTTTGTCACCCTTAATTTCCCTCGTTCAAACTAGTATTATTGATGTAATTTTGGGTTTTGGTGAGAGAAATCGGTTGAAGGTTGAGATGAAAAACGTGTTAAACTTATCACAAAAAATATAATCAATGAGTATCGGAAGTGATATTATGAGACATGTTCTGACGTTCAAATCAATGGTGTATAAGAAGGGAAGAAACAAAAGTACAATTTTTATTTAAAAGCTTGTCAATATGCTAGCGTTTGGCTTAAACTTGTACGTTAGAGGACAAGCATACACGTCTAAGGCTTCGGCTACACCAAGAAGTTGAAATCTTAGAGAGTACTGTTAAAATCAGACTATACATGTTCATTTCCCAAAAATAAGGGTCTTTAAACACACACAATTTCAAGGCATCAAGACTATCAAGGAGTATCTCACCGTCTAGGAAGCTTCCAAACAACAAAAAAACATATCAAAGAGGTGCAGTTCTTACCCTTTTGAAATGCCACACCAAGAGCTAACAGACAGTTTTGAGTGGTTGAGTTCAGCTTATTGGAGTATGTGGTTAAGCTCAGTAACAAGTAGAAACCCTTCTGTTTTGACATAGATTTCCTGACTCCATTTTTATCTTAATGCTAGGTTTTAAAACCTCTAAGGTCATCATTACGAAAGGCTCTGGAAAAATTTCAAATCAAAAGCAAACACCCCATTTGATTTCCTGAAGCTTGACCAGTAGGGAGAGGGGTAGCAGCATTTGCCATGCCATGTGGATTCTGACCTTTTGTAAACATTGCAGATTTTCATGTGCGGTTGTCTTTTACATTTGGCCTTAACGAGCAGCTTACTGCAACATTTTTAACCTCATTATTGACTTCGACTGTCAAGAAAACAAATCCTATAGAGTATGTAGATCCTCCATTACAAGATGTAAGCCAAGTTTGTGAGATACTAAAATTAGCTTTTTTCCTCATCAAGATAACAAAAAAAATATTTTGTATTGAATGAAGGATTCAAAAAGAACTAACCCCTTTAAAGACATAATAATATAATTATAAAATCTCTCAAAATGTTAAAAATATATGTTATTCCTTTTGTGTATACATTTTTAGAATAGAAAGATAGATGTATATTTCTAGAGGTGATCAAGTGTATATTTTCAGAAAGGAGAAAAAATATGGGATTTTTTTTTGGAACTTGTTCTTTTCTCCTGTTCATGTAAAATCAGCTATTTTTCCGGTTCATTTTCCCAATTAATTAGCAAGCTTGGATATGTAAATCATGTGAAAGTATCATGCTGCATTTATATCTATATATATATATATATATGTCAAAAACTATTAAAAGAAGTATTCATGATTAAGGGGATGCATCATGCATGTACGAATCACTCTAATTTTAAGTACAATCCTTTTTTAACTGTTTCTGAAAGCAATAGCATTTCATTTCTCTCATTTGCATTACCCTTTCATCGTCACCACTTTTATCTTTATCTAAGCTTTTCTTTGTGGTCTGTGGAACAAAGAGATAAAAAAAAAAAAAAACACTGTGCCAGCACCATTATTCCTGAAAGCACCAAAAAAAAAAAAATCCTCCAAAATTTTTTTTGCTCGGATATTGTCAGAAATGTCATGGACACCACCCCACTCACCTCACCAGCCTGTGCCGGACTGAGCCCAATTGAGAAGAGCGAAACGTCAGCGCAGACAGCCTGCCATGATGCACACAATGATTGGCCAATGAGGTTTAGTTTTCGAGTGTTGGAGAAATTTGGAACCCATGTCCAGCACAGCCAAGAACACGGCCATCTCAATTGAGTCTAGCAACAAAGAAGACCATCTCCCAAACCTGTACAAATAAAGAGCTGAAATCAAAACAAAAGCAGCCTTGGCTAGGCTACTCCGATAATCACATTAACACCGAAAAGCTGTCTCTTATTTTGAATATAACAACGTCATTGCCAGAAGCTTGCACAAAAAAGTTAATCCCAATGGCTGCAACATGTATATAGAATGGCTTATTGATCAGTAAACATGTATTTCATGTTTCTGTTGGAGTAAACATGTATATTGAAGTTTCTTTTAACATGTATACTACGTACTTCCTCTCCATTACTATTATTTTTGAGTATATAGTATATATGCATTTATTGAGTAAACATGTATTTCATGTTTAAATTAGACTCAGTCCATCAACACATCCAACATGCTAAAAGATATACATGCAGTTAAGGAAAGACATGACAACTTAATCTCATCATATATATATATATATATATATATATATATATATATCAAATATGTACCATACAATCTCCATGTATTTCAACAAAGAGAAGTACCAAGGAATTTGGGGGACAACCTTTGATTTTCTCCATATGTACTAGAAATTAGGAAAAGAAAATGCAACTCTTTACAACTGTGCATCTATGTGCACACTCCAGTCCCGAAAAGCTTAATCAAATTGTGACATTTTACTTGTATCATCTCACTGACTTTTGCCTCAGAAATCAAGCCATGTCTTCATCTGATGATCTACAATCTTCAAGGTTTTCCTTATTTATAGCTCCACCAAAACTACTACGTACCCAAAACATGGAAGAGAGATGTTTGCAGATCATTTTTCAATTAGTGGGCAAAACAAAAGAACTTGGAATTGTATTTTCCATCCGGAGGGTTATCATCAAAAAGAATCTCAATCTCTTCTAAGCTCTTGCCTCTGGTTTCAGGCAAAAAGAAGTAAAAGAAAACTGTACCAACCGCCATGATTCCTGCAAGTGCAAAAAACATTCCCCCGAAGGTAATCTTGTCTGAAATGCTTAGAAATGTCATGGACACAATCCCACTAACCAGCCTGTTGATAGATATTGCCAGGCTTGAACCTTGGGCTCGGAACCTCATTGGAAATATCTCTGAAGAATAGACCCATGTGATAGGTCCAAGCCCAATTGAAAAGAAGGAGACATCGGCGCACACAGCCACTATACACAAGGCAATGGCCCACACTGGTTTGTCATAGGATATTTGAAGGTATTTGGAGCCCAGCCCCAACCCAACCAATGAAACAGCCATCCCTGTTGAGCCCAACAATAAAAGTGGCCGCCTCCCAAAATGGTCCAAGAAAAGAGCCGATATGAAAACGAAGCATGTTTTGGCAATTCCCATGATGATTGTAACACCGACTTGCTGTTTCCTATCGTGAATTCCAGCGTCCTTGAAAACTTCAGGGCTGTAATATATGACAGCATCGTTTCCAGAAGCTTGCATAAAGAAGTTAACACCAATTGCAGCGATTAGGATTCGTCGAATAGGCCTAGATGGCCTTAATAACTCCTTCCAAACCCCTTGGCCATGCCAGCCACTTGAAGATGGTTCTTGTTCCATAGTTTCAGCAGCCTTTGCCATTTCAGCGAGTCTCATATCAGCTTCCTCTTCAGAATCTGATATTTTAATTAAAACTTGCTTCGCTTCCACCAATCGGCCTTTCATTACAAGCCAACGAGGGGACTCTGGCATCACTATGACCGCTAGTGCAACAAAAAGTGCTGGCAATGCTGCTAGTCCTAGCATTAATCTCCAATTTATGTACTCAGGAAGGCTTGACAATGCATAGTTGGAGATATAACCAAGTAGAATTCCAATATTAATGAAGACTTCAGGAAGTGAAGAGAGAAAGCCCCGAGTAATGGCCGGAGAGATCTCTGCAGTGTAGACTGGACCTATCATAAGAGAGTAGCCAACACCAATTCCAGCTACTACTCTTCCAGCCATGAGGAAAGGGAAAGATGGAGCTAGTCCCATTAAAATTGCTCCTATCAAAAACGTGGCTGCTGCCAAGACTATCGTATAACGCCTGCCTATACTGTCAGAAGTTTTACCTGAGGCAAGTGAACCGATTAGAGAACATACATTCAAGCTGCCCACCATGATCTCCAGTTGGGATGAAGTGATCTTGAGATGATCCCTGATATATAAAACCGCTCCACTCATCACCCCAATATCTGCGAGCAACAAAATTTGCCCAAAAATTAACCATAAAGTCGGCTAGATTAATGCTCGGATTTTATCTTGATTTTCTTGTGTGTGGAGATTAAAATTTAGAAGTAAGACCTGATTCATATAGTTTAAATTTCAATTGACCTAATTTAATACAGCTCACCATAGCCAAGTAGAACCGAATTTGTGGAGGCAAGAATACCAGCAGCAAGAACATATTTGTTGATACGACTCCTCCTATGACCAGCGCCCTCTTTTTGATCTGACTTGTGCTTTGGTGTGTCAGATTTAATGACCTCCTTCCGCCACTTTCTTTCACTTGTCTCATTTTGCAGTTGAGAATCAGGAAGCAGATGGTAGCAATGCTGTTTGCCCAATTCCTGAGAAGAACTGAATTGCATGACTGGAAAATCAACTGCCAAAAGTTGAAACGTAAACTTGGAAAATTTAAGACATGTGCTTTACTGCTTTATCCCCAAACCCCGATTTATCCTGATTAGTAACAGTTTCATCACACCAGCACATGGTTTATATTTGAGTAGAACTCTAGAAGGGTAGAGAGTGCTTTCCATTGAAGCCACTTTTGACTTTTCTCACAGTGGCTTGAGCCAGGCACGCGACTCCTGCTGTTCTTTTGGCCAAAAAGGGGTACATGTGATTAATGAACTATCCAACAAGAAATTATGGAACGACCCCAGACTTAGTTGTCTGCCAGTTTTAGCCTCTTTACTTTAATAAAACAAAGTCATCACTACCATCATGAAAACGATGTTGCTCTTTTTCTGAGCTGGATTTGAAGATTTCAGGACTAGGTGGGTAATAATAATATCTAATAGAGTACTACCAGACCAGAATATCGACATGCATCAGAACTGCGCATGCGATATTGCTAACTGCGGGGGGGGGGGGCAGCTTTTACTGTCTGATTTGAGCACCCTAAAGACCTTTCAAGCACAGCTCTCCTCCTAACCTCATGATATTAGACTTTATATATAGTTGTTAATCACTAGCAAAATCCATTAATTACTGGAATTGTCTTGCTCGTTTTAAACGTGGTATGACTTAGGAAGGCAGAGATATGCCTCTGCTATTAGCATCTATTTGTGAACTTCAACATTTTCTTCATAGACCAGACAAAAAAAGCTGCAGCCATGCTTGCTTGCTTGCTTGCTTGCTTGCGGGCCTAAACCTCAGAAATTCTCATGTCTCCTTTTAATGTACCAAAGGAGTAACTTAAAAATTTTTATTTTGTGTTCAGTGGAGGGTCTAAGACCCAACAGAAAAGACGAGACATCGCGTGGGTGTGATACACCTATTGTGTCAGCTAATAAAAAGCGAAACAGACATGAGGGGGAGGCTTGAAGAAAGCAAAATCCTCTGTTTTGTGAACAACTCCACTTTGCAATCTTGCATTACCCATATATCTTTGTTTAGGAATGTGTTTTATTGGAGAAACATAAACAATTGCATATCCTCATTTCCTAAGAGAGTGAGTAGCAACAAATTGACACCATAGCAATGTGAGCTAAGATCTCAGAAGGAATATCTTTTCTAATATATTTCAGGAGTAAGGCCCAATAGAACCCCTTTCATTGTCAATTGAAAACAGGAAACAGGAAACATGAAACATAATCGACGATGAGGATAGTTGTTATTTTGTTAACTTTCATTTATCAAAATATGAGGCATAGATAAATAATTTGATCTTGAATCATAATCAAAATAGTACCTTCAATTTATAACCCAAATTTGAGTTTTTCTATCTAGAAAAGTAGGAACTAACTTTGACAAACTTTATTCATTTACTGACAGGTGAATATCATTATATCTGTATTCTAAGCAAAAACAAAATGAACATCGTGGTCCAACAACAAAAGGGAAATCGAGATTCTTGTGGACTTTTTTTTTTTCTTCTTGGGATTCTTTCGTAATTACCCACCAAAACTCTACAAAGTGCTAAAAAGGAAAAGCATTTATTTACCAATTGATGCTCCTCAAATGTTGTCAAGAACAAGGCAGATAAGAAAAAAAAAAGGTCAAAAAGGACTCAGAGACCGGCTAAAACATTAAGGTAATCAGAAGCAGGGTTGAGAAGATGAGAAATCATACCATGAAAGAATTAGATGGACTGCATAAAAATGCAATCCTCCTCATGGGGTTTTCAGATTCGAATTTTGCTAGCCAAAAAACCCCCTCAATCCTCTTTTGTGAGAAAAATCAATCAAGCACTCCGAGAGAAACAATGCAAGAAGGTGATCCGAGAAGCCTACTCGATTCCGATAAAAGATGATGGTCAAGGAATAGAGGGACTGGTAAGATGGAAGAGAGCTGCCATGATAAGGCATATACTGTTTTTGTTCCTGAAACTTAGCTCCCTGTTACTTGGACAAAAGTATAAGTACTATGGAAGAGGAAAAAGCTTTTGGGATTTTTAAAGTTTCATAAAGACAGCTCATGGTGCTGTGAAATGCCACTGAAGTTACGAGAAAGACATAAAAAATGGATGTTGGTTTCTTAAATTTTGCTTTATAGTCAGAAAAATGGCATTCTAGAGGCCATTAAAGTTAAAGGATCATTCCAGACATCGAGTAATTTGCAACAGTAACAGCTTTATTCATGTAAAAGTTGCTAGTTATGGGGAAAATGAATTGATATGGCTTGGAACTAGAATTAGAAAACTTGGTTGGCGTTCAACCTGACGTGTTCAATTCTATATATACAAGCTGCTAAAAAAGGAAAGATGAACTACTTTGAGTAGCCAGCAAAAAAGTAGAACAGTTTTTTATATATGAAATTTGATTCACAAAGCTTTTAAAGAGGAGACCTTCCCCGAATTTGTTGGCAAAATGTCAAGGAAACAAGGAGCTTTTTTTGTGGTTTGTGAAAAGAACAACATAAATAAAGGAAGCTTCCGTCATTAATCCATCTTAGACGATAAGGGAAGAGATGCAGCAAAACAGAAGCTGAGTTGACATAGTGAGAATCAATGCTCTTCCATAGTTATTCAACTCTTGAAATTTTTGCTGGCGGCCAAACAATAATAATAGTGTAAAAATCTCATCCTTGCTTGTCTTCTGTTTAAATACATGGAAACAGATGTACAGAATTATGTATGTTATAGGAAAAAATTGGTGCACGCATCTTGAGTTTTTTGATAGGCTAATCATCATTTTCTAGTTCAGAGCTAAACCTGAACAAGGTTTTTGTTAGGCTTTACAAATCCAAATTTTAATCCCAAAAACGAAAAAAGAAAGATGAAAACAAGCAAGTATCCAACATTCGTAACAAAGAGGAGATGCCCTTAAGTGGAGGGCACCTATTAATCAAATAGTTTATTCTTCCACTACGAATGGATTCAATAAAATCACTATCAGTCAAGTTGCTATTTTTACAATTTTTTTTCTAAAATCAGCTGTATCCGTAAAATAAGTGTCCATATTTACACAGGCACAAACAGATACCCGTGTTGAATGTTAGATCGAAAAAATTTATACAATGAAGACTCACGTCTAGGAGTGTAATCAAATAAAATTTTTGATAAATCGTGACATGTTAAGTTTTTGTCTGTTTATATTCATTTATTAAGTTTAATAAATGATTTTAAATAATATTATAATATTTATTTATTAAACAAATTAAAATGAATAAAAATTTATTTGATTCGTTTATATTTATAAACAAATTCATTTAAAATTTATTCATTTATTAAACAAACTAAAACGAATAAAAATTCATTTGATTCGTTTATATTTATAAATAAATTCATTTAAAACTCATTCATTTATTGTTCATCTATTATTTATTTAAAATAATATTAATAAAATTATATTTTTATTTTTTACCTTAATTTTATTTTAAAATTCATTTATATATATATTTATATTCATTTGAAATTTATTTGTTTAAATTTGTTTAATTATTCTTGGTTTATTATGCATAAATATATTTATTTATAAATGTTGTGAATATGTTCGTTTAATATTTATGAATTAGCTTATTTAACTTAATTAAATGAGTATGAACCCAATAAAAATAACCTTAAATCAACGACCATGAATGAACAAAACAATTTTTTTAATGAACATGAACACCTTTAAAAATAAATAAAGAAATCATAGATTTATGTTTGTTCATTCATATTCATTTCATTTACAGCTATAATCACATCACCTATGCATTATCTACTTATTGAACAACTTTTGAAGCTATTTTTGAGATCCAGTTAACTGCAGTTCCACCAAAGAGTACACAGAACCAGAGATCCAATGCGAGGACTGAAGAAAAGATAAGCAATGCCAATGTTTGGGATCGATTCAATGACCAGCCAGAAACTTCAGCCATTGTCTTCAAAAATGGAAAGGAACTGCTCGGGAAATCTCGTAGTGTAATGGACCAAGCTGTTATCCACCGTACACGGGAAGGAACCAGGTCAACTTCCTCTCTTAAGCGCCTCCCCATGTCCGGCATGTGGCCACCCCCATACAGTATAGCTATCTTATTATGACCATCATCAATTGCTCTTCTGAGTGCTTCTATGGCAGCTCGGTTCCTCTCACCAATGACAACAGATTTCCCTTCCGGAAAAGCTGTCACTTGTGTGAACCTTCACAAATTATATTTTCGCATCATTCTCTTATTAACAATGCTTGTCATATAATATATATGAACTTATGTTCAAATGCAAAAACTACCCTCTGCCCCCTTTTCCGGCCCAAATACGAAATACCATAGCTACTACCATCTAAAACATACAAAATACTGCAAAATTAAGATTTTGAGTTTCCTTGTAAATAAAGTATCATGACATTTTCAAGCATTTCTAAAACCCATATAATATAGATGTATAAATATTTTGCCAAAACTTACTCAGAAGTTAATACTTTTGCCAGGAAAACCTTCATAGCAGCACCAAAGTCAAGCATTGATAAAGCTTCAACTTCTAGATAATCAGAAGCCTGGCTTTCCACATCCGCACAAACACCAACAATATTCAGAAGACCCACAAGAGGCATAGTTAGCACACGTGAAGCCCAAAGAAGCTTCGATCTCCAAGAATCAAGGTCCTCAGGGATTGAAGCAGGCTGTATTAAAGCTTTTGTTGATTTAAGGGCCCCATCCATAGCAATTGTGAAGAAACTTTCACCTTTTTCAAACTGGATAAAACATGATTCAGAACATTAGATGTAGAAGCACGATGTTATTGTTGAATATAAAGTTGACATCAAACTTCACATCATAAAAGCATCCGACCTGAAGTAACTTAAAGGTCTCGTAGTCAAGATCTGCATGGTACCAATTATCATCCTGGTAATCAAGACAATCTGATTGGAAATCAAGCATAAGTATTCGAGCCATCTGCTGCTGCATGGATCTTAGAATATTGAAACCCCGTGAACGTGAACTTTTGAGCCTTTTTGCTGCTGTAGGGTTCCTTCTATTTTCCAAACTCTCCCTGCTGACCACCATCTCATACAGAACACAATCATATTGTGCAAGTTCCTTTTGAAGGGTTTCAAAGTACCTAAAGCTAAGATTAGTCATTCGACCAATTTAATTGAAAAAAGGTTGTTACGTGCAACTGGATCTTTTATCCACAGAAAGGTTTCAGAAGAAATATTAAGGAAAAAAAAAAAAAAACTCTAACTTTAACATATTTTCATCGTTCTTTATGCAGGCAGGCCAAACCAAAACCCAGATTTTCATCAGCAGGCTTGATTAATCAATATAATCATTCTTCCCATGCCTTTCTGTAGAGCATATTCTTAAAGCAAGATACAAGTAGGTTTAGAGTCCTACCTGTATACAAAAACTTTTTAACATCACGTTTACTAATTATCATCCACTTTTAACTAAAACCTTTTGCTTATTCACTGCTCAAGTGCATTCATACAGGGCTACAGACTTCCCAGTCCAAATGACGCTCCGCTTCATTCATTTTGATTTTTTTTTTTAAATAGAACTTCATTCAGCTTCATTCCATTAACTTATAATTTATCAGCAATATCCATTTACATTTCAGATTTTCCTTTAAAAATAATGCATTCAAGTTGAATTATCTTCAAATTAAGATATTACACTCTTTTGGGATAAAATAAAATAAAATCAGATAAAAATTGAAACCAGATAACTAAGCATAACCCTCCCTCCATAACACATAATCATGACAGAAACAAAACATAAAATTACCAGTAATCTCATAAAGGTTGTAAGTCTGAATTAGCAAAACATACTCTTTATCCGCGATATGAATCGTTGAGACCAAATCAACCTGAACCATCAAGAAAAACAAGAAAATCCCGGAATTAGAATTCATAAAACTGATTCTTCATTACATTAGTCAGAATTAGAATCGGAGCTTGAGCGGTAGTATCAGTACCTGAACAAAAGGGTTAAGAATAGACGAGGGAAGCCTCTTACGATAACTGACAACAGCAGTCTGCAACTCGCACCTGTTCCTGTGATTCCCTCTCTTTAATCTCAAGAAATCCGCTACAGAGTTGTTGCTAAAAAACTGCTCCACCGACCCATCTTCAACGGTCTCGTTCGAGGAACAACGCAAAAGCTTCAACGGCGGGTATTTGAGAGGTTTTGAGAATATAGGATTGGGTTTGCACAGCTTAAATGATATAGGCCGAAGAAAAGTAGACGTGGGAGATGAATCAGGATTAGAACTTGAAGGAAATGAAGATGCGGATAAGACAAGTGGGAGAGAGCTGGAAACCATAGTTGCGAGAGAGGGAATGAAGAGGAGGGGGATTAGGCTTTTATTTATTTATTTTTAATCCATTGAAAAAGAATAACCTAGTTAAAAGTTTTTTAATATATATATATATTTCCACGTTAAGGCAAAGTCCTAGTATCTTGGAAGAAAGTGAAACGAGTTGGCAAGGATGTTAAAAAGAAGAAACACTATTGACCAAGTTGACCATTCAAAACCATACAACTCATGAGAAAACTACAGCGTCCACAAGATTTTGTTTTTGCTTAGTTTTTAATAAATAAAAAAATTCACTTATATCAATTTCATATCTTTTTATCTTCACATTAAAAATTTCATCATTTTTAAAATTTTATGTGATATATATATATATATGTGTGTGTAAATTTTAGACTAATGTGTTAATAAATCTTTTTTTTTTTTTTAGAATGTAAAAAGATAGAATAAAAAATATATAAAATATTAGTTTTGTAAAAGATAAAATATCTCAAAAAATCTAAATATTAATTATACATAGAATGTAAAAAGATATAAAATATATTAGTTTTACATGTAACTAAATCCATCCTCATAAAAAACTTTTACTATATCTATCTTAAATTCAGTAATTACAGCAAGGAAATTACAAGTACACACCAAAAATGAAATAATTCAAATACATGAATTACTGATTATTTAGGATCAACAGAAAATTTCTTTAAAACAATCTAAGCTTATGCTGGAAATGAGATTTATTGCTTCCCTGCAAAACAAATGAATATGTGACTGCCCTTTAGGGGAAGAATAGATAGGTATGAGTTAATCAATTGTTATGACAAAGGAATGAAGTAGTAAGCAAATGAAAGTTCCAAGAGAATAAGGTCCAAAATATATAGCCCACTCACCAGCTTCTGGGTTTTCAGCAGCACTTGCAACTAACCAATAAAGATACTTTAAAGAATATAATGAATGAAACCTTCTAGTTTGAATCAATGAGATCCCATCAAGTTCACCAGAGAATGATTAAAGATATACATTATATTCATGCTTCTCAGCTTTCATTGTGTTAAGAGCCTAATGCCTGCTTCAAGATCTTCTAAGGTTATGGTGCTCAGTTCATCTGCGTCTATACAGTCAAAATTGAGCCTAAGATCAAGGTTCTCCCTAGCATTAACTAGTATTGGATCAACTAAACCGCCATTCATCTCCTTACGCTGCTTTTCTGTTGTTTCTCTCTCTATTAGTCTTGCTATTGCTTCTAAACTGCAAGAATTATGCAACTTAAATCCATATAACAAACTCTCCTCTGTTTGATTATTCATCTTGATATTGAGGATCTTGGCTAGTTCTTCTGAGTTGAAGTCACTAAAATGAAAAAAATTTTGTCACTCTTCTGCAGAACCCTTCATTAGAAGCAATTACACGCTTCATTGGTTCGCTATACCCTGCAAATATGACCACAATTTTTCCGCTGTCCATTACTGACATGATCTCTTCTAAGGCCTCTAATCCATAGTCCTTATCATCTGCTTTTTGCATGGGTATTAACCGATATGCTTCATCAACAAAAAGAATTCCTCCCTCTGCTTCTTGGATCTGCACAAGATCAGTCATAAATCAGTTTATTTGAGAAAGCATAATAACCTTGATCAAGAAAAAGCACAAGGAAACACCTTTCTCCTTGTCTTTGGCCCAGTATGTCCAACAAATTCACCAACCAAATCTGTCCGTTGCACTTCTGTTACCTTGTCAGTGGGTAGAATTCCCACCATATGAAGTAATTTCCCAAGAATCCGAGCTACCATGGTCTTACCTGTAGAACATATAATCATCTTGTCATTCATACTAACCAAACATCCTAAAAAGTGTAAACCAACATGCTTTCTAGAGTATCATCAAAAGACAGTAATCCATTTCAAGACATACAACCCAATAGCATTTACCAGTTCCAGGATTGCCGAGGAACGCCATATGAGGAGGTCTTCTAGTGCCAACTTTCAGCCCAAGCGTTCTGCGTCTTTCATCCAAAAGCATCCCTTTTGCCCATTTCCGAAGTTGTACTTTGAGATCATGCAAGCCCACGACATTGAACAATTCCTTTTCAAGTTCGTCCATCTTAGCCTTTGTTTCACAGCATGCTTCAAGAGCTCTTCTCTTTCGCTGCTCTTCAAGGTGAAATTGCAATAGTTCACTTAACTTCTTACTTCCGGGGCCCTTTGAAAGATGTTTTATAGGAGTCATACCCTCCTGCAACACAAAAGGTAAACTAACTATCATGAGTTGGTATAAGAAAAAAATCAAGCAGAACGGAATAAACAAGTATATTACATTGTCCTCAGCACTGCAATTAGCATTGTACTCAAGCAGAGTCTTGACAGTTGCATAGTCATCAGATCGAATCGAGTACCAAACAGCAAGGTGTAATGGTGTCATTCCATTCTGCATAAATAACATGGAAGAAGAAACTTTCAATAGAAGCAAAACTATCCATCCAGTTCAAATCACATACAACAATAAAAAGGAAATAAAGAGCCAAGAAACAGCACATTAGCTTTGGCTTCAATGAAAGCACCATGAGCAAGAAGCAACCGTGCAGCTTCATTACATCCATTCTTGGCTGCCATATGCAATGGAGTTTCTCCATACTGCAAAAGTCAACACATAGAACTCAGAGGAAGATACCAAAGGTCCAAACCAAGGAGCGTACTAGATTTTCAAAGGAAAATTTTAAGCAGTTAAAAAATCAAACATATTGAACAAATAGTGAAGAATAAATAAAATGTTTACCTACCATATTCTTGGCCTCCAGCTCAGCTTTTTCTGGTCCTTGCCAATCAAGCAAAAATTTAATTATCTCAGCCCTATCATGTCCAGCAGAAAGATGTAACGGTGTCTGTGCCATCTGCATTTGTAACTAAATGAAATCAAAAGACCTAAGACTAAGATGAAATAGATTCCATATATATTGCACACAGACATAGAAAAATATCAGTAGTAGGCATTGAATTCGATCTCTCTAATTCTTAGAAGAATAGTAGCAATAATCACATAAGAAGCAGCGCTTAATGTTCACTGTTAGAAGCTCAAAATCAACAATGAAGCGGTTATCATATGCCATGAGTATGTGACGTACGACCAAGAAACAATTAAAAAAAGAATAAAATAAAATTGGTAACAAGCTATTATAATAAAATAGGGCAACAATAGTTTTGCAGCTGCTGCTTTGAACAGGCAAAAGGTTTAGTTATAAGCAAATAAAGCAGAACAATATTAAGTCAAACAGAAGACGTAGGATAGCTTCATTCAGCTTCTGAAATCGCCTTATATGCCGTATATGGCTTTCGTCATATTTATGGTCAACATCTTATAACTGCCCTTTACCACCATACTTTTCACAGTAAACTTAGAATATATGTTGAATTTTGCATCAATGAATGATTAAAAAAGTTACGCTTGCCCCATGGAACAGCGTCGTTAACCCATTTTTGTACTCCATCTATCATGCTGTATAACTATTGATCTGTGGCTGTGCCACCCTCAACCTCCCATGTGCAATAGACTATCTTGCTAACACGAAAAAACTCTGGATCACTTTTCATTAAGATGGCAGCGGATCTTAAAACATCAAACTTTAACCAAAACTAAGGCTAAAAAATCAGGCGAAACATTCCAGGTTCATATGCGTCATTTACAAACTACTAAAAGCGGGGGAAAAAAAAAAGAAAAACAAAAGGGTAAAAGAAGGAGTCTTACAACAGGGTTTCTCTCCGTTGAGAAGAAAAGGGTTGTCCTTGAGCAGCTTCTGGAGACCACCAAAATCCCCTGATTGAGCAAACCCATGAATGGTGGTGGGCTTGGCAGATCTCAAAGACTGATCCTGACGCCTCTTCATCCTTTAGAAAACTATATATCAACTTTGTTATTTCCTTCTTTGTTGTCTCTGTGTGGAAGAAAACAGAGAAAAAGAAAGAAAGAAATGGAGAGGAAAATGAGATGATTTTCTGTTGGGGGAGGAAGGAGTCATTGGGAGGTCAATACGAGTAGCAATTCCCCTCCACGTCCGACGCTCGTGTCTGAATCTGACACTTGTTTTCTTTTAGCTCTCCCCTTTTCCTTTATGTTTTCTTATTTCTACTTTGGCTTCCCTATGTTCATCGGCCACCTGTTTCTAAGCTGTTAATAACTATTCCAAAATTCCTTTATAATAATAAATCAATAATAATACACTTTTCCCTAATTTAGATTCCCAAAAAAAAAAAAAGATGATGTCTCTATTTCAGGCATGTTTTAAATGTGTTCTGTTTACATTATAATCTAATTACTACTATTTGTATCAAATACTAATACAAATATATAAGCACTTTGAATTTTTTTTTTAAATATATTTATACAAGAGCAATATTTATTAAATCCTTTTGTTCCATGAATCTAAATCTAGATGAAGTTTTTTTTTTTTTGGTTGAATATCCAATTCAAGATCAGCATAATCAATTAAATTGATAAAAATAAAATCCTTTATTTACATAGTTTTGCTTTTTACAATTTATTTTGATGAATAATACGTAAATTTAACATAAATTCTCATTAAATTTTAAAATATGTTATAATCTTAAAATAAAATAGTTTTCTTTCATCTAAATTTTTTATTCAAAATAAGCAAAATATTTGATATATTGATAATCCACTTTTGGACTCGTCAAGCATTGATATCAAATAAATTTTACATGAAGTTTCATAGATGAAATTCATATTTTTTTTATTATAAATGAGTAAATAAGATTTTTAATAAAAAAGAAATCAACATATTAATAGAATTTAATATAAAAATTAATAATATGTAAAAAAATTATTAAAAATATCATTTATAATTTAAATTTAATCGATATTTATTCAATAATAAAAATTTTATTAACATTTTTACAAAAAATATCTATTTAATAAATATATCAAAAAATTTTCAAATTTCACATGTTTGATTTATGTAATTTTGTATACTTGATCTATATTATAAAATTTTTTAATTTATAAATTTTATTTTTTTTATTTATTCATTTTTAATAAATATTTTCACGAATTTCATATTTGTTACTTCATGTAAATATTTTCCTTGATAACTTCTGAATTTCTTTTTTCTTGCGAAAAGAAAATTAGGCATCAAGAATTGTGAATGTATTTTCTATCGCGTGATAAAAAAGAAAATCATATCCAATCCTATCATATTCCTCTATAAACCCAAAAATTATTAGCAGTGATTTAATGCAAATGCACGCATGTTTTACAACTACAATCTAAAATTGACAAGGGTGACTCAATAAAATTTTCAAAGGGGTATAAGCAACAAAGGCTATCCACCTCATCTTTAATCATTCCCATGTTAGTCATGTAAACAATTGCTCCAATCGTTGTGTGTCTTTGGTTGCTTTCCTTTCCTTGCCAATAATAATACAATGGTCACGAATATTTTTGGTTAAAAGGTATAAAAGGTCATTGAATTATAATTAAAAATTATTTAAGATTTATTTATTTTATTATAATCAATCAATCAATCAATCATTTTAATATTTATTTTTATTTAATTAAATTTTTATTTGGATTAAAAGTTAAAAATGAATAATTTCTTTTATCAATTAAAATAAAATTTTATATGATGTTAATAAAATAAACAAAAAATTATCATATGATGCAATTAATATATGTAAAAATTAAATAAAATAAAATTATTATTTTTCTTTTTATTTTATTTTTACGTTTAATATCACTTTAAGAATTTAATTGACTGTTGTAGTTTGGGATTGATTTATTTATTTTTTTCATTTAATTAAATTTTGTTTAATTAAAGATTCAATTGATTGACAATTAAGTCGAAATATAAGATTAATAACTTAATTGATTATAATAAGATATTAATGATTTGATTTTGTTTTAATTATAGTTGAATGGCATTTTGACCATTTAACTTTTTTTTTTATGAAAGAGAATGTAACATTGGGATAAAGAGAATTATATGTATTTAAATTTCAATACTATATATATTGAATATTATTTCTTTAAATCATTAAATAAATCAATTAAATTAAATCTTGAAAATTTTAAATAAATATTTTATTAAGTGATTGGGAAAAAATCTGTTGAATTATTAAATGAAAAAAAAAGGTTTAATAGTTACCTTTGGAAGCAAGCATATACTTAAGTAATGTTCTTCTAAGGTCAAAGTATTTGCAATTAATTGAAAATTTCATTTTGTATATGAAAGGTGAGAGCCCCATGAACAATAAAACAATTAGCAATTCTTAATATTTCATTGGCATTTAGTGAGAAGTAATGGATATCAAAGTTATTAATGGGTGAAAATAGTTTTTAAATTTTAGATTAAGTTTTTCTATATAAATATGATTGAATTTGAATCTAATATCTATAAATATGTGATTTAAACTTTAACATTTGAAAATTTTGTAAATTTCATATTATAATTTCATTTTTTTTAAAAATTATCAAAGTTTATATATTTTTTAAAAAAATGCATAGTTATAATTTTTTATTTTTACATTATGATCTCATTTATTAAAAAAATTATCAAAATTTATGTATTTTCTAAAAAATACATAGTTATAATTTTCTCATTTTCATATTATGATCTCACTTATAAAAATAATAAAATTTTATGTATTTTCTCAAAAAAAAAAAACATATTTATGTATAGATAGATTGAGCCAAGCTTGAATTTAGTTTTCATACGATTAGGCATAGCTGAAACCAACCTGCCACTTAGCCCCCCCCCCCCCCCTAAAAAAAAGAAAAAATCCAGGCTCTTACATGTGTCCGTCTAAAACCATCTCTTACATGTGATTACATTCACAAAGTTAGGTTTCTAAGTTTGATTTTATTTAAATAAACTTTTATATTACATCTAAATAAAATTTTAAACTTTAATTTGCATTCAAATTTTAAATAAAATTTTAACTTTAATTTATATATAAATAAATTTTTAATCTTTAATTTATATTTAAATAAATTATTAACATAAATGAATTTTTTATTTAAAAATAAGAGTTTATTTAAATATAATAAAAAATAGAGATAAAGATGAAAGCCTTGGCCGCTTTTGCACATCTTCATTATTCATCGTTATCCCTGCAGAAACTAAGCTAAGTGAGTCGCAATCTCCAAACTCGCTGCCGGACCTGCCGGTCGCTAATGGTAACTATTTAGATTTACGTAAACAACCAACTGAGTCGCGTACCCAAAAGCCCAACTTCCTAAAGGCCGAAAACCCAAAAGCTTCGGGTTCTAGACATAAGCAAAAACAACAAGAGGATGCCGACCCAAAACGTTACGTGTCGCCCAAAAGTGCAGTAGATCAGGTTTCTTTAACTTGTGGTCATCACACTCCACCACGGAAGATCCGCTTCAAATCTATCTCAGATTTTTTAAAATTTTTTGTTTTTATTACGCATGTTATTGGTTATTACCTTATTTTATTGTATAAGTAAAAATTTGACAGGAAAAATAAATAAATTGGATAATTCCGAGAAAACTGGAAGGAAAAGATTTTTTTATTCTTTGCCAATAAAGTTGGAACGTGGAACTCAAGCGTTCAATTTTTTGTTCCAATCTCTTACAAAAATGGCGGCAGTGACAGAGCCTCACTTTTGTACTTTCCAGAGAGGCCAACAGTTTTGTTTCAAGGAGCAAAACTGGCTTAAACGGGGTTGTTGTGTACGATTGCCGGTTATAACCAGAAACCGTCATAGGGTGTACGTGCAAAAGTGTCGGTCGTTTAGGGGAGAAGATGGAGGGGAAGTGGAAGAGAAACAGATGGAAAGTGAGAGAAAGCAAGAGATTTTGATGGAAAATGAAGTGGAATTGGAAAAAGGAGATGGGTTTTGGAAATCTTTGAAATCTGCTGTTTTTGGGGTTAGTAAGTTCGGTTCTCAATCTCAAGATGAATATGAAAAAGCTGTGGCTAAAGTCGAGGGAGTTTTCTCTTCGGTGAGTTATATATAATTATAAATTGTGTTTTATTAATTGAATTTCTCTCTTTCTTGGTTCCCTTTTGGAATTTGTTCTATATAATTCAAGTTTCAATTATTTGTATTATGCTTTATAATTAGTTTGGTAAATGCGTGTTTACATCAATTCTCATGTTAGAAGTTGTATTAATGATTAAAAAGTTACTTCAAATTTTTTAATTTTGAAATATATTCTTTACTGGATTTTTATGTTTGGTTGATATGGCTATCAGCTTGTTGTAAATAAGCACCAGTACAACTTGGATTTAACCTATCAGTTTCTTTCATGAGCCAGATTGCTATGCAAATAGGAAGATATATTGTGACCATGATGAGCACTGGAGTGATACTCTTAATTGGTTTTCAGTTGTCAGGTTAGCCTATGTACATCATTGTACTTGTGGATATTTGAACTGATTTAGACGCCTTTCTTTAAAAGAACATCCCTCTCTGAAAAGTTCAATTTTGTAGGTGGAGACAGTCAGATGGATACATTGATTTGGTATAGCTGGGTTGGAGGCATTATCATTGGAACCATGATTGGAGCTAATATGGTTCTAGATGAACACTGTCGTGCTGGTCCAAGAAATGTTGTCATAACTGGAAGGTATAATATATTGTTTGGCCATGATATTTGATTTTCAGTTTCTTTGGTAAGCTTTACCATCGGTTTCACTTAAGACCTGAAATTGTATTTGGTTTGGTAGAAACAAAATTTTACACGAATATGTTGTTAAATGCTAAAGGATTGTTGATATAGAGAACTTAAGTTTTTCTGTTGTGGTTATGTGTTTTTGACTGGCGTGATATAGCACAAGGGGACTGGGAAAAGCACTTGCTCGAGAATTTCTTCTTTCTGGAGATCATGTGGTTGTTGCTTCTCGCAGGTGGAGTACCAAATCATAATTAACCCTAGTTTAAAATACTTTGTATACAATTTTTATCAATAAAGTTCTCACGACACCCTATCCTTATTGGATCTTGTGAAAATAGTCCTGAATCTGTTCATATGACTGTCAAAGAACTGGAGGAAAACCTCAAGGAAGGTATGACTGCAGGTGGCCCATCTAGTAAGAATCTGGGACAAGCAAAAGTGGTTGGCATAGCATGTGATGTTTGTGATGCCAATGATGTCAAAAAATTAGCCAACTTTGCCATCAATGAACTTGGTTCTGTTGACATTTGGGTGAGTTATATGGCCTGATTCTGTAGTTTATCCTATCTCTCTCTTGCATGCACATGCGAACACATTCATACAAGATGCATTGTGATGTCATGTTAGCATGCTGATGCTTTTGGGAAATGGTGTTAGGTCTAGCTTTGGAGCAAGTAGAATGATCTTATTTTAATTATGAATTATTCTGGACTCTTGACCTTAAGAAACATAAAAAACCATGCATAGTGATATTGTTAAACCGAAATCCTGGACCTTCAAGCAAAGAGCTCCACAGAATTGAGCATTTTCTATTCTGTTTTGGAGATTTCGGTGTATTTGAATATTATATCATTATAGATGCTGAGCTTATAATAATTTTGCATGATATGGACTATTGAAGATGACTACAGTGACTGTTGTTATCTACAAGATTAGTTCCTGTTTGTTGAGGTTGGGCAAGGAACATTTACTTGTGTGCAAAATATGATGCTCTCTGTGATTCTGATTTTTTCATTCGACAGATAAATAATGCTGGCACCAATAAAGGTTTTAGACCATTGCTACAGTTCAGCGATGAAGATATTAGACAGGTACTTTTGATTTGTTTGATATGTTACTTGAGCAATTCGACCTTTTTGTATTTCAATAATATAGATCCTCTCAAAAACTTGTAAGCTTTGCTAAAAGCGTAGGACTGTAGGAGCTAGGATATTGAATTACCAGTTCCCTTTGTATATGATTGTGTTGATGCTTCTGCCTGTAATTAGTGTGTGTAACACAACTAACCAATAGCCAATAGCCAACTAGTGATTGATTTTCTCTCACTGTAATTAATTGTTAACACAAATATTGAAGTCAGATGCGTGCTCTCAGGTATCTAGTGGCTGACTTAGTATGATGTATATGGTTAACAAGATGGCAATAGCTTGTCTCTGACCAGCTGATTATTTGGTAGATTGTCTCAACAAATCTTGTTGGTTCTATTCTCTGCACTCGGGAAGCCATGCGCATCATGAAAAACCAGCCAAAGGGGGTCCACATATTTAACATGGATGGTGCAGGTTCTGGGGGATCTAGCACTCCTTTGACTGCTGTGTAAGTTGTCATTATCTATCACTGTTGGAGTTAGTTCTTTTTGTAGCCATTAATATCTTGTATGGGTAAAATGTTGAAATTTTCTTTCAGCAGATCTCAAAATTTGTGATGTTCTGAAGTTTTAAATCGTTAATAATGATGATTACTCCCTTTTATCTTCTCATACTTCTAGATATGGGTCAACAAAGTGTGGTCTTAGACAGCTTCACACATCACTTCTGAAGGAGTGCAAACGTTCTAAAGTAGGAATCCATACAGCATCTCCAGGCATGGTTCTTACAGATCTGCTCTTAAGGTATGTTTGATATGTCCTGATTTTTCCGAGGTAGTCTCTTTATGCATCTGTTGGCTGGCTTAGCTCATCATTTTAAGAGGTTACAACTATTTATATACCTATTTTGAACATGCAATTTGACAATGTAAACTAGAGAGACATGCCGGTTCCAATTTTCATTTAGTGACTGGTCCCTCATTTTCATTTTCTTTTGCATGATACAAATATTTATTACTTGATAAATGTACTATTGTTGTTCAGTATTTGTTTTTCACTTTTACAGTGGCTCAACCATAAAGAATAAACAAATGTTCAATATCATCTGTGAGCTTCCTGAGACTGTTGCTAGAAGTCTAGTTCCACGAATGCGGGTTGTAAAGGGGACAGGGAAGGCTATCAACTACTTGACCCCACCTCGGATATTACTGGCTTTAGTCACTGCCTGGCTGCGACAAGGTCGCTGGTTTGATGAACAGGTGATCTTGATTCTCTGGGAAAAACATTTGTCACATAGTTGCAATCATTATAAGAAAATGGCATCCTGCATCTAATGAATCCTGTGGTTAGGGAATGTCTCCACTCAACTCCAAACTTTTTGTTCCTAATCCTTTTAATTAAATCCGCTCCGATGGATAGACTGAGAATTTAAACTTTAAAAATACTTCTTTACATCTAAAGCCAGACTCATTAATGATGTAAAAATTCCTTTTTTTTTTTAGTTAAATAAGGTCACCAAGCTCAGGATACTTCTCTAAGTTTTGTATGCTGCATGGTCTGTTGTTCTAACCCCGATGTCTGGTTTTAAAGCCTCTTTTTGCTTGAATTGGTTGTGTTTTGTTGAAATGTGGTATTGTCATTCTGGTACCTAAACCGTTGGGACATTGAACCCCTTCTTTTCCTATTACCATTTTTTTAATGCAAGAATTTGTACTTCCAGGGTAGGGCATTATACGCAGCAGAGGCAGATCGAATTCGAAACTGGGCTGAAAACCGTACTCGGTTCTCGTTTACAGATGCAATGGAAATGTACACGGAAAACACTTGGGTGTCTGTGTTCTCGCTTTCAGTTGTTTTTGCCTTCATTATCCTTTCTAGCACAGGCAACACATTCCCCGGCACCTGAGGCTTCAGAGCCATAATCTCAAAGCATCAAGACTACCTTATAGCATTGCTGTCAGTCAAGGAGCCAAGTATGATGCTGTGATTGTAGACGTGACATAAGATACGATTCTAAAGTCTAGACAGCCATTGAATAGTTGGTTTTTCACGTGCAACCTCTCAGGATTTACATATATCTAACAGTTGGATAATTCATTATTGGATCTCAGATCCCTTAGCCCATATCTGTTGCTTTGCCTTCCATCAGTTCTATGCATACGAGTACTGACTGGGACAAGCTTTATGGGTTCTGAACACAGTAGCAGACACAGACTTTGATTTTAATTGAAGCATTCTTTATTCCTATACTTGTAACTCTTATTCCTGTAATGACTGAATTGTAATGAAATCTAGATCCTTCCTTTATTCATACTAGCAAGTATGGGAACTCTTTCTGCAAAGCACTTTTTACTTGTTTCCCCACTGAAAAGGCATTTTACTGCCCCGCCTTGTCCTGATGCAAGGCGTCCGAGGGATATAGACTCATTGAGTCCCGTGCATTGCTTGTTTATTTTAGATTCTGCCGGGCCCCTTTGGGTGAGTGTTGTGCAGAAAACTCAACAGCAAAGACTATTCTAAACAAGTAGCATAACATTATAAAAGGCCCAGACCCATGCGATCAAAACTAGCCTGCTGGAATTTTTTTAATAATTAAGCTTACCTTTGAATTTGGATTATTGAAATTAAAAATAAAACTTAAATTATTGAAATTAAAAATATAATATTTTATCAACAAATCGCACCGTTATTAGTCATAATAGGTATCTTAATCTCAAGCCTGCTCTCTTCAAAACCAAAAGCAATGATCCCCAACCCCAATCAAATTTTCTTCATGATTCCTGGAAATGCCAACCCTGCTTGTCACTTCTAACTATTAGCTGTGAATTCCAAATACAACAATATTTACAAAATGCTTGAATTGCTTTTCCCACCAAATCAAAAGGGTTTTGATGTCTTTGGAAGCCATTTTCTCATGCCAAAGCCCACTTGATGATATTGAAAGGTAATGGCTGCAATTTGGAGCAATTCGGGTCCAAAATGATAGCCTTTGCAGAAAGAACAAAAGTCAGAAAAAAGATAAGAAATACACTTAGAATCAAGTGATTGCAACTTAATTTTGTTTTTTCAAAGGTTTGTTAAAAGGAACCAATTTAATGCTTTAATTCTTCATAGGAGGAGAATCTAAAACCTTAACAAACGTTTTATTTTTTTCATTTGTTTTATTTTTTATAGCTGGATTGAACTGAACAAATGGCTTTAGTCAAAGCAGCGAATGTCATGCCAATAATCATGAGAAGAAAATAATAATAGTATTGCCATGTGATGTGATTTATCATGGCATCTTTCTACCCTACCTAACTTTTCCCCTCCCTAGAAAAAGAGAACAAATACGATCTCTTTTTTTTTTTTTCAAAAAATAAATAAATAAAGTCAAAACATTATAAAAATTTTAGGATAAATCACTTTTCATGCATTGACCTTTTAAAATAATAACAATAATAGAAAAATGTGCTAAGTATATGTTTTCAACATAATAATAATAAAAAAAAAAAACCCAAGACTAGGAGAACATAACCTTAAAAAAGTTTCAGCACCGTTTGTCTCATTGTGCGTGCCCACCATTACTGGCTATAATGAAGGAACAAGCGACAAGGATAAAAGGTGAGTGATTTTTTTAAAGTTTGGTTATGTAATGCTAAATTCCAATGGCTTCAAGGAAACGTTTTACCATTTAGAATTTAAAATTTTAATTTGAATTATGAAGAGAATATGTTGAAATTTATGAAATATAAAAGATAAATTATTTTTAATTGTGTAATTTAAATTAAATGAATTTCATATTTGTTAAAATAAATTTTATATAACCAACAGTTGCCTGCCATATTGGTAAAATATTAAAATTTTAATTTTAATGATTAGAATTTAAATTCTAATAATTTTAAATATAAAAGTAAAATTCATATTAATCTTGATTTTATTCGTTTTCTTTTGTTTTTGAAGTTCACTGGATATCTGGGCTGGCACTTATAGCAGGCATTGTAGATTTTGATATTGTCAAGTCAAAAATGTCTCCAGTCCTAACAAGCCTGCTGGCAGCTTCACCTCATATGCAGGTTTGAACACATCTCTCCACCGCCCTCACCTACCATTTAGAATCAATTGCCTCCGGCTTACTTCTTCCTTGATCCTCCTAACGGAGATATTGCACAAACCAAATGTTTATTGCCAGTAAGAAATGTTTACGATTCGCCGATGAGATCTTAACTTAGCAGCGAGAAGAAGGTTTTAAAATGACAGTAATCATCAACATTCATCTCAATTTTTTCCGTAAAAGTTCAGCATTAAACTGGATGCCTTAGATTTGTTGGGAAATATTTGCTAATGCTGGAAGTCTGGAGCTGACACAATAAAATCCAAAACGACAATTCAGATTATGAAATCATCTGTCGCAATATTCTTCAATTATTATAATATTCCTAGTTGTAGCATTTTTTTAATATATCAGGAAACACCTCCTCATCTTCATGTTGCAATTAGCTGTTGGTTTCCAGCTGGTTTGCCTTTTACTTGGAATAACAGTTTTCACCTAATCCTTGACTTACACTACATTTATTCAAATAAAAAAATCCATTTTATAATCTCATTGTCTGTTCTCAGTTTAACCATTTTGTTCCCTGACAAAAGTCTTATTTCAGCTCTAGCTGTTGTTTCATGACATCACCTTGCAACTGAAAGCAATGAAACAATAAATTTTCAATCACATCATCATCATTTTTAGCAATTGTTAACATTTCAAACTTTCTCTCATGAATCCCATTCCGTAAAGCTACTCAAACCATTCATCAACACGCTCTTGGCTGCATGCATGGATTGATGCCAATTGGCTACTTTAGAATTGAGATCTAAAACGTTGCAGAGCAATGGCTAAGACAGGCTTAATCCTGGTCTCTTGGGAAAAATAATACGGCAGAGTTGGAAAGATGCTTGACAACGTAATTTCGGCATTCAGCCAGTGACGAAGATATGATTTCGGCTATGCCAAATTTGGTATCAGATTGCCAGTTTGGTTGGTGGAAACCCACGTGACGGTCACATTGAGCTAATCTTTTTTTTTTTGCGTTATCATGACTTCAGAAAAAGACATTGGAATTGGAAATTTTAGAGCTTTTGTGATAAAAAAATAAAAATAAAAATAAAAAAACACTTCGAATTTGAGGCCAGAGAGTTTTCATTTGCTAGACTTATTGAGTCGAAGCCTATTCTTGCCAACTCGGCTGGGATGATGGTGATTGGATAGACATCTAATCCCAAAAATCTGCCATGATTTGCGCTATCAGACGTCTATTATACGATAATTTATGGACACTTGTGATTACTTTTATATCTTGGTATTGGAAAATTTTATATTTGGAAAAGACTTGGGTTATTGAAGGGGGAATTATTATATTATTCACCGCTTACCTTTGTATATTTGCCCTCATAATCTTCCACTAATTTGATGATTAGATCTGGGAAAAAGCTCTAATGTTTATATTGACTATAAAGAGCTATAATTCAAGTTGGGGCAATGGAAAATGGTCCATCCTTTTATGAATTTAATTTGGCATTATTTTTGGATGTATCCCATTCATTTGTTTGGATTTCATTTCTCTGCAATTAGTAACTTAAATTGATCCAATCATAATCAGTAACAAGTTGTTTGACAGAAATAAAACGAAAAAAAAAAAAAAGCTAAAGAAATTGTATAAATGTGAATTTTAAAACCCGATAACCTGTTCGACTTCATCCAAATTAGACCTATTCAGGTCCATTTATTGCCAAGAGAACTTGAATTTTGATCCAACTGGATTTATGGTCAGCCATACTTGACCTGGATTGCATTTTGAATAAATATGAAATATAATTCAATTCATTCATGTATTTTTTTAAAATATAAAATTTAAATATCAATATTTATAATTTTAAAAATTTTTTTATTATGATTTTTTTCGTAAAAAAATTACAATTGCGGTAAAATACAAGCTTGTTCTATAATTATTATTGCTCAAAAGTAAAACGAGGGTAAATCCCAATTTGGCAGAAGCAGTAAAAGAGGCTCCTAATCAAAGCTGAAACAACGCAAAATCTTAATTAGAAACTTTAAAAAATACACTAATAAATAATTGATTCAATTAATTAAACTTTTAAAAAATTTTAAATTTAAATATTATTAAAAATTGTTTTTTAAAAATATTTTAAATGTACAATCTATTATCATTTATTTTAAAATAACGGTATGATATATTTTATTTTAATATAAAATTAAATAATTTATTTATTTCAAATTTTTTTATAAAAAAAAAACTCTAAATTTTTTTAATTAATTGTGTAATGCTTAATTACGTATGGAAAAAAAAAAAATCCAAAACGAGTACTGAAACCGCGGGCCGGTAGCAGAAAGGGACCCACCAAACAGCTCTTTGTCCTAAATTGGACAGCACAGCAAAAAATACCAAGCATTTTAGTGCCAACAACAACAGCAGACGACAATTAACTCCCCCCCCCCCCCCCCCCCCCCCCCTTTATTTTTTGTTCTTCTTAAAAAGCTTCCAATCCAACAACACCAGGCAGGGCCAGCAGCGCGGCAGCATGTGCAGAAAAACGACAAACTTTCAAACTTGAAACGCTGCATTGCTGAATCAAATCCTTCAATCTTCCGACACCCAATTAATCTCTTTTTCCCTCACTTCCTCTAATTAAACCCAAAAAACTTTTAGTTTTTAGTTTTTTTTTTTCTTAAGCACTTGTTTGATTTTTTTAGAGACTACAATGTCATCACCAACACCCGGGGCTACTCCAGCTCCAACATCGTCACCGCCATCAACAAACACTACCTCCCCACCACCACCAGCGGCCGCAACTCCGCCGCCAACCAACACTCCCTCCCCACCACCATCCACCCCATCTCCACCTCCAGCCACCACTTCAGCTCCTCCTCCTTCAACCACCACCCCATCTCCCCCTCCTCCCTCCACTTCATCACCTCCGCCATCATCTTCTACCTCCCCATCGCCTCCAGGCACCACATCTCCACCCCCATCTTCCTCCAATCCTTCCCCTCCGCCTCCTTCTACATCAATTCCATCGCCACCACCCCCGAGCAGTTCGGGGACTCCATCGCCACCACCACCTTCGACGAGTTCGGGGACGCCATCTCCTCCACCGCCGTCTTCGTCTAATTCAAGCAGTGGGGTGTCAACAGGGCTGGTAGTGGGGATAGCAATAGGGGGAGTGGCGATATTGTTGGTTTTGAGTTTGTTGTTTATATGTTGTAAGAAGAAGAGGAGAAGAAGAGACGAGGAAAGTTACTACGTGCCTCCTCCGCCTCCTGGGCCTAAAGGTCAGGTCTTTTCCCCATTTATGGAATTAGAGTGTTCATTGGATTTATGGGTATTTTTATTGATTTTGTTAAATTTTTTAAACAGGAAAAATGGGTCATGTTTATTTTCAAGGATTCTTTTGGTTTTTAATTAAAAAGATGAAATTTTGATTTTTTTTATATCTAATATTTCCTCCTATTCTCTTTTTAGAAAAAAGCACGTTTTTACGGTTTTGAAGATTGATCCGTGCTTGAGTGAAGCAAATAATAGGTGTTTGAATCATATCTTTGGTTTTTTTTACATATGCATTGCTGCTAGTGCATTTGCATGGGCCTTTTCGGTTTTGGTTGCATCATACGGAAGATGAAGAACTTTGTATGTCTTTCGCTTGAGCTTTCATATGATCAATCCTTTCGCTAATTAAACGTTAGCTTTGTTCACACTAGGCCATTGCGCTCATGGTGTTTCTTGAATTTCCTTTATATATATATATATATATATATATATATATATATATATGAGGCTGACAGGATTTGAACCTGGTGACTGTAACTAAGAAGTTAATATTCTATTAACAGACCCTGCAACTGTTGGCCATATTTTGACGGAGTTTGGAGATTTTATTTTATTTTGGTTGTTTGGGAATTATAGAGGCAAATGCATATGCTAATTGTAAAAGGATTCGATCATCTTCCTAATAACTTTGTAGCCCTACTTTATTGACCCTGACCTAGGTGATCATAATTCATAGAGGTTGTTGGTTTTTTCCAGATGATCCATATGGTGGCCAGCAGTATAGGTGGCAACAAAATCCTCCCCCACGTGCGGATCAATTTGGTGCAGTGCCTTCAAAGCCCACTCCTCCACCAGTTACAGCATGGCGACCTCCTTCTCCAGGACGCTCTCCTAAGCCTTCATCAACCCCACCTTTCGTGAGCAGCAGTGGAGGTTCCGGCTCTAATTATTCAGGTTCTGAAAACCCGCTGCCACCACCCTCACCTGGTATTGCATTAGGCTTCTCTAAGAGCACATTTACCTATGAGGAATTAGCAAGGGCAACAGATGGCTTCTCAGATGCAAACCTTCTTGGCCAAGGTGGTTTTGGGTATGTGCACAGAGGAGTTCTCCCGAATGGGAAGGAAGTAGCAGTCAAGCAACTGAAGGCTGGAAGTGGGCAGGGGGAGAGAGAATTTCAGGCAGAAGTTGAGATTATCAGCCGTGTTCATCACAAACATCTTGTATCATTGGTTGGATACTGTATCTCTGGGACAACAAGAATGCTTGTTTATGAGTTTGTTCCAAATAACACTTTGGAGTTTCACTTGCATGGTAAGGTTGTCTTTGGATTTGCAGGTCATAATGCTTCTTTCAAGTATTGTGAATGCTAATTGATGTTTGATTCATCTGGTAAAATATCTAATAGAGAATGCTAATTGCAGGAAAGGGGCGTCCTACCATGGATTGGCCAACTAGGATGAAAATTGCTTTAGGATCTGCAAAAGGACTGGCATATCTTCACGAGGACTGTATGCTCTCTGACTCTCTCTCTTGCTTACTCACTCTACATGTAGGAATTTAATCTCTCACTTTATGGTATCCATTATTAATATTTTCAGGTCATCCTAAGATAATTCATCGTGATATTAAGACGGCTAATATTCTGTTAGATTTCAAGTTTGAGGCAAAGGTATTGATTTCATTTTAATTTCTTGTCAAATCTAAACATTTGAACCACAAACGAAATCCAAACAAATACAACCAAAACACAGGCCCTGAGCTGCCTGTGTAAAATCTTGTTTATTTAATTGACATAGATTTGCTTTTGTCAACCTTTTTAACTAAGTTAATCATGTTTATGTATTTTTTTTCTATCACTATAGTCATTGAGATAATAGATAAAATTTTGTTTTCAGGTTGCTGATTTTGGACTAGCAAAGTTTTCTTCTGATGTCAACACTCATGTCTCCACCAGGGTGATGGGTACTTTTGGGTAAGAAGACCTGCATTCTTGTTGCTTGGTACATAGGATACGTGATTAAAATTTTTTAGTAGTTGTTTTTCATTCACTTATTTCTTACTCTTTCCAGGTATTTGGCTCCCGAGTATGCTTCAAGTGGAAAACTCACGGACAAATCAGATGTTTTCTCTTTTGGGGTCATGCTTTTGGAGTTGATTACTGGACACAAACCAGTTAGCTCTTCTTATATGGAGGACAGTTTGGTGGACTGGGTTAGTTATTACTTTGGTCAATGATTGACAGTGCAAGCACACACAAACATGCATAATTTCATCTGCATTTTTTTTTTCTCTGTGGATCGATTGCAGCTACGGAATTCTAGATTTAATCTTCTTAGCACCTTTGTTAAGTAAATTGGATTCGGCATTGCAGGCTAGGCCTTTGCTCACAAAAGCTATGGATGATGGAAACTTTGACAGTCTGGTTGATCCAAAGTTACAAAAGGAATATAACCACAATGAGATGACTCGTATGGTTGCATGTGCTGCTGCTTGTGTGCGACATTCAGCACGACGTCGACCACGAATGAGCCAGGTAATTGGTGTAGCAAAATTTCTTTCAAATTCCATTTTTGGTATCGAGATCCAATTCTAGGTCTGCCATATCTGGTTGATGGGTATGGCTCTGAAGACAGATGGATAAGATGACCAGATAATTGTGACAGTAATTCATTTATTAATGAAAATTTAGTTGAGAGACTTGCATATTGTATTTTTTAGAGTCTTCTGCTTAGAATGACTATCAACCAAGTTGGTTTAACTGGTGGTTGATGGTTCATGAGTGAATTACCATACTTTCTTTTAGATCTCGTAGTTACTTTTATGGTCCACTCATTATTAGATTCTGACCCTAAACTTGACACCAAGCAGATACTCCGTGCTTTAGAAGGAGATGCATCATTGTCTGATCTCAATGAAGGAATGAGACCTGGACAAAGCAATGTCTACAGCTCTTATGGAAGCTCAGACTATGACACAAGCCAGTACAATGAAGACATGAAAAGGTTCAGGAGGATGGCATTGGGCACACAGGAATATGGAGCTAGTAGTGAGTACAGTGAGCCCACCAGCGAATACGGTTTATACGCTTCTGGCTCAAGCAATGAAGGCCAAACCACCCGGGAAATGGAGATGGGAAGGATGAAGAAGAATAGCCAAGGTTTTAGCGGAACTTCAACCTCTTGACGGTATTGTTTTTTGTAAAGATCCCATTCCTAACTCTTTTTATGACTTGGATGTCACGTTGATTTCAAAGTTTGGCAAGTTTTTCATGAGATTACACACTTTTTTATCCATTTGATTTTTGAAATTACAGTTTTTCATTGATTTGTATTTATTAGTGATTCACACAAGGTAAACAATGGATACACTTTGATTGATTCTTTTTTTTTTGTTGCTTGAATGTTAATATCAATTTGGTTTGCCGAAACCAGACTTCCTCCATTGATTTGTTGTTATTCTTCCCCTTCAGTTTGCTTGGATTGGAAATTTTGTAGTTAGGTTGAATTCCCATGTTGTGTGAGTGACATTAGTTCCTGGCTTGTCTGCATTTGTATCAAGTTTCCGCCTAAGACTCACCAACTCAGAGCATCAATCTTTGATCGATGATATGATTTTAAGATTTATCGGTGACATAAAATGAAAATCTAGAATCTTAAATGTAACGCTCGCTCAACTAGAAAAATGGGTTAGATTCAGTTCATGCTGTAACGTTCTTGTCCAACTTGTGTTAGCTTTGAAAGTGAACAAAGCTTAGCTGGCGCTGGGGGCTTTATCTGATCACATGCATGGCCAAAGAAAGCAAAAAAAATTCTCTCCTTTTTAAATATTCCAAAACGAGATTGCAGTCAAACAGCATTACAAAATCATTGAAAATGGCAAAATGTGGCCAGCTCATTGTGGGCTGTGGTCAGACCGTTGAGTGCCTACCAACGAACCTTACCTATACCAAGTCAAGATGCCAAGAGATAGGGAAATGGATGACTCATATCCGTTCTGTCATGGTTTGCACGTTTGGTATAATGTGATGAGCTTTTATCCAATTCTTGGGAACCGGAATTATTATTCATTAAGCATATTGAATTCTCTCTTACACATATGTTATTGAATTACATAATTAGAGGTAATTTTCTCTTATCTTCATATTCAAAACGGAGTTTTAAGCTCTAAACCTTGTTTCCCTTCGAATTTTGTATGAATATTATAATTTAAATATCAAGAATTATTATCAATATCGACAGTACTTTCAAAATTGAAACTCTATTTTAGAAGATTCTCAGGTTTAGGCGCCAATGTAATCATACAAAACACGGTTGGCAAGGATCTCAGGATTATGATCAGTTGACGAAATCAGATAAAGAATTAGAGAAGATTTATGGAAAACGATGTCCAGTTATTCATGCTATTCAAGTTTTCAATTGGTAAGATCTGCTGCGCCGATTTCATAAAAATGCTCAATATTAATTTCTTGTTATAGCTAGAAACTATAAGTGTGGATTTCCTGAGCCCAAGCCCATTACCAAACGTAGCCCAATTATATTTGATTAGTTGTAATTTGAGGAAAACATGGGGGCGGGGTACTTCCCAGACGCAAAAGAACCTGATAGGCGAACAAGTTTGTTAAGAACTGTAGTAGTTGTTTGTTTCTCTGAAAGATTCTCTTCTGTTCTTCAGTCGATCATTTTTAATTATTTAATGAATTAATTTTTATTCATTTTTTAAACACGGGAGAAAAAAAAAAGAGACAAATCTGATCTCATTTTTCCTGAATTAAATCCTAAAAAAAAATCTTAATTTTCCAAAAAATTTCAGAAGCTTTGTATAAAAAATGCCTACTCCCTCTGAAGGTTCACAAAACAATCTGCTGTATTGTATTCAAGCGAAGAGTACCAGTTCCTTCAGTAATCGTAGTTTCAGTTCATCAGGCTTCGATTATATACATGCTGTTTTTCCCAGAAAGAAGAATTGCACAAACACATCTTCAGCTTGGGTTCTGTAGTTTATTCCATTTAAAGTGAAGATTGGTTGGACATTACTGAAAGCTTAAAATAATTCAATCCCTCCCCAAATCTAAAACCCCAGTTGGCATTTTGGGATTGTTCTATGATTCTTTCAACAGTATATGAATATTCTGTTGTACACTACACTTGGTACTATGAACAGTATGAGGAAAAAAATTGCAAGTGAGGAGAAATATCATCATAATCTGCCTTGGCCTCCTCGTTCCTTCAATGAGGTGAAAGAAGTAAACTGCTGTTTCCAGGGAGCATCCTTCTGTTGATCAATCCATGACAAGAAGGCACTGTCTAGCAAGCAGAAGATATTAACATAAAGGAGTTGGTATCTCACAGGAACATATCGGAAATTTGCAACCTGAACAATTGGCCACACAGCACCCTCCAATATCAAGGCTGGGAGGAAATCCCTCTTCACATCTTCCTTCACTTGATCAACACTTTTGCCGTTGGAAAACCCCATATAAGTGAAAAATACAAGCAAGTCAAAGGGCCCAAAGATAAGGCCATCCATTGCAACTTTGGTAGCTACAAACCTCGCCGACTTTGGCCGTAGTTGAAGCCTCAACTTTATAAATCTGTCCAAGCCTTCATACCTACATGGAGGAATAACAGGTTGTAAGCAGTTGCTAGCTCATGCGATGAAGTGCATTCAACATAACCAATTCAACAGATACCTGTCATTGCCAATCTTACACATAATAGTTTCTTTCATTTCACTTCAAAAGCTAGCTCTAAGTCTCATTTACAATTTATTTTACAGTCTTCTACATATTGGTTCTACAAATCTGTAAGAAATTGGAAGAATTCTGCAAGCTCTTCTCAGATGTAATCCAGGCAACAAGTTTGAAATCTCCAAAATATAGCATTTTCTTTTCCTACTTAGCAATGTAGATTGTTAAATCATGATTATCAAAAAATCACAAAATTAGATTCATTATTACATTATTACATATCAACACATAATTTCTTACCAACAGTCAAATGCTCCCCCAGAACTACCTTCTAAGTTATTTTCTTTTTTAGCGCAAACTCTGTGAAACATAAGTCTATCCGTACACTAGTTAGGAGAAACGAGCTTTTATAATTAGAAGAGACCAAAACTTCTAGAGTAGCCAATGAAGCACGTGGATGCAAGTAATAAGAAATGATATGAGATTTAAGGAAGCAGATGAAAAGGTTGTTGTTGATAGAAATGAGTGGCGCAAGAATATTCAAAACCATAACCTAACATGAGTCCTATTTTCATACTACCGACCTCAGAATTATGGGATATAAGGCTTAATATGTTATTGTAGCACAAACTGTGTCTAATTTAAGACAGTGTTCTATAAGAAGCCAGTATAATCAGAACATAAAAAAACTCAGGCTAAATAAATCAAAATAAAAGGAACAAAGATAAACTACGAACCAGAAGTGCCCAACTGGTCCAACAAAGCCAAATCCAAAGATACTTGTGATAGCTACTCTTTTCCAGTTGATTTTAAATTCTTGCCCTGCATCCTGCCAAATGAAACACCAATTATTGTCCTACTAGTAGAAAAGGAGATGGTTTATTCAGAATCCATCTTCAGCAAACGCTCAAACTGATAAATAGAAACTGTAATTTCTGAAAACCCAATCATGGTTCTAACCAACAAGTCATTGGGCATCGGGTAGAAGAACAAAATATATTAAAGCATATATCCATCAGTACAAGTAGTTAGTCATCAATATGAATAATGCTATGCATTGATATCATGACACAAGAACCATTATAAGGAAGAAGTTGGTTGCTCAAAATGTAAGAATATAGTTAAATCAAATAAAATATGCATTGAATAATTCTATTGCTTTCCACGTGATTCACCTCTGACACACTGGAATGCCTTACCCGTATAGACAGTAAGCATTGAATAGAGAGCAAAGGATCTGGGAAATACACCATTAAATTATGAAAAATCCAAGAATTAATTAACCAGAAAGCATGAGAGTAGAGACCAACCAAAAGAAAACTCTTAACCTCAACTGCTTAAACAACATTTTCTTGGTACAGAATTAGGAAACTATATTTCTACTGTTCAATTAAGTAAATTTATGGCCAAGTTTTACGACTTTTCTTATTGGCAGTATTATTCATCTCACCTAAGATTTACGAGTGCATTTTACAAATGACAAAACAAATAAGAAAATGAATAAGGAACAACTCAAACTTATATTGACTACTAAGAAATGCATACCATAGCATCATTAAATCCATGGTGACCGTAAACTATGGGAATGCGGTGATGCCAATTGCTAACTAAGACACATTTTCGGTTTTATCACCATTAGATCAGCGGGAAACAGTTGAAACCACAACAAAAAAGAGGGAAGAAAACAGTGGACATGCTTTTCTTAACAGCCTTTTCTATCTCAAGTGAAACCCTTCTAGCACGTTAGGATGTCTTATGAACTTAAATTGCAAACCATCAATTGGTGTTTCAGGATTTAATCACCACAAAACATTGGAGCCGTAATCACAAGATGCAATTATTAGTTTGCAATTTTGTATTACCAAAACGAAGCCAATCATGAACCTTTACCAGCTGTTGGGGCAATGCCATATGTTTTCAACAAATGCCCCATGGAACATTGACATGATCAGATTCAATTCACAATAACACTTGAAAATGAAACCTTTAAATTGTTCCTTGATCATTAATTACCAATAGCACTCAATCAAAGATAAGCTATGAACATCAAGCAGGAACATATAGAACAATCAAGGATATTTGGGGCAAAATGAGACCCTATGAATAAAATGGGAATACATACCAAACAAAAACCATCATTGAAGATTGTAAAAACCCACAAGAAACCAACATAAAAATCTTAACATGTAGATACCCAATTCAAATATATAATAATAATAATAATAATAAAGGAAAATTTCAAATGAAATGAGAAAAACGCAGATTAACTCAGGTAAGTGAAAAACAATATGAAAATGAGATAGAGAAAAGAGGGATTTCCTTTGGAATGGAAAAAGGTGCTTACTTTATATTGAAGGCGTTTCTTTGCGGTGGAATGGGTGACGTATTGAGCAGCAACATCCCCAATGCCCCAAAGGAAACCTGAGCTAATAACTTGTGTTTTCACAGGATGAAGAGATAAGCAATTCTGGTAACATTTCCATATCCTCAACATTTTTTGAGAAAAAAAGAAGGGGGTGAAGAAGAACAGAAAAGGGGCTAGAGAGAGGAAAGAGGAGGCTATAAGAGAAGTTTGGAACCCATGTCACCACCTAGCCAGGAGGATGTCAGACCATGCCTTTCTCCACGACCCATCATCTCATTGATTTTATAAATGTTGGTGTTTTTGGCTGACTTCCACTTAGAACAAAAAGATGAATTTTTTTTTTCCTTATTTCTATTCAAAACACAACAAATTTGACTATTATTATTATGATTAACAAAATAATTAAAGATTCCTTTTTTTTACAAGAAAAATGCACTAATATTTACATTTTAATTTGTTTGGGCAATTAGGAGTTGAGAGTGGTTGGTGCTTATCTCATGCGCTCCGACCTTTAAATTAAAATTCGTGCAACTTTGGATTAAGAATGAACTCTTTATGTTCAAATCAACTTATGAATTAGGCGTGCAGGGACCAACTAAAAAGGTAGAATACACGAGCTAAAAAAATAAGAAAATGTTGAAATATGTTGCATATCATTAAAGATAAATGTGTCTGATAATGTATAATTGATGTCAAAAATTAATTTTTGAGATGTAAAGATTAATTGTAAATAAAAAAACTCATAAAAAAATAATTTACAATGATTTAAATAATGACAGAATATGATTATCAAATTAAAAGAGATAAAAATTCACCATTAAGACTAAAAATTAAAGGGTATAAAAATACCATCTTAAAAATTTTAATTAATGATACAAAACAATAGAAGTTCATAACTCTAGGAAATCCACCTAAGAAATACAAAATTTGAAAAAAAATCTAAAAGATTGCTTAAGGAAAAAGAAAACTCTATGTTTCTTCTACCAAAAAATAATAAAAAACTTATAGGCTAGGAACATCCTTTGGAGCCTAAAATCATGGGTTCACATGTGAACATAATTTATCCATTTACTTTTGCAGATTATATGATAATGAATCTGATCACAATTTTATCTATATTCATGCTCTTTTTTTCTAGCTAGTGTGAATACAATCTCTCTATTTCAGCCTACCTTATTTATGTATTTATTTAATGGATTTGAACTAAGGATATACCCATTTTATTTTCGGATAAATTTACTTTAGTTTCAATCTAAGTTGTATGATGTGTAAACATTTCAGTGTTAATCTCCTTTGGTTGGAAAAGACTTGTCTTTAAGTCTGAACTAATATTCTCGTCATGATAATGTGATAAATCAGTAACATTGAAGGTGAAAAATACTCCATAAGTGTCAAAAAGCTCTATTTTATAGGCATTCTCCTCAATGCATTAGAGAATTCTAAATGAACCATCTGCCTTGGGTTGTAATTTGTCAAATTTTTTTTGAGAAAATCTCTTTTTTTGCTAGTTTATCTATACTAAATCATCTTCGTTAAACTTCACATATTTTTTATGCATGATTATTGCCTTTTTATATTTTTTATTTTTCTATAAAATTCTATTTTAAACTTGTTCATGAAATATTTTGATACTTTCGACTATTTTTTTTACATCTTTATCAAAATATTGATTAGTATAAAGTTGAATTAAAATCAAATGACATTTACATTCTTACCAAAAATAATTTTAAAAGGGTTGCAACCAATGATTTGACTTAGTAAATGGTTGTAAGCAAATTTCACTTGTAGTAAAACAAGTTTCCATTGTTTTTAGTTTCTTTCTCGTATAACTCTTCAAGAAAATTTATGCCTTGTTAGGTAAAATAGCTCATGGGATAAGGTTTATGTAATGTTGAATGTTCCTTATTAGTGGTAGACCAGCTAGTAACTCCTCATGAATAACATCTTAAAATTCTATCAATAATGGTTGTATCACTGCAAGGGGCTTCTTAGTATCTTTATTCTCTTTAATCAACAACAATGCATACATAATACCACCCATATTAATTTTCTTTATGTAATTAGCCTTGGTAAACAAGCTATTTCCTTCCCCTTTGGTTGGTTTTGACAAAACTATGGGCTTGGTAAAGCTTAAGATGATTTTGCATCCATCCTTCACAAATGTGTAAGTGTTGCGGTAACTATCATAATAACCCTTTTATCATAATGCCAAGATCTTTCGAGCAGTAAATGGTAAGTATCCATCGAAGTTACATTATACCATACTTCATCATTGTATTACTTTTCATAGAAAAAAGAACCAAACACCTATTGCAAACTTTGATTTTATTCTCTTTCTACAGCCAAGATAGCTTATATGATTGGGGGTGATCCATTGCTTTGACGCTCAATTACTGCATCATAAAGGTATAAGCAATATTTTTAAAATTTTCACTATCAATTATAACATCATATACCTTCTAATGTGCAGTACACCGAGTGTGAAACATATTCTTACGCAACCAATCTTTTTTGTTAACAGGTGTACTACTCAAGCTGCATTGTATGACTAAGGATGTTTCACAATCGCCATAGGTTATCTCTTTCTTCTCTTCAAGGTTTTGATCCTCTTCAGTCAACTTCTCTTTATTTTTCTCCAAGTCTTCCTCTACTAGAGTCACAATCTTTTTGTTTGGGTATTTTGAGGTAATGTGTCTAAGCCTTTGACATTTAAAACAACTTCTGGTTTGAGCATTGGATTGAGGTTTGCTTGTTGAGGTTTCATCTTTCTTTTAAGGTTGCTTTAGAATGGCCTTGAAAGAAACAACAGTCTTGGATGAGTCATATTTATTGATATAGCCTTCGTGGGACCCAAATCTTAAGTTGCTATCATGTGCCTCTTTTTGTTGTCTCTCTACTTTAAGGATAAGCCTGCATACATCATTGAAAGTCCAATAGGGTTGTAGCTGCACCACATTAGTTATCTCAATCTTCAATCTTCCAAGTTATCGGGCAATAGTCTATTCTTTTTGTTTCATCAATTTGTATTTTAACATGAGGTGGTTAAACTCAACCGTATACTCCTCTATTAAGAGATCTCTTTGCTTCAAGTTATAGAGCCTAAGAAAGATATATTGCCAAAAGTTATCTGAGAGATACTTTCTCTTCAACTCTTTTTTCATCTTCTCTCAAGTTGTAATTTTTTTTTTTACCTTCTCTTTCCCTTTGCTTTTTTAGATTTTCTCACTAAAAGGATACATGCTTTCTGAGTTTGATGGCTACTAACTTCACCTTACGATATTCAGGGGCATCATGGTATTCAAATATGCGTTCTATCGTATTTAGCCAATCTAAAAAATTTTTAGGTTGTATTTTTCTCTCGAACTTAGGAATTTCTATCTTCAGATTGAATATGCTAGGTTAAAGTTAGTTTTTGCGTAGATAGTCTCTAACTTATCATGGGTGAGATAGGGTGCTATCATTAGAATCACTATTGTTTTCATGGAATAGATTGGTTTTTCTTTCATTTTTTTCGTTCCTCTTTTGTTGCCTCTTTATCTCCTTTCTTTCTTTTTGTATATGTAGTTGCTGTTATAGTTGAATGATCTGTTGTCGCATTTTCTTTAAGAAGGCATCTCTTAGGTCAACATTGATAGTTGCTGCAACGTCAGTGTTAGCTTCAACCTTTTCTATCGGTGCTTGATAATGATGATATACCATAGCTTTGATATCAATTTAATGTCAAAAATTGATGTTTGAGATATAAAGATTAACTGTAAACAAAAAAACTCATAAAGAAAATAACTCACAAGGATTTGAATAATGATAAAATATGATTATTGGATTAAAATGGATAAAAGTTCACCATTAAAATTAGAAACTAAGGGATATTAAAACACCGCTTTAAGAATTCTAATCAAAGATACAAAAAAATAAAAGTTCACTACTCTAGGAAATCCACTTAAGAGATACAAAACTTGAAGAAAAATCTAAAAGATTGCTTAAGGATAAAGAAAACTCCATTCTTCTTTTGCCAAAGAATAATAAAAAATATATAGGCTAAAAACATCCTTCTAAGCATGAAAACTTTCAGATTGCATTGCTAGAATTGTACCTAAAATCATGAGATTCACATGTGAACATAATTTACCCATTTACTTATGCAGATTATATGATAATGAATTTGACTATAATTTCATCTATGTTCATGCTATTCTTTTTCAATTAGTATGAACACAATCTCTTTATTCTAGCCCACTTTATTTATGTATTTATTTAGTGAATTTGAATCAAGGATAGGTTCATCTTATTTTTGGATAAATCTGCCTTAGTCTCAGCCTAAGTTGTATGTGTATAAACACTCTGGTGTCAACAACTGAGGGTGGGGTGATCTTCTATTTATAGTTGACGCCCTAGCACTAATTATGACTGTTTCTTAAAATCATGAGATTACATGATTTTTAAAAATAAAAGATTATACATCAATAAAAGATTATACATCAATACACAGATTATACCTTGATTCTAAAGATCGTCTCTTAATCTTAAGAGTTGACCAAATCTCTTATGCTTATTGTGCCAACCCTCATTTCTGTCCTTGGTGCTCGAGCCTTGGTCATAAGTGCTCAAGCCTCAGCTCCTAGTGCATCCACCCAGGCTGTAACATTCTCCCCTACCTAATTACGCGATGCCCTCGTCGCGTCCTCTACATGTGTTTGATTTGGTCTTGAAACTACCAATTGTTACAGGCTCCAACCTTTAAACCAAAATTCGTACTGTCTTAGACTAAAAATGAGTTCCTTATGTCTAAGTCAACCTATGAAAAAAGCGTGGGGGTACTAAACCAACTAGAACGGCAAAATACGCAAGCTAGAATATGTCGTATATTACTGAAGACAAATGTGTCTAATGATGTACAACTAAAGGTAGGGTGACCTTCTATTTATAATTGAGGCTCCAGCACTAATTATGATTGTTTCTTAAAATCAAGAGATTACATGTTTTCTAAAAATAAAGGATTACACATCAATACACAGATTTTAAGGATACCCTCATAATTTTAAGGGTTGATTAAATCTCTTATGCTTGGTGCTTAAGACTAGGCCGCGGGTGCTTAGGCTTTAACTCCTAGTGCTCTTGCCTAAGGTGTGACACTTACATCCAGCCATATTTTTCTTTTAGCTTAATATTTTATTTATTTATTTTATTAAGTCTTAGATTTGTCTGAAATAAAGAAATGTGTGACAATAGCAGTGAAAGAAAAATTAAAAATTAATTTAAAATTGTAATATTTTATTTGATTTAGATTATTATTTGTTTAATTCGTATTAAGTTCGGATATTAAATGTATATATTAAGGTTGGATTAAATTTCGAATAAAAAAGTAAAAATTAAAAAAAATTGAATCGAACTGAATTATATATTTTTATTAGTTTTTATGTATTTTAAAAATTTTTATAAAATAAAATAATTATTATATATATTTATTTAAATATATTAAAAATTTTATTAAAAGAATATATAAAAACAAAAACAATTAAAGTTTAAAAACTAATAAATTAAATTGAATCGTTAAAATTTGATTCATATTAAATCGATTTTAAAATAAGATCAATTCAAATTTTTAAAAATTTATAATGTTATACATTATTTGAAAAAATTAAATTAAATCGAATCAAATTCGGTTCGATTTGAACCATCATTATCCCTATGAATAAGGATTAATATTAAAAGGGTATTAATAACTAAAAAAAATTAAATTCAAGAGAAATTTTTTGTTTAATGAGTATTTATAAGTAAATTCAAATCCTAATGATGTGGGGTTGACTTAATCTCAATGGCTAAGGAGGGGTCACCCACAAAGTTTCTAATCCATCCAATCCTAAATTTATGTAAGTCTAACCTTTTAACCCACCGATATTGGCAACAAAAATTGGGGATAGCCCAAGTTTTTTAACTTTTAATGATTGTCGTAGATGGTTCGCCCAAGTTCTCTTTTTATTTCTTCAATGATTAATGTCATAAATCTTTTGCTAATTTTTAACAAAATTAAATTTTGATCTGGATTTTTAAATTTTGGATCAAATAATATTTTAATTCATAAAATTTTAAAAATAATTTATTGATTTTTATATTTTCATGGCCGTAATAAAATAATCTTTCTATTAATCAAATCGTTAATTCAAACGAAATGTAATTGACAGCCCCTATAAAATACACCAGGTTACCAAATTGCAGCAAATAAAAAAAAGGGAAAGAAATTACAAGAAACAGATATTAAACTGAAGAAAACAAATGCAATTCCCAATCCTAAGACTTTGGTTTAATACATTATTAGCAAATTAATTGTTGGGAGATTGAGTTGAATGGCTTCCTTCAACTCAAGAAAGATTGATTTCAACGCTAAAAAAGACTGACAAACGGGCAGAGCCCATCGCAGCTCCTGTGGCTTGTATAAAAAAAATGCAGTCTTGCAACAAGACATTATTATCAGTAACATGTCCCGAATTTAAGGTTTTTTCCTCTGATAAAATTAAAGAAAGAGAAAATCAAATTGAACATAAAACCTGTTTGACATACCAGAAGCAAACACTGAAACTGTGATACAACTATTTTTCCCGAGGGAAAAAGGCATTAGACCAAAGAGCATTGCGGTTGTTATCCCCAAATGGGGGCATCATCTCATCGCCACCAAATCCCAGGTGGTCTTGTGGGTTCATCAGGTCTGTAATCCGCTGTTGCCTCTGCATTGTATCCATGTTAACCTCGAGATCTGACCTCCCCGCCTGCACTTTCTCTCCGCTCTTTGACTTCGGTTCTGGTGTTACCATTGTCCCTGATGACGCTGCTGCGGACCCTTGGGAATGAGACGCTTTAGTAAGTGTATCAACCCTCTTGTTAATATCCTTCAAGTTTTGCTCAATCAACCACCCGAGTTCATTTGAATCCATCATGTTCAAATTGTGCAAGCCTTTTCCTGTAAGGTTTTGGAGCATGAGTTGTTTCATCTCCTTTTCGCGATTGTTCTTGCACTGTTTCTGCAGCTGTTCATTGGCTTTTGCGATCCTTTGCCTAAGGAAACTCTCTTGGTCCACCATGTTCTTGTTCTGTTTCATCTCAGGCAACTTCTTGAACTCCGAGAGCACACGCTGGACTCCGACAGGGGATGGCCAAACCTCCGGTTGAGACTCATTAGGACTGTAGATAATTGCACAAGCTTCTATCCCACAAAGAGTACTGAGTTCACTCACCTTCTTCATCAGACCCTTCTTTCTTTTCTTGTTTGTGGCTTTCCTGGCAAAATCATTGGTAATGTAGGCAAGCTTCACTTTCTGCCTGGTCATGGCTTAAAAAGCAAAGAATAGGTAATTTCAATCACTTCTTACCCAAACAATCTATAGAGATTAGAAAGGAAAGGATTCCCCAATTGTTATTATTGCAAGATTATAGCGGTGTAATATATCCTTGTTGGACGTATTAATGGTGATTTAAAAAGGAAAAAAAAAACAATTTCAAATCTATTGCTTATTTGGTGACACGAAACAAACATCGACAAAAGCTGTATATACAATCTATTTATTTATATATTGTATGAAGAGAGTGATAATTTGCTCAAATTAATTGCAATTATAGCTGTACTTTTAATGGAGAATATGATGAGATGTCTGCTAAAGATACCAAAACTGTAGATGCGGTGGTCTGGAGATGATTTGACGTATTTTACTTGAGACAGATAATATTTTATTTTAATCAATATCTACTATTGAATTATAACGGTTGCTTTAATAATAAGATTATCTACCATTGAATTATAACGGTTACTTTTATAAGAGTGTTCATTTTTTTACGTTCATTCATTTATGTACATTTGGTATAATTTATTTATAAACTATCTACCATTGAATTATAACGGTTGCTTTTACAAGAGTGTTCAATTTTCTACATTCATTTATTTATGTATATTTCGTATTATTTATTTACTAATTTTAAACTTATACGATATATGTGTGATGCACGAAAATATATTTTTATATCATCTAAAATATTTTTTTTGATTTAATTATTCCATCTACCTGTTGTTAATATTAAAATTCTTAATTAAAAAGTCAGGAAAGAGCAATAAATAAATCAATCTATATTTTGAACCCTCAATAGTTTTTTGTTTTGAATTATATTAGTTTTCAAAAGTATATTTATATATTTATAAGTTTATACATAATATAAGATTTTTTTTAATTATAAATTAAGATTTTATATTTATGAATAACTTAAAATTTATATATTTAGAATTATGTAATGTCAAACCCAACAAAATAAAATAAAATATTTGTTTTAAACATATCATAAACCTTAAACATTTTAACATATAGAATAAAATTAAATTTAAAATTAAAATATCAAAATAAATATTCAATACCTTATACTCAAATTCTACAAAAACCAAAAATTAAAATATCAAAATAGATATTCAATACCTTATACTCAAGTTCCAAAGAAAAAATTAATAAATATAGAGAGATAGACCTTAAAACAAAAAATTATGTAAAAAATATAAAAAATATGAAAAAATTTTAAATTTTAAAATATTTTTTTTGCTTGAGATTTTTTTAAAATATAAAATCCGAGAATTCCAATCCCTACTCATATACTACAAATAGCGTGGATAATTCTTTTTATAGGAGCATGACTAAGTATTTTTGTTTCTTTTAGTTAAAACCTTATTAGATGATATTTGTAGTTGTAAACTAGTTGGATTGATTAAAATTCAAAGCTCATATGCCCAATTTTGATCTTTTTATTTCACTTATTTATCTTTATTTTTTAATTTATGATTTTAAGTTGTATTTATCTTTGTTTACTTTTTTTTTATTTTTTTATCTTTATTTTCTTTTACTTTTATTTTTTTTACTCTTATTTCATTATTTCTATTTGTTTCTCTTTACTATTTATCTTTATTGATTTATCTTTTTTATGATAAAAAAAATAACATTTAAAAAAAGAAAAATTTTGAAAATCGCAAAATGGTGAAAAAAGTTGGGAATTAAAAGGATTTTATTTTTAGAGGATAGTTTATGTTTTAGAGTTAAAATTGAGTAAGAATTCATGAAGATAAATTCTAATTTTTTTAAGGATTATTATTCTTTGGTGATGGTATATAATTTTCAAGAGTTTAATTCTTATTCAATTTATAATACTTATCAAGTGAGAGTACTATCCTTATAAATAGTCCAGTTTATTCAATTTAGAATACTTACCAAGTTAAAGTAATATCCCTATTAATATTCTAGCATTCAACAATAACAAGCACACAACAATCACAGATTAGGTAATTTTTTAATGTGATTTTTAGGTTACAACATCGAATGAGATTAGGCTATAGTAAGATTTTTTTTATTGTTGTGACATTTTTTAACGAGCGTTAAAATTCTTAACAAAGATTCTGACAATACTATCAGATTTTGATGATGACTTTCGATGATGACTTCTAATTTTTCTAATCGTCAATTTGATTTGAACCGATCCATAATATCTGACTCGAGATTCATTATCTGTCGAGCCACTATTGAGCTGACTTGATCCATAATGTTTGACTCGAGACTTGTCACCTATTGAGTCAAGCTGCTAAGAAAAATCGAACCACTACACTAGACACGAGCCAAGTCTTTCTTAAGCCAAACCAAACAAAAAATTTTATGTATATTTTTATTTTATTTATTTATTTAAAAATAAAAATGCTTTTTAAAGATAAATAATTTTTAAAAATAAAAAATAAAACCTTGCCAATATATTGGAAGGTTTGGTAATTTAAATTTTTTTTTGACAAATAGAAAAACAAAACCTTTCCAACATAATGAAAATTTTAGAAATTAAGAAAATTATTTTTAAAAAATAAAAATAAAATCTTACCAATATATTTGAAGGTTTTAAAATTTTAAAAAATAATTATGGAAATAAAAATAAAATCTTATCAATATATTAGAAGGTTTTTTAATTTTAAAGATTTAAAATAACATTTTACCAACATATTGAAAAATCTTTTTGATAAAAAATATATGATTGAAAAGAAATAGTTCTCTTGAATCTTACCAATTTATTAAATGAATTTTTAATGAAAAATCTTATAAACATATTAAAAGGTATTCCTTAAAATGAAATATTAAATAATAATATTTTATTATATCTTAATTTTTTTAATAAAAATTAGTTTTGAATTTCTGTTGGAGTTATTAAGAATGTTACAAATAGTAATTTTTATATAAATTCTTAAATGAGAAATTCTTTTTATATTTATCAACTTATTGAGAATTTAGAAAATATTTTTAATATCAAAATTTTCACAAATTTTATATTTTATAAATAAAGTTTTTTTAAAAATATTAATGAATTGACAACAAAATTTCTTTAAATATGACAAATAATATTTTTGGATATTCTTTAGGTAAGGGAATGTTTTAAAAATTATTATTATTATTATATTGGAATAATTTAAGAATAATATCTAATAATTAATTATTTGGTAAAATTTTTTAGATTTTTGATAACACAAAATTAACTAGTATTATCTTTTGAATCAACGTTGTAAGAGAGTTATAACTTTTATTGCACGTAACTATATTTTCAAATTTAATTTTGGTGGTAATTCCTAAATTGTGTTTAGTACAAATTTACAAATTTATATGTTATGATTAAGATCGAATAATAAATAGTTAATAAAATTAATTAAGAGAGATATAAGCTATTAAAAATAAATGTGATTAATTTAAGTAAAAAATTAAATTAAATTAAAATTTAAAATTAATTAAAAGAGATTTAATTTATTAAAAGTAAATGTGGTTAATTTAATCAGAATCAAATTAATTAAAAATTTAAATTAATTGAGAAAAAAATTTAAAACATTAAATAATTAATCGAGAGAGAAATTAATTAAGCTTTTAAATATAAATGTAATTAATTTAATTAGAATAAAATTAAATTAACTTAAATTAAAGATTTTAAGTAATGGATAGGGGATAATTATTTAAGACTATTTATATGTGAAAAAAAATTATACTATCTATATACATAATTATTTAATTTTTTTTATTTTTCCATATTTATATAATATTTTTGTTTTAATTTTCGTAAATTTTGGATTATTTTTTGAAAAAAAAAAATAAAACCGAATTTTTTGTTATAACCCAATATAATGGCTCCGTTTTAAATTAAATAAGAACATTACTTTTGTCCACGTGGGCACTCAATGCTGTACAAAGTGCAAAAGAAAATCTTTCAAATAAATATTTTACAAAATTTCTTTGTTCTAAAATGATGACCTTAGGAGAAAAGGCTGCCGTGGCAGCACCTGCTTCCACAAATAATGGGCAAGTACTTTGAGGCAACAAAAATTTGACAGCCTCAAAAAGTTATCCACAGAAGCTATTTGTGATAATATTTTGTGGATAAGAATCTCTATTGGATGTCAAAACACAAGCACCCCCACTACACTCCAACACACTTCTTCCCTACTTCAACTCCATTTGCATTGGCATGTTTACAAAACCTCAACTCTTTAGCCATGCAAAACCCATATCTCCCTCCTTCCTGCCTTTAGAAGTACGTCCAACACTTCTTTAGATGTTTTGGTTTTTTGTTTTAATCTGGATTCTTGTTATGTGTAATCATTTGCTTGAAGATGAAAAAAATTGAAGGCTGTAATTCAGTTCCAGGGTCTGATCTTGGTCATTAAACATTAATTGTGATGATACATGGGAATTGCATTTTTGAATCTGTTCATGTAGATTTGTATGCATACATTATCATTGAAATATGTTGACTGGGATTTTTAGAGAGTTGAGACGGTAGTTAGTGGACTGGTATATGCTGCCATTTCACGCCTAAAAAATGAAGTCGTGTAGAGCAGAATGTTGAATTGGGTTCTCTCTGCTAAGTTTTCATATGTCTTTATTATTATCTTTGATTGGAATTAAATTATATAACTTACATGGGTTTGCTTGACAGAGTTATGATGAAGATTTGAACTTTTTATTTATACTATTTTTATCTTTCTGTATTTGTCAAATGTCTCCTGCCATTCTTATTGAGTTTCTCTTTTTCTCTATTTTTGGTCCCTCCTTTTGTGTGTGTGTTATTGAATGACTAGATGATTGGATTTTAATTTGCTGACAGCGAAATCTTTCAACTTGTTAGAAGCATGGACTTTGTTCGTAAGAGATTTGAAATATTCATTGCCTTTCTAGGAAGCATGGCTGTACAAGTAGGTCGTGTAGGATGGTAAACAATTGCCAAAATCTTCAGTACTTGGCATTATAAGGAAACTAACCTTAGTTTAAAGGCTAGCAGATATAGGAAACTGCTTCAAGTAGAAAATTTGAAGGACTTATATTCCATTCTATTTGTCACATTCTGGAATTTACTGTTCCTTTGCTACATTTAAATTTGCTTCTATGAACTAAGTTGGGTGGATTTCAAAATCTTCTCCTGTGGATCTATTCGTACAGTTTCCTGTTGGTGCGATTGAGCCTAGATTTTGCTGAAAAATCATTTTTGCTTCACTTATTTTTCTGATGTATAACATGTTGATTTTGCCGCACTCTCAGGACCTATTAAGGACAGGTTCTCCAGGTGTACCCTTTAAGCACAGGAATTTGAGTTGGAAAACAAGTTCCTGGCCTCCTAATGTTGCATGGAAGTGATTATTGTCAATCATAAAGGGTGGATGGCGGTTTATTAGACAGTGAAAAGAAGATAAGAAACTTTGGATAGTGTGGCTAACAGAAGGTCCATTGCCATGGGCAAACATCAGGAGAGAACAATCATTGGCAAGAAACTGGTTAAAGCTCCAGCAGTTGTGGTATTGTTATTGATACTGGTTTATTCTATATTTCTAATTGATTAAGTTATAAAATTGGGACATTCTTCAATTTCATATTATGAGGCATTAACAAAGATGTATTGAAGCTTAAGGAAGTGGCCTTTGCTGAAGAACTTGGTTCTAGTCTACCAACTACTAGATCATTAATTTTATGTTTTAATAAGTTATACGTTAAAGAATTATTCCTTTTTATGAATCATTAGTTTTACGTTTTAATAAGTTATACTTTAAGGAATTATTTCCATTTTTAATAAGTACCATGGAAAGTAAAAACTAACGCTTCCATGCCTGCTTCAAAATGGAAAACCAAAGTTTCTTTCCTTCTTATGGATCAGCTTCTCAGGCACGTAATTTGATCTGTTCTGAATGCATTTAATACTTTTCGTTTATAAATTTTTGTTGAGATTTTGAAGTCATTGATACCCAAGTGGTACCTAGGCAACTCTGTTTCTCAGAACTGACACATAAACACTGACTCAGAATGTAACATGGTTCTCCAGCTGCTTAACAATCAGTTCATGACTGCATGACTAACTCATTTATCATATATTATGACATCTGCTAATTTAGATTTTGACTAGTTTCACTGTTTTTGGCCTGGCTGCATATACCTTTCGTTAATATGCATTCAAGTATATCATACTTAACATGAGAATGATGCTGTTCGATTTGATACTGTAAAAGATTTTCTATAGCTCAGTTCTTTTACCTTGTATGTCTACCTATCTAAACGAGCACATGCTTGTCATATGCATGACTGCATGTTAATGATCAAATTGCGATTTGTTTGAATGTCACAGGTATCAAATGTACATGAGAAGGACCAGTTGCATTCAGTTACAGTTTCTGCAGTTTCTGAAGTTAAATCCAAATGCATTGTTTGCTTGGGAAAGAATGGTTGCCGGACTGTTCATGCAAGAACAAAATTGATGAATATTCTGATTGAGAAGGGGAAGCCTCAAGAAGCTCGTTCTGTTTTCAAAAGCTTAACAGAAGAAGGACACAAACCAACTCTTGTGACCTACACAACTCTTGTGTCTGCATTAACCCAGCAGAAACAATACAAGTCCATTACTTCACTTATCTCCAAAGTGGAAGAGAATGGTATGAAGCCTGATTCAATTCTCTTCAATGCTATGATCAATGCCTTTTCTGAGTCTGGAAATATGAAAGAAGCCATGAAAATCTTTCAGAACATGAAGAAGAGCGGATGCAAGCCCACAACCAGTACATTCAATACCCTTATGAAAGGATATGGCAATAATGGCAAGGCTGATGAATCTTCAAAATTACTAGAGTTAATGTTGCAGGATGAAGATGTGCAACCAAATGGTAGGACATATAATATTCTAATTAGAGCCTGGTGCAACAAAATGAACATAAAAGAAGCATGGAATGTGGTGTATAGAATGGTGGCATCTGGTATGTGTCCTGATGTTGTCACTTACAATACAATAGCAAGAGCCTATGCTCAGAATGGGGAGACTTATAGGGCAGAACAGATGATACTTGAGATGCAAAGCAACAAAGTGGCTCCCAGTGAGCGTACTTGTGGCATCATTGTGACTGGATATTGCAAAGAAGGTAACATGACGGAAGCTTTGAGGTTTGTGCACAGAATGAAGGAGCTAGGAGTGCAGCCAAATCTTGTTGTCTTCAATTCTCTGATAAAAGGTTTTCTAGATGTTACAGATACTGATGGAGTTGATGAGGTGAGTTTTAACCTTGATGCTTGTATATTTTTTCTCTGAAAATTCTTGTCCTCCGACTCGTAGATTATAACATGTTCAAAGAGCTAAAATACTGCTGGAATCAAGCCCTAGGCATTTCATTGTGTGCTATGTCTAAAGGGCTTCTGGAATAATAAATGGCAAAGTTTGTGTTATGAAGACAGTTAACTGTTAGTTCTGGGTTTGAACTTTTCGCTTCACTAGAGAGATTCAAATTGTGAAGCTTACTCTTTAAACAGCCACTTTTTGGTCTTTTTAAACTGGATGGTTTTGAGTTGTTCCTGTGCTGAGAATGTCTAATAAAAGGAAAATGAAGAATAGGATCTTTATTCTGCAGTCCTTAGCTCAAAGTGCTTTGTGTTTATGCTTTACTATCATGTTTCTTTTGATGCTTTCCATAATGATAAGAGTTAGACTAGGTAGAATAGAAAATTTTTGTTCTGTCACAATTTTGAGAAAATGTAAACACAGGTTGCACATGGTTTAATTAGCCGGTTGTATAGCATTTGAAGGCACCACTTTTATCATATTTCTTGTTAACCATTTGCTTACAATAAGGCATAATTTGACAGGCACTAACACTGATGGAAGAGTTTGGGGTCAAACCAGATGTCATAACATTTAGCACGATCATGAATGCATGGAGCTCAGCAGGGCTGATGGATAAATGCCAGGAGATATTTGATGATGTGGTGAAGGCTGGTATAGAACCTGACGCCCATGCAGTTAGCATCCTGGCTAAAGGTTATGTTCGTGCCGGGAAGCCAGGAGAAGCTGAGTCACTCCTCGATTCCATGAGCAAATTTGGTGTGCATCCAAATGTTGTAATCTTCACAACCATCATCAGTGGGTGGTGCACTGCTGGGAAAATGGAGCATGCAGCCAGAGTTTACGAGAAAATGTGTGAAATCGGTATTTCCCCCAATTTGACTACTTATAAGACTTTAATATGGGGGTATGGGGAAGCAAAACAGCCTTGGAAAGCTGAAGAACTCCTGCAGGTTATGGAAGACAAGGGCATCTATGCTGAGAGGAGCACCATGCAGCTTGTTGCGGATGCTTGGCGTGCCATTGGATTACCAAGTGAAGCAAATAGAATTGTAAAACATGTAGATCAAGGAGTTGCATCAAATAATACAGATGAGATACCGGCAGAGAGTTTGGAGAAGGTTTATAAGAAACAAAACCTTAATACTTCTTATTCCAATGTTTTGCAGATACCTGGAGTAGCCATCCCTGATCAAAATGGATCATCTACTGCTAAAACAAGAATCCAAATGGTTTTGAAGAAATACGATTCTTCATCTATGTTTCCTGCTCAAGCAAGTGCTTTAGGGGTGCAACCAACGATTATATGCCGGAAGCAGTTAACAAGAAGGGAGAGGATGCATGGTCAGTTTGTAAATTCATGTAAATTGGTGTTCATAAACTGATCGAGAATTTTGGGATGGTTGTCCAGAGATCATGTGGTTTGATTTTTGACACCATTGGACTTCTGGAAATGTTGATGACTCAAGGCAAAGCTGTAGATGTTGAAGCTGTTCATCAACACATACAGTTATATATTTTATTGGATCATTGTCATACAATGTTTTTGTGTAGGTAATTAAAATGGCTGCCTACAATTTTTACATACATTATTTGTTTCAGGCAGGCCACAAAAAGACTACCATCGATTTGTCTGTGAAGGGGTAACTTATTTTCAATCCTATATAATATATGATGATATCTTTGCATTCTCCCTCATATCTCTTATGTTGAGAACATGATTCACCAGCCTTGTTTTCTTCTTTTCCATGTTTCGTCTCTTTTTTTTTTTCTATCATAATCTGAATCAAAACAAGTCAAAAGACAGCAAAAACAAACTCAAATCCTCGAAATGGTGTGAAGGGCTTCTTCTCAAGCCCTGTGGCTCCAGAATTCCAAGTAACCAGGTTTGGCATTGCTTTCCTTTCAGATTCAACCCAATTCTCCAAACCCTTTAAAACCACTAATTTCACCTCAATTCCCTTTTTCAAACCCCTCAAAACCACCAATCTCCACCAAATTTCAAAACCCCACCTTTTAAGCCTTGTCTATCCCACATTTCCCTCCAAAATTCCAATTCTTTTGGGGTTTAAGATTGCAAATCCAACAACTTTAGGCCCCAGAAACCAATTTCAAAAACTTAGCTGATAAGGGGTTAAAGACTCCGGTATGGAGACCAATGTAGTGGACTCCGGTGGCGGCGGAGATAGAGATGACGGGAAGGTAGAGAAGAAAAGTGACCCACCAATTTTAATATATTATTACAGAAAATATAGATATGGGTCGATCCATCAATTTTCTAAATAAAACTTTAGAAAAAAAATCAGAGATATATATCTCAGAAGCAAAGATCAAAGAAAGTAGTGATGAAAGAAGGGGTCATCAGATAGGAGCGAAAGACTAGGCAGTTGAATAATCATCGAGATTATCAGCTGAACTATGCTTTTTTTAATCATCAATTGACCACTCCATTCAAAAATTTAAAAAATAAAAAACTGAGAAACATAAATTAAAAAAAAATGGTAAATAAATGATCAGGAAACGGGAGAAAGAAAGGTAGAATCAGCCTCATAGAGAAGATTAGGCATTTCAGCATCAAATATTTCAGACATATGCTTGTCATTGAAAATATTTAATCATCGGCCGATTTTGACTCAAAATTATTAGTATTAGCAAATGAAAAAATAAATATTCTGAAATTGAAATAAGGAAAGGGGGACTCAGAATATGGGTGGTGATATATCAGGATGGTCGGCAAGGCTGTTGAAAACAGCCGATTACGACGAACGAGACCTATCAGTTAGAATCGTCACCGTCCCTCTAATCTTTTCTTGAAAAAAAAAAAGGAACAACAACAGAAAATAAATTTCAAAGTAGAACAAAGGAACAAAATTGGGAAAACGGATCTGGGCAGATAAGGAGAGAGAGAAGCTCACAGTAACAGTCTAAGCTATGCCTTACGAGCCATTCAGGCGTAGCTAGTTTATATAGAGACTTGAATGCGAGCTAGGGTTTTGGGGTTGTGGGGTTGGTTCTATTGGGATTTATTTCATTTTTACATTAATATGCGCGGGTGCAAAATCATTCCTTCGGTTGTTATCATATCATACGCCAACTTTCCAAAGTAATGGGCCTGGACCCAGGAAAAAAGCACAATGAATTTGAGCCAAGAGCCCAGGGCTCCAGGAGTAAAATCTGGTCGAGTAAAGTCCAGACAGTCGAACAATGAAGACATGAATATTACCTTAAACTACTTGTTTCAATGGCTTAATGTTCCTAGTCAAACATTAAAAAAAAAAAAAAAATCCCAGAAACTTGGTCCAAATTTTAGGGTGAAACATGATATTCTCATGCCTGCTCCAGCATAATTAAATGAATTTCACTGAATAAAATTCCAGTTTGGTTGCATCGTTTGCTTTCAAAATTTTAGTGCCATGATTAAATAGGAGTACTATTTGCATTTCACTTCCACACATGGATCCTTCAGGCAACTAGTGCAACAACCGCTAGTTGGAATTTGAAACTTCCACGTCCCAAAAGAATGCCGGATTTCGAGACAACCTAGAAGCTGATTGAATCAGCAATTCCAGGCTATAATAACTAAACAGAATCGAAGCTCAAGAACTTCAGAGGGAGAGAGAAACGACGGTAGGTGACAGTGGAACACATTCAGTACAATAACATTGATGTTCTAATTGTTGGAAGAAACATAATCCAGCACCAAAATGCCTGGTCCTGCCCCGAAATTTAGACCAAACTATATTTGAAAGCAAACAGGTTACATTCTATATAAATAAGCAACTGTACATATACCACCAGAATCAGTCAAAGCCAACAAAATTTAAAATCTAATTCCGAATCCTGCATTACCAACACATCGACTGTGTGGGTGCTCTGATGACTAAAATCTGAAATCAGAGAAAATACAATAAACAACTCTACAACTGTCATCTTAAACCTCAGCTTCTGTCAGATTTGCTTCTTTCCAGCGGCAAACATGTATCTAGTGTTGACAGGATCTGGGGCATGGACATCCCCCCGGACACAACAATTTCTGCATGGAAGAACGAATGAGACATAAGCTTAAACTGAAGCAGAAAATGTTACAGTGATGTATTGGCTCCATTCTGTTTTCTTCTTTTTTGAGTTTTGTCATTGTTTTTCATACAAATATCAAATGTTCCACAGTTATAACAGACCACCACTTCATAAAAGAGAAACCATCCTCATGTGAAAAAGCAAATTTCAAGTTGCACCCCCCCCCCCCCCCCCCAAAAAAAAAAAAATCAGCATTGCAATTCACAAGGCTCTCCATTACCCAAAAAATAGGGGAGCAACGCTTATAACAAGACAGACTAATTGGTAATAAGCAAGCAAAATGTAACGCCCACTATTCTTTTTTCCTTGCAATTGTAAATAATGAAAAGAAAAGAAGTTGATCCCTCACCAATTCCTTCACGGACAGATAGATTCGGTCTAATAACATCCTTGATATTGATGAGGAACATATCACCAATATAAAGATGATTTGTGGGAACATAGACGCAACATAGCTCTTCTTCACCAGAGTAGCTCTGCATTTAAAAATAAAAAGAATAAAAACAGCACTCTTGCTATCGCATTGCCTGATATGTCTTAAATCTTACTCTTCCACTGCTCAATTTCTAAAATGGTAGTCAAGCCACCAAATTTCATGTTAATTATTTATAAGACATAGAAGTAGATAATTAGATGTCAAATATTGCCGCTACATGCCTACTGAGATTCAGTTGGGACACCATGACATGCAATGTATTCAATAAGGTTGGGACAAAAACAGAGGAGAATCACAAGCTGTATGTTGCGAAAAAAATTTTTGCACAATGGGCACTCTTTTCCAACAAGAATGGCATGGAAGCAAGAAACATACCACTGGGCAACAAGCAGTCGAGTTTGGTGGGAAGAAATAGTCATGCAGAACATGCATGCCAATAGGATCATGTGAAGCGATTATGAATCAGGAAAATATCAAAAACAGAAGAACCCATGCCAAAATGATAGTTTTGGAACAAAAACTTCATTTGCCCACCTGCAGAGTAACAGATGAAGTGATGAACCCAAATGCATATTCACCAATACGTGGATGCCTTATGATGGCTACTTCCTTGAAGGCCTGTGTGTTCTGATCTGAAACACAATAAATATGCAAAACATAAAAAGTGATGTAGCAATATATTGTCAATACCTGAACCAATTTTAATAATATGGCTGGCTAAACTAATTTATTTCATGTGGAAAAAAATCAGCAGAGCGCACACCTGGAGATATGGCAGAACTAATCTGCTTGGACGCATTGTAGATATGACGAACAAATGGCATCCGCTTGATAAACCACTCACCAAGGCCCAAGACAGATGCTCCCAACCAAGATGACATCAATACCCCAACCAAGAAGATGAATGTTATAGAAGTTATAAATCCAAGACCTGTCCAAGAAGTAGATATCAAGCGACCTGTTAGTTAACCAGATGGTACATACTGTCAAAGGAGACATATTCAATAAAAATGACAAAGATGGATGTTAAGATACATCAGTAATATAGGTAAATCATTTGCAAAGGCCACTCTGGAAAATCCATTCTATCTTTCTTGCCGTACATACCATTTTTAGCAAGATAGCCTGCTTGAAGATATTAGATATGTAAAACTACAATCTAATAAGCACATTTTAAAAGGCTAAATGTCCTGAACAAATATATATACATATATATATATATTTCCATACTATCAAAGTCTAATTCTATGGAAATTTCAGGTGAAGAATAGCATAAGTATCATGTAGGCTGCAGGCATAAGAAAAGTTCCTGCAAAGATGATTGATGATAAAAGAAGATTCCTCCAGTCTTATAGAATACCATCCATGCTCTAACAATAATCACTGCTATTATCCATAATCTCTCAAAAAATTGCAGGTACTATAATCCTCATCATTTGGAAGCCTTAAACAAAGAGAAAAATTGTTTACAAATTCAAAGATCCAGTTAAAAGGGGGGGGGGGGAGAGTAAAAAGATTTTAAAATTATGAAACAAGTTCACAGGTCTAGTTGGGAAGGGCAAAGAAAAGTTTTTAGCTGCTAACTAATGAGATGCTTACCGAATATATCAATTCCAAGTTGAGCATAAATTGGAGAGAAAAAGCCATCCACAAAGTGAATAAACCACCACGTTATGTAGAAAGTGATTGCTATAGGAAACAGAATGACACTGCAAAACAACTATGTATCAGCAGCTGCTATGACAACATTATAACTAATAACAGAAATTCCATAAGGTAAGATTCCTTAAACATGATGGCAAGAACTACCATTTCTGAGTTCATCAAATAAAAGGTTAGCACAAATTCATGATGGCAAGAACTACCATTTTGTAAGATGATAGATAAATAGCAGAGGAATTTCAAGAGAACCAACCATTTTATGAGAATTTTATGAGGAGAAAAAAAGTGGAAAGAAGAAAAGAAAAGAAGGTATCGGAGTGGTAACAGAATTATGGCTTACCATCCTGTCATGAACTTCTTAGAAGCCCAGCTCCTGATGACTTTGTAAAATGTCTGCACAAAACAAAGCTTCTCAGGCAGTTTTCTTTGTTTTTTTTTTAAAAAAAGAAATGTACACACGTCATTACATGAGTGCATAGACAAGCATAAGCATACAGTTCCTATACAGGCAACAGGCTGAAAACATTGTTTTGAAAGATTTCATTACAAACCGTAACAATCTTCTTAACCCATTCCATCAAGCAGAAAAAGTAATGCCATCAAGTCTCACAAGCAGAAGGGTGACTTCAAATTCATGCCTATAATTCTATAACCTAAATCTATTTGAAGGCATTTACAACGGGGATTGAATACAAAGATACAACTAACGTATACTCTCTGTTATGGGCTTTAACATGCTTTACAGCATTTTAAGCTGAAAAAAAAAATATCAGATACATTCGAAACCTCTCAAAGAAAAGGCAATCATTATAAAAAATGTTGAGCAAACCCTGTTTTGGTCTCATCTGCTGATAATAACTTTTCAAAAAAATTACAAGAAAAGAAAAGGAAAAAACATTTCCTCATTTTTAATAGCTCCACTAAATTATGCTTAATCCTAGATCACAATACCAAGTCAAACACAATAAAACAATTCAATTTCCATAACTCTTCTAAAATAAAAATTTCTCAATTAAAAATCAATTCGAAACATTCAAATACTCTCTATTAACAACCAATTTATTCAAACAAAATCACATTAAGCTCCATTATCTAAGTACTGATTTACAAAATGTAATTACAACCTTACAATTAGCAACAAAAACAGCTGCAGACCAAGTCAATAATTAATCACAAAAGTAACGCCCATTAACAACCAAAACTCTGTTTAAAAAACAATTAAAAGAAAGGAAATGAAAAAAAAAAAAAAGGAGACCTCGCGGCCGGCGTGATGCGAGGAAGAGGAAGAAGAAGAAGGTTTGGAGGAATCATCATGGATAGAGTCAGCGACCGGGATTAGAAGCTCTCGATCTCTACTCGCCATCACGATCGTTGATTTCTCATCTCCCATCACCAGAAAACCCCGCTACTAATCTCCTTCTCAAGACTCCCAAAAACCCTAGCTCGCTTCGACCCTTTCTCCCAACTCACTGTTTATTAGTCAAGAAGAAAAAAAAAAAAAAAAGACATTTGAGATGAGGGAAGACTCTTCGAAATCAGCTCCCTCAATTTATTTAATTTGAATTTATTTTAAATGTATTAATAAAAGAATAAGTGTAAAACAATGGGGAAGTCGAGGTTTTTTTTCAAGGAGATGTTGGTGTTTTTTTAAACACTAATCATAGGGTTAAGGGCGGATTAATCCAAGTTTAATCAGGATTAAAGTTAGGGCTTTAGGGGGTTAATTTTTTAACTGAGTTGTTAGTACCGATTGCTGTTGTTCTGTTGTGGATGAGCTGTCGATGATTACTATTGGTTGCCAGCATTTCGCCTCAAAGGTCACATCTGTAATCCAGAAAATATAATTGTTTAATTTAAATCAAAGATCATGCATGATCTTTGATTAAATTTGATTCCAATTATTATTGATTAAAATTATATATAAAAAAAGCTCTTATTAGTAGAAGGTTGATGAAATTGAAGCATGCATGCCAAAACAATCATTATTATTCATATTTCACAATTAAAAATATTTTAAAATTCGATAATAATGTGATTTATGGATAAAAATAATTCAAATAAAAAATACCTTTTAATCACGAAACTTACCAATACAATTCTAAGTTGAAGGCCAATACAAACATTAATGTTGGTCAATAGTTATAGGTTTCGAAAATTAAACCCATAAGTTTGACTCCCTCCATCACTCGATTTTTTTTTTTTTTTTAAATTTAGTGTTATAATATCGGGTTCTTAAAATTGTACCAAAAAGGATTAAGCTCAACTAAAGTTTGAAAATATTATATATAAGAAAAACCAAAAATTAACAACAATGATGAAAAACACCTGTAAAAAGTTTGCTGTTATCAAAGATTGGGCTACAGTATTTTAAGAATTAAAAAATAAATTTGATTATTTTAAATATAATATAATGATATGATATAAAAATAATATAAATAAAAAATTTGATTTAAAATTTTAATAAAAATTATAAATAAATTTAATAAAATAAAAAATATATTTTATATTTTTATATGAATTATAATACTTAATTTTTATGTAAAATATAATATAAAAATATAAAATTTTAATATTTTATATGATATAAATTAATAATTATTTAAATGAATATAATTATTTTAATTTATTCGATAAATAATCTCAATTTATGACCCATTACTATGCAGGCCTTGATTGTAATAGGCCCAGTTCTTATGACAATGCGACAGATTCTGCAATTTTTATTTTTTTTTCAAAGTTTTCTTCTTAACTCTTCGCCGTCCGGAAATTGCAACTAAATGACGCGGCGCCCAGAAAATCTAGAATATGTACACTTGTTACGCAAACGACCTTTGAAGAGGCGCCACATAAGTTATTCGACCGTCCAATCCAGTTTTGAAACGACGTCGTGTTCAGTAACGGTTTCAATTTTTCTTTCGTATTTTCCTTCCAAGTTGTATCATCCAAACAAGGAATTTTATTTTCAACCTTGCGTTAACTATTTGCCTTCTAATTTTTTTACGAGGCAAACAGGACCTTATTGTTCCGTATATTTTCCAAACAATTATAAGCTAAACACCTTTCTCTTCTATATAATTGTGGAACATAGAAGCTTCTGGTTTTAACGTTGTGTTCACTTTTTGCTCATATTTATAGCTGCAGAATGTCAAATGATATACATCCATAGAACAAAGTTGAGGAACAGAACCCTTTTGTGTGAGAGGGCAGAGCAGAAAGGAGATGTTGGAAGGCAAAGCTATGATCAGAGAAGATACAAAGTCAAGCTATGGCTTCTGCTTCTCAAGCACTTGATTTCTATGATGTTTCTGACTGCATCTCAATTGCTGCTCATATCAAAGGGGGTGTTTACTAATAACTAGCTAGTTTTTTATTTTCAACATACTTTTTTTTTCTTTTCATTTTATCTATGCTGTTAGCTAGTTTCGTATGAAAGAAGTTAGTGTTACAAAGTACAAACTTGGTTTTTGGAAGTTAGAATATGTATGCTCATTTGTTTAGATTGGTGGGGCTTGGAATTTTTTCATGAATTTGAAGAGAAATATGGAGGAGGATGGTAATGTGTAATGGGTTAAAACTTTGGGTGCTTCTTCACTCATACGAAAAGGACTTTTGTTCATTTTGCTCTGGGGACCCTCAATTTCCTTATCTTCAAGGAAGCATCTTCTTAATATAATGAAGATAAGAAGAGTTAGAGAGGAGGCCGAAGGGCAGCCAGCCAGCCAACCAACCAACCAACAACTTTATTGGTCATCAGGGGACATGGATTCAGGGTAAAGATGCTGCTGCCAAAGTCTCAAAGGGTTCTGTTCAAATGGTAGACTAGTAGTTAAAATGTCGTTATCTTATTCTTCTGAATAGGTACGTAGAGAGGCACAGACACTGTACTCCAAATTTACGTATTTGCAATTTATCAGAAGTAGGGTAAGGGATTCTTGATTTCAGCTGCATGTGATGAAAATAAATACTATGGAATTAGAATATTGTTATTAAGAAATCCATTGTTTGTTATAGGGTGGTTGTCTCTTTCAATGGGCAAGCTGCCTGTCCTTGTCGTAGACTGAACAAATGATGAATAAAGATGTATGATTGAGCCTTGAGTAGCTGTCATTATCCAAAGGGATCGAGTCAGTCAAGCATGGAATAAGACAATGGTAGTGCTGTGCCCTTCTGAAATTTAAGCCTTACACGTGGAAGTGTAATGGTTGATTGAGTAAATATTGGGCCTGAATAAGTAAATGGGCAGGTTTTCTTTGCTTTTTTTTTTTTTTTTTGGTGGGGGAGGGGGCAAAATTGAGTTCCTTACACTAGGTCATATGATGTATTTCAAGGAAGTATTAACGAAATATATGATAAATCTAATTCATATTTAGAAAAAAAAAATTGGGTTATATACATGTTTCAATATATTCATCTAGATATCAATACATCTAGGTGCCAGGCTTTAACTCTTCAAGTGGCTGAAATCTAAATTTACATTTTTTTCACTCATAGCAAGGAAAATTTCACAGTTGAAATATAATTTTGAATCCAAGATATGGCCAACACTTCCAAATCTGCCTCCTTTTATCAACCAAAGTAAGCTTATTTACAATGCAACGCTGATCACTTGAACCAGTGATCTGTTGAACCCTTTAACAAAATTGGTAAAGCAGAGCTTAGGCATAAATCTCCTCAATTAACCCGCCCAATAGTTGCTTCCCTATATCATCCACTACTTGCATTTTGTCATCCACAGAAAATCCTTTCTTCCAACCCAAGTCCCATATTCCACTTAAAATTTCACTGCACTTTATATCTCTTTCCAGCATTGCGTAAAGACTATCGGTAGGATAGTTTTCACCAGCAGGTTCACTATAGCTTCTTAGAGCCTCAACACTGTCACAAGTTTCCTTCAATAAATGTTCCAGATAGATATGACTTTTGGCATTTCCAACCAGGGTTAATAAGGGAGGGTGGACCATTAGAGAATCAGGAAAGCTTCTTCGTCGAACAATTTCATTTGCGCAATCCAAGGAGAGTTGTGTGTTGGCATCTATGAAATCACCGATGCCAAGTTTTTGTGAAGTTGTAGGAACATTCACATGAAGATAAAAAAGCTCCTCTGCATGACTGAGAAAAGATGGACTGCTCAGTAGCAAAGCTTTTAGACTGGTCCCTCTCATGAAGCTTTCAGTGTTGGTTCCAATTGGAATGATGGGGTCATCATCAATGTCTCCCATAGATTTACTGTTGCTTTGATCATCAGTAGTCACCAGCGTAACATCACAGACAGAGCTCTCGCTGTTAACTTGGTGTTCTACAAAAAAAAAAAAGGAAAAGAAAAGAAACTATATTGTTAGGTAAGCATCTACATTCTGCGTAAGTACAGGAGTATTTTTTTCTAAACTGAAATATTAGAATGTATTTTTCCGATTCCATTATATGGTTACGTAAGAGGCAGTTCGCAGTTCATTCTAAACATATGTCATCAAAATGGGGAAAAAAGAATATTTATGTGAAGAAATGGAAAAAACACCACCTATGACTTGGAGGTCCTAGAATGTTTTCTCATTCATTCCTCCCATAAGTTTCTCTTTAAATAACTATAATATAAAAGCATATCTTGTTCTAAATTTGTTCTCAAGCTACATACTTTTTTTTAAAGGTTAGATAATCTGAGTTAAAAGTCATGAACCTCAATATGATGGTGGCTTTCATATCTTATGTTGTTGATTGCTTTGAATTTTTTCCCCAAAAGTTCTTGCTGGAGAGCAGAGGTGTCAGCATTAGAGTAGAGAATCAGCAAATTTCACCATGTAGTTATTTAACTATGACATGCATTTTACATTCAATTAAATCAGAAAATACAGGTCTGTATGTATTTAAATCTCTAGTGTGAGCAAATGGTAGCTGACTAATGTCATCTGGAGCACTGTGCTTTACTAAAATTTCTGTCAAAAAGGGTTACCTCTAATGTGAATATCAGTGTGTTTTGATCCCTCTTTTATAGGAAGTTGATCTGCAGTTTCAGTGCTATATCCGTCCAAAACAGTATCATTTTCTGATGCAAGGTCGATCCTCATTCCTTCCAAAACAGTATCATTTTTTGATATAAGATCAATCCTCTTTCCTTCCAAAACAGTATCATTTTCAGATGTAAGATCAATCCTCTTTCCTTCCAAAACAATATCATCTCCTTTGCATTCTAATTTCTCAGTCTGCACAGAAGATAAACTGAAATTAATTTTCAATCCTCTTTTCATAATGCATGTAGCAGAGGCATTTCAAATCTCATATGTAAACATGCTGTTTGACGAAATTTAGAATTATAAATGCAGAATCTAAACTTAAAAGGACTCACAATTAGTTTAGCAGCTGTAGCCTTGCTCACTGCCTTTTCCTTCTTGGTTGGACTCTTTTTCCGATCGTTGGGACCACGAACTATAGTTTTTGGTGTGCAATTAGAGTTGGACTTTGCAGTAGCGCTTCGCTGATGAGGCACTCTATTTTTTGTAACATTTGATCCATTATCAGGCTTACTGGGCTTTGGAGGGGTAACCTTGGCTTGATCTTTAGACCTTGATAAATTATTTGCTTTTGCAACCTCCTTCTCAACTCGTTTCCTGCTGCTTATGGCAGGTTTTGGTTTCTTGTCAGTTGCCTCTTTCTTCAGCGATGGCTGAGTTACAGGACCCGAGCTTTTCATCTTAATAGAGAGCCTCTCTTTAATTTTTACTTCTTTTTTCACTGGGCTGGCCTCTTTCTCTTTGCTGTCTTTAGCACCTTCCTGCTGGCTAAGTCTCTTGACTGGAGTTTCTTCTGCCTCCATTCTTCTTCTCAATTCATTGAAGTTCAAACCTCTATTGTTGGAGTCGCTTATTTTGGAAGAAGGCTCTTTTGCTTTCACTTTTTTGAGCATAGTTTCTGTGTTTAAGCTTCCCTCCTCCTTAAACTCTGGCACAAACTTCTTTTGTGGTTGCAAGTGCGGATCATATCGAGGTTTTATGAGAACAATAGGTGGGCAATCATCAATCAACCCCTGTTCAGAAAAGAAGTCACTCGATTGATGGGAATCAGGCTTAATCTCTTTGATGGAGTTGCTTTTCAGAAATCCTTTAAAATGCATGGTCTCAAGGATGTCCTTCAGTCTCCTCTCTGGATCTTCCTTCTGCGACTTCCTTGCTTTTGGCGTATCAATTTCAAAGATAGGCCTCTGTTGACTGAAAATCTTCTTATTCTCCAGTTCTTTCTGGGAATTTGTCTGCAATGGTTTTGAAGGCATTTCTTCTAGGCCCATAAGCTTCGCGATCAAACTTGGGCCTCTTGCATTCTTCTCTGGAGCTGCTGATGAGATAGATAAATCCATGGAAGTAAAGTTGTTTGTTAGGACAGTTGCAGATTGGCTCGAGCTTGTGGATGGGATATCTGAAGCTGAGTCCGGATATCTTCCACTAAAGCATCTCTTTTCTTCAGCATTTACGTTTGGCGATAGATTTTGCCTAGCTAGGCTGTCTCTTATCACTTTCCTAAGCTCCTCAATGCAATCTCTTGAAGAACCATCGGCAGAAAGGCGATGATTCTGGATTCCCATTAGGTAATTTTGCTCTCCAACTGGACTTGAATTCGTTCTCTGAATCACTTGATCATTTCTCACCTTATCACATTTTTCCTTTTCTTTCTTCTTGAACCTAGCCATACAATGAGATGCCTCTTGCAATTTCCCAAGCATGTGTAAAGAGTCTTGCAATTCAAGAGCTCCTTTCAACAAATCTTTTGCTATATCTTTCGAATGGCCATCACACCAAAGCCCTTTGGACCACGAGTCAATTACCTGATTCAGCTTGTGAGCTCCTCTTGAAACCTCCATGAGCTGACAGGAAGATGAGCTATGAAGTTCTTCTTTAGACACCGTCTCTTCTCTCTGCCCCTTACGCAACAGATATTGGTTTGATCGGTTCTGTGCTTTTCGGCCTTCATTCTTTTGCTCCATCTTCCCAGAACCACTTTTGGACGTTCTAATTGTTCTGCACTCTACGACTCCCTTTGGATCATAACATGTAACAAATGATCTGTACACAACTGATCTCAGACTGTCTTGAGGCATATTCTGTCATAACAAATATAGTTATAAAAGTCAGATGCTTACAAATACTCAAAGACCAAATCCACCAATGCGAAATATTTCTCATGAGATGATGCTTACATGTTCTTTATATTCTAATCAATCTTTTCAATGATTATCTGAAACAGACAAAAGCAACACTTGTTCGGCTCTGAAAACAACATGAGCAAAAAACTTAATCAGTTGCCGCCCCAATAAACAAAACCAATGTCATTAAAAAATGAAAAAAAAAAATCTATTTACCTTGGAAATGTTTCAATTTTTTCAATACTTATTAGTGCACAAGAACCTGAATTCCTATTTATCAATAAAACCAATTCTCTCTCTTTCAGTTTCATCCAATACTCAGAAGTTCAGAACCAAGAATGAAAACAAAACCATCCCAAAAGAAAGAAGACCCAGATGAGAAAATGCATGTAAAAATGAAAAACAATCAAGACACAAGAATTCATGCAGGGAATACTGACCTGCGCTGCAAGTGATCAGCTAGCAGAGACTCAGATCCAAAGAGAAAAACAAAGCAGTCAGGTTCGCATTGACTTTGTGAAGAAGTGAAAGAGAGTGTTCAGGGGGCTTTTGGTTTTCTTCCAAAGCAAAGAAAAAGAGTCTGAAACAAATATAGTTTATTTGTTCAGTTTCGTGGGAAAAAAGAATATAATGAAATGATTTAGTAAGATTATTAAGCGGCGTGATTTCATGGGAAACGACTTTTAGTTATTTTTCTCGTACGCGTGTTGCAGAGAGAGAGAGAGAGAGAGAGAGAGAGAGAGAGAGAGAGAGAGAGAGAGAGAGAGAGAATCTGTTCAAACGCACGACGACGAAGGGATGGTAAGTTTGCAGACTAATCTCTCCTCTTTAACTTGTTCTTTAACTGCCACCTTATATGGACGGTTCACATTATCACTTTTTTTAAAAAATCTTTTTAAATTATGATATATAAGTTTTATTTTTTTTACCAAAAATAAAATGCTTTTCTTAAAATAATGAAAATTTTAATAAATATAAAATTTTCTAAAATCATGAAAATTGTAAAATTAGGATAAAAGAAAAAAATACAAATACTATATTTAAATTTTAAATTTGTTAAATACTTAATTTTAAAAATAATTACATAAATTAAACGAGTTAAGTTTTGAATAATAATTTTGTATCCTAAACTATTTTTATTTAGTTGGTCCAGAATCTAATTAGTAATTTATACAAACAAAGTATTCAACTGTGCATATTTTTTGTGCATGAGTTTATTATTCGCGTTTATATATATATAAAATTATGATAAGATAATTTTATAAATAAAATTAAATTAAAAATATCATTTTATTTCATATTTGATATGTACAAGAATTAAGATATGATAATTTATTTATTTGTCAAAATTATTTTTTTTAAAAATTTATATAATTTAAATTATTGATAAATTTTTAAAAATATAATATGACATGTAAATTTAATTTTATGAATTAAAAATAATTCTTTTTATTTTGAAAGAATTAAATCATTTTATACAAAAAATAATAATCTTCATTGTAATCTTATCTCTTTCAATAATTATCATATTATCTTATCTATTATTTTAGACACCAAACATGACTTTAATTCATTACATAAAAAAAAAAAAAAAAAAACCTACTTACTAATATTATGAACAAACCCTTTTTCATGGTTTTTCAATTGAAGAGTAGAGGAGGTTGGGTTTTTGTCTTAAGAGGTGCAATTATCAGTGGATTAAAAAAAGTATAACTACTAGTATTAGAAAAGGCAAAAGATACAAAGAAGAATCAACTAGCTAACTATAATATTCCAAAAGAAATTGAACACTTGAAATAAACAAACCAAAAAAAAAAAGTGTTACAGCTCAGAACTTCAAATCTTTAATTTGTCCAAAATCTTTACCTCCAATCAGCTGACTTGAGTGACCAAAAATTTCGCTTACTTGTTGCTAATCTTGAAACCAAATTGGTAACATGGTGCTACTGTTTTTGAGGTGGAAAAAAGAAGAGGCCTAACCAACCACTACTTATATGAGCCTATATTATTAGCCTCAATGAATTTTTTTTTTTTTTTACATGTCATTGCCTTGAGATTTTGGGTTAAGTTTTAAAATTTAAAATTTAAAATTATCGAATATTATCTTTTAAAATTAAATTAAATTTCGGATTCATAAATTTGAGATTTTATTATTTAAGTAAGAAGTTATATTTTGTTTACAAAACCCTAAACTCTGATGCTACTTTACATGGAGGTATCCTCCTTTTAACTAAATAGAAACAAATTCAAATGGTTGAGACACCTAACTCATTTGAAAATGGAAAATTTAAACAATGCAGGCTTTAAATTTTTTTAAAAACAGTTACCAAATGAAAGAATCAAGCCTTTGAATGTTGGAGTTTTTTTCATTTACATCATCACCTACCAAAACTGTTCAGTCTTAATTTACCATAGTACACTACTACATTGAAGTTCTACCTCTCAGTAAAAATCATGGGTTCACAATGCTTTGAAGGTAAGGGAAAGGATCGATTAAAGCAATATCAGAAAAAAAAGTAATGGCAGTAGTGGTTTGTGGTTTTTCCTAAACAAAAACCACTCGAAGTGCAATCACATTATTAATTAAATGAACTTTTAATTTACTCAAGATTTACCTTTGTTATCTGGGTTTTGCAGTGAGCAGGTCAAAATTATCAGAGCTGAAAATATTGAATGAGTTTAATGCAGTCAAAGGACTCTTGCAATGTATACATATGTATATGATAGTGGTAATGAAATTGAATCCTCACCTCTTCTTTTTTTGCCCCCTTATTTTGGCTGGTGCACAGGTACTCAGGTTATTGGGTCAGCCATGCTTTAAATTTCAAAATTCTTTTACTAACTTGGACTATTCAGCCTAGAAAGTTATCTGCAATTTGAAATGAAATTGACAGAACCCTTTTGCCCATGCGCTCATGCTGACATTCGTTTGAGATCATCTGATCTCTACTTCAAGTTATCAATAATAGTATTGATGCGAGCTCTGAGTTTAAGGTTAAGACTTGAAATCACAAAAAAAATAAATAAATAAAAGTAAAAACAATAAGTTTTTTTTGTATTTATATGTGGACGTTCAAGCCAAAAATTAAAATATGAGATGTCAAAAAAAAAAAAAAAGAAAAAAAAAGAAAAGTTAGATTAAATTAATAGTATTTAAATGATTTTATTTATAAATAGAAAGTGAATGGTTTTAAGATAAAAAGTGATGTGATTGAATTGATGTGATATTGTATATATTAAATCGATTTAAAAATAAAAATTATTTTTAATTATTTATTAATAATTTTTAAAAAAAAAAATTAATTTATCCTTAGAATCTAAAAATACCCTTACCCTTGATATAATTTTCTTTTCTTTTTTTTTTTATTTTTTATTTCAGGCTATCGATGACAGATATTTCTTTATGAACCATGAATCCTTACCTGATTCAGCTTTTAAGCTCCCATTGAGACCACTAAAACATTTGCATCAAATATTTAACGACAGTTGCACAAAACACATCATATGATTTCTCAGCAAGTGGTGATTATATGATTCATTAGCCATTGATTACCCCTGACTAAGATTAAGAAGCCTACAATTCTTGTTAAGGGTGAGAATTTTAGTGAATTATGTTTGTTCCCTTGCTCAGCCTAAATTTTAAATCTCTGACAAAAGAATTTGTCACTGTCCCTATGGCCAATAATTTAAAGCATAAAATACAACAAAATATCCTTTAATTACGGATCAAAATGGTCTTCACAATCACATCATACCTCCCCCTTTAACGGGGCGGTGAGCACATGCAATTTATTTTGCTATGTTTGTAGTTTTTTTAATGTAATTAGGGCACAAAAATTTTTTTTTAATAAAAAAATTGTAACTGATAATTACACAAAAGTTTCCTACTCCCATAAAAGAAAACGCAAGGGAATATAAAAAAAAAAAAAAATACCCCTTTTAATTTCTTCTTTTAAATATAAATTTTGTCGTTGGGGCATGTGAAATGTGAAGACAAAGTTACTATGGCCCTGGTAATAGTTATGTCTCTTAATTTCTCGAGTTATACAAAGAGATGTAAAGGAAGAGCGGGAAATTGAACCTTCAATCTTAATTTTTTTTGAATAAGAATAACAACCATTAATAGAAGCTCCAGTTGTTGATTCGTCGTGGGAATTATTGTCCGCCTTTGATTTTAAATGCATGTGATTAAACATACAAAGTTGATGACATTTGACAATTTGCAGCCATTTTAGATTTCCAAATTTGTAATGATCAAATTCACAATCTTGTTAGATTTGGTCAAAAATTAAACTGTTCGGTGAAAGGAACATTGATGACAACATTGAACAAAAGTGAAGTCATTGGTGGATATTAATTAATGTCTCGATTAATTAAGGTAATATTTTGTGAAACATAAAGATTTTTTTTTTTATATAAAGAAATCGTATTTAAGAGATAAAAAAATTATAAAAATTTGAATTTATACTCAAATTTATTGGGCGTTATCTTTTAAAAGTAAAGCGAAAAGATTTGTGATCATATTATTATTTTTATTTTAATTCTCTAAATTTTCTCCAACCGAAGAACTGTCACAGGCAATTGAACAAAATTTTACTATAATGGGGTGCTATAAGGGAGGGAAAGTTAGTTAAAGCAGTTGAGTTCGTATGTTTTCCCCGGGCATTTTGCCAGCATTTACCTGTCTCAACAATTGACTCTTTTTTAGACAAAAACCCTTCAAAATTACCATCTTTGTTGTTTATATTTGATGTTTCTTTGTTAGACTAACCAACCCTCAAATTTGTTTCTGAAACAGGCACACCACATTCTCTTGCTGCAAAAACAAAAAACAAGATTAACCACTCGAAGCTCTATCTCTTCAACCCTGAAGAATCAGATAAACCCTTTCATTTTCAATCGCCAGCCTCTCATTTCAAGGGAGTAGTTCTCCTGTTTTTACCTTTTTTTCATACAATATAATATTGTTATAACTAAAAAGTGAAGGACTAGACTTTTCTTTTCTTTTTTTATAATCATTTTCACCTTAGTTTCTTCTTTGTTTTTGTTGTTAAACAAAGAAGAAACACGAAGAGAAAGAAGCTTGCATTGACAATGGTTCGAACATTGACACGTCGGTTCAGCATTCAGAACTCGAAATCTTTCCACATTAGGAGAATGGCTTCAGGAAGGCTGCAGCAGAATCTGATCCCAGATGGTAATGATGTGGAAGATGTTGATGATAACCTGCAATCAAGGGGTATAGACACAAGAAATGCAGAAGACCAATCGATGGAGCAACAGAACGTAGGAGAGTCTGGGACAGGCACTCCCCAGGAGATGCCACAATCAGGTGCAGTTCAGCATCTTGTTTTGGTTGATCACCATAGCTGCAATTCATGTTCCATTAAAATTCTGTCTTATTCATTGCTATTTGATAAGTATTACAACAATCCAGAATTGAATTAAAACTGGTTTGTCTTAATCTTTGTGCTGCAGCTATATAAATATTTTAAGTTCTCACGATATTGCCAAGTGAGTGAGAATTTATTTGCGAACAAGAAAGCTAATTTTTCATACATAGATATCAATATCAAATCAACCCATAATTTAACTCAATTGATTTATGTAATTATTTTTAAAAAATAACATGTAATCATTATAAGAAAGTAACATCCAATAAATTTCATCTCTTTTTTAATATATATATGATGGTAATGATTCTTCAAATAATTTATTTTATCGTTGATACAGATATGGAACTGATGAAGGAAAGGTTTGCCAAGTTGCTTTTGGGTGAAGATATGTCAGGAGGAGGAAAAGGTGTTTCTTCAGCTTTAGCTTTATCAAATGCAGTGACAAACCTAGCAGGTAGAATATTATATTCCTGTCTAAAATCTAATTATCAAGTGCATGCGTTTTCATATAGAAATATATAACATGGAAGCGTCAGGTTTCACAGATAACCATAGTGCGTTCTGGCTTTTCCCTTTCATCCCATGATGCAAAAATATTGATCATTTTGAGCCTATCGGTAGTATTATAATATATATTTTACCAGTTTAATGGTGGTTCTCATTCAAATCTCTCTGTTGGCCAATTGTAATGCAGCATCCATTTTTGGAGAACAAGGGAAATTAGAACCTATGGCTCCAGAAAGGAAAGCACGGTGGAGAAAAGAAATGGATTGGCTTTTATCTGTAACTGATCACATTGTTGAATTTGTTCCCTCACAACAGAAATCGAAGGATGGAACACACATGGAGGTACACATCTCACTCGTAATTTAAGCAAGCAACATTACAAGTCACAATTCACCATACTAACTCCCAACAATTTGTTTCAACTTTATAGATAATGGTCACAAGACAAAGGAGCGATCTGCTTGTGAATATACCTGGCCTGCGCAAACTCGACACATTGCTTATTGTGGGTATATTTGTCATACAGTCTTCTAACCTGATAAAATCACTTGATAATATAGAAAGGATTAACACCATGGTTTCCGATCAAATTATAATGAACAGGAGACTCTTGACAACTTTGGACAAGAAAAAGAATTTTGGTATGTGTCGAAAAATGATGATCAAGAGAAAGAAAACAGTCAGAGGGTTGACAAATGGTGGCATCCAACTGTTAAGGTTCCTGCAAATGGGCTATCAGAAAAATCACGAAGATGGCTGCAGTCTCAAAAGGATTCTGTGAGCCAGGTGCTAAAAGCAGCTATGAACATCAATGCTGAAGTCCTTTCTGAAATGGAGATCCCTGAAAGCTACATTGATTCTCTCCCCAAGGTAAGGAAATGAAACTCTCCGTCAACTAAAACCTTTAAGAGTTTTTTTAACTTTGATTGATCTTCTCCATCATGTCTATGTAGAATGGAAGAGCAAGCCTTGGTGATTCAATCTATAAAAGCATCACAGTGGAGTACTTTGATCCTGCACAATTCCTGTCAACCATGGACTTGTCAACAGAACACAAAGTTCTTGACCTTAAGAACAGGATTGAGGCCTCTATTGTTATTTGGAAGAGGAAGATGCACCACAAAGATGGAAGGTCTTCTTGGAGTTCAGCTGTCAGCATGGAAAAGAGAGAACTCTTTGAAGAGAGGGCAGAGACTATCTTACTCCTACTAAAGCAGCACTTTCCGGGACTTCCGCAATCTGCACTTGAGATATCTAAGATCCAATATAATAGGGTACAGAAAGCATTGCAACTGCGTTTTATCTTTTCCTCAATGTATTCAAGTTTGATAAACTTATTTACCTTTGAACTACACAGGATGTAGGACACGCTATTCTGGAGAGCTATTCTAGGATTCTAGAGAGCTTGGCTTTCACAGTCATGTCAAGAATTGAGGATGTCCTTTACGCTGACTCCCTTACTCAAACATCATCAGCATCACCAGCAAGCTCTGAAAACTCCTCAAGCAACGAGGAAGATGCAGCCAGGATGAGCACATCAGAGACACCAACACTCTCAGATTTCATGGGATGGGATATTGCTTCCGCAAAGAGTAATTCAAGTGATCTAGAAATCTACTTTAAGGGTGATCATGATAAAAAAACGTCCAAGCCTCCACTTAGCTCCACCCCAAAAAAAGCTTCCCATCTAGAGAAGCTTGAAAACTTTAGTGGCCTAAGAAGCCCAAAAGCTCGCGATTGATTGATAACGGATAACCTTAGAAGAAAGGAAACAAGAGGAAGTAGAAGAAATGGGGAAGAAAAGGAATGATGCAGGGGAGACAAAATAGACGAAAACCAAAAACAGATAGTTAGAAAGCTGACCTTGTGTATATATTCAGCCCCATGTAGGAATCCATTGGGGTAGTAACTTTCTAGAACTTTGCATTCTTCTTTTTCCCGAATTTGGACAGGAAAGTGAATACATTAACTTAAGATATCAGCATTCGGGAACTGCTTTCAGGCAGTCTTCATCTCTACTTACTGTCAATCATCTGGTTTAGGTATGCAGCTTTTGCCTTCAATGTGCAATGAAACTTTTGGTTTGCTCTACAACCCTGCTTAATTTGTAAATTTCTCATCTTTTCAGCTTCATTTTTCAGATTGTATCATTTTCAGAAACAGCAAAGAAAGATTCACAATTAAAAGTCTAATACAAGTTGTAATTTCTTTTTCAAATCCAATAAACCTCTAAGCATAATATTTATGACGCCCTTTGTCAAAAAGTTAAGCAAATATCATATAATATCAATATTAAAATATCAAAATTGGGTTTAAATCCGAAATTTGCATTCCAAAGAAGTGTTTACTATGGAAAATCATATTTGCTCGAAAAGGTTGGGGGAAAGAGTCATTACGGAGATGGACTAAAAACCAAAAATACTTGCTACATAAATTTCAAATTTGCTTCTAACAGGCAAGGTGACTGCAGCATGTATAGCATCAGCAAGATGAGGAACAGTCTTGGAACTAAGACCTGCCATACTAATCCTCCTGCAAAGAAGAAAAAATTAATTTGAATCAATATTTACCAAAGTGCCAGTTAAATTAGGCACTTACAGATTGATATTACCAGGCCAGACAGTTTTTGGGAACAATAAAAGTGTTATAGGGTTCATGGAATATACAAACTTCAGAGAATCAGAAGCCCCCATTTGCAAGAACTCAGTAAGATAACAATATCAACTATTCAACGAAGTTCAGATTTAGGGATACAGTAAATAAAACAGAAGAAGAGACCGCCAGATTTCATGTTGTAATCCCTTGGCATAGCGTGTGGAGAGCAGGGCAGGTGGAGAGTCAAGGAGGAAGAGAATACCAAACTATGACTAGAATATATACTGATTCATTTTAGGGAGGTATGGTGATAATTTCTTAGCAATAAACTTTCATTTTAGGGAGGTATGGCGATAATTTCTTAGCAATAAACTAAATTCAAACAAAAACAACTTTATCATAGCTGTAAAGAAACTCTCTTCAAGTTGAATGAAAATGTTAAACCATAGTTCAACATTTATCATATCTATGTCAAATGATCCTTCATAAATGATTAAGATTCTGAATTAACAAGAATACTGGGAGGAGAAATCTCAAGGCATAATTTTCTAGCCTGGAAACGATTTTCACTGCAAAAAAGCAACATTCTGGAAAGAGGAAACTAAATCCTTTATCTTACCCAACCACCTACAAACCACCAACATTTCTCTCGGCCCCAAAGAATATTTTTTAAAAAATTTCAATAAAAAAGGTGAAAAGAAGAATGAAATATATCTTCTTACCCATCAGATGTCATGTAAATGTGGTACTCTTTGGTCATGAACGCAACTTGATCACTGTTCAACCCTGTGAAAGTGAACATTCCAATCTGCTTGATAATGTGACTCCAGTCACCTGCAGTGCCTGCCAAAAAGGAGATAGAAACATGTTTGGTTTCTGATCTAAGATGGAATACACCAAATATTTCATATAACAGTGAAGAAAATACTAGAAAAGAAAAAATGCAAAATTTTTGTCGATTATATATAAAGGACGTGAGCGGAGACCAAGATCTTGAACAAGCCTTTTGTAAGCTGATATGTAAAACAATTGTTGACTGATTCATACCTATTAAGTTACATTTCATGCAACAGGAAAACTAAAAAAAAAAGGCACAAAAATCCACAGACATAGGAAGAAAGGAAAGGATTAAGTAAAACCTCTAGCGCTTAAAGCATCATATAGTTGTTTGCGCATGCTAATAATTCGGTCTGCCATCGCTTTCAGTTCAATCTTCCACTCATTATACATATCACTGCAAAGATAAATATAAACAAATTTAAAACAGAAAAAGTAAACATGCAGTTCATTAGTGAAATAACTTGATTTGAGTAATTACCTCACTCAATGTTCAACAAGAAAACTATAGATGAAATATTAACCCCAAAAAAGTGAACACGTGTTCTTTTTCTTTAATTTATTATTACACCATGTGGGCAATATGGTCACTAGTAATCCGAATGTCTTAAGACTCTTAACATTCACTTTTCTTCAATCTCTAATAACAAGAAAATACTGTTCCAATCATTCCATTTTCTGAAAACTTTTACCAATGCTACTAGTTTCTCTGTCATCAAACAAGTTCTAAATAAAGGTTGGTTTGGTGACACCATAAAAAGGACTTACCTATTCTTGAGAATGGTGGCTGCGATTGATGCACCATGAATAGGTGGATTAGAATACATAGGCCTAATCACAAGCTTCAACTGGCTCTCAACCCTGCTTGCAACATCAGCCCCCTTACAGACCTGTAAATGAAATTATTATTATATTCCATGCAATAGGCCATAGTTCACATAAAACAACTGAAACAACAGAGAAAATGCCAATGATTAAAATGTAAAATATGATTCTGCATAATTGTCAGAGTTACAGTTTTCAGCCATAAGATTTGGGCCTCCAGCATTTGCTTAGCCATAATGAAAGAAATTTGCTCAAGATTTATAAGTCCAGCATCTTACAATGCTGAGAGCACCAACACGCTCTCCATAAAGTCCCATGTTTTTTGCATAACTCTGAGCTATAAGGCATTCCCCACCATCTGCAACAAACATTCGAACGGCCAGTGCATCTGCATCTAAGCTACCGCTTGCGAATCCCTGGAATGTCAAATTTCAAGTGTTTGAAAATTAACCATTGTATAACCTATTAAAACTATAAGATTAACATCTATGGAGTTCATTATGTATATTCTAACAATATCACGTACAGCTTTAACCCTAAGCTTATTGAATATTGGATAATTACCTGGTAAGCACAGTCAAAGAAAGGCAATAATGCTTTAGATCTTATCAACTGCCGAATCTGTTCCCATTGCTCAGGAGCAGGGTCAACACCAGTTGGGTTATGAGCACACGCATGAAGAAGCACTATAGCTCCAGATGGTGCTGCGCCAAGATCTTCTAGCAAGCCTGTTTCCCAAAAGTTTTGCCATTCCTTTTATTAGCATACCAGGGAAATAAAAAACTAAGTTATTGGTTCCATAAGCTATAGAGAACTTGTATGAAGGAATTTGAAACAAAAAACAGGCAATAAAAAGATAACGACATATGGCAAGATGTAATAAATGAATACTTCAGTTGTTTATCCAAGAGCTTCTTAATCTAATCAACTTAGTAACAGCAGCAACTCATTCACACTTCACAGTATAGCCTATTGATAGAATCATTAACTCAGACCTTGGATATTGAGCCCACGAGTTGCTGGATCATAGTAGCGATAAGCGTTCACTGACAAACCTGCCATTGTGAAAACTTTCAAATGGTTTCCCCATGATGGCAGTGGAATGTATATAGTACGCTGGTAAACAAAAGATAGGTAAAATAAGCATTACTTGATCTTCAAAAAAAAAATAACTTAATAAAAAATAAATTAAAATCAGAAAAAGAAGTGTGCATCTTACTTGGTGGTAATGCTTTGCTAGAAACTCAGCTCCAACCCTCAAGGAACCAGTACCAGACAAGCACTGAGCAGTAGCAACTCTGTTCTCTTGGATAGCAGGACTACCCCAAAAGCAACAACCATGAAACATCCAATAAGCTATCGAGAAAACAAAACACAAATCGAAAAAGAGCTAAACAAACATTTACAAATAATTTCAACTGAACCAAAAGCGGTTTCCTTTGGTAATTCTCTTCTTTCTTCCTTCCTTTCTTTACCTGTCATCACCAAGAATAAGCTTAGCACTCAATTTATTGAACTCTGCTAAACCAAGAATAGGAAGATATTCCTTCACTCTTGACCTGAAATACATAAAACATGATCAACAATTTTACAAAACAGTCGAAAATACGCTATTAAGGCATGAAAAACAGAATGGTTGGAGTAGCTTACCGGTCATTAACAAGAAGCTGTTCCGCTTTTCGAACGACATTTAGAACCAAAGGTTTTCCTTCCTGTTATTGGCATAGACAGATCAAAAGATCATTCACAAGAAAAAAAATGATAGAATTTTTTAAAGGGAAAAAAAAAATTTTAAATACCTCCGTTCTGTAAGCACCAACGCCTAAATTCAACTTGATCGGGTTTGGATCCTTGTTGTAAGCAACAGTAACCTTTTTTGGATATAAAATATTCAGAATAACCAAAAATCAATCAAATCATTATATCATTATATCATTATATAATAATAACCTTAATCAACCGAAGTACCGAAAGAAGCTTCGTCTATTTGTTTATTTCTTTTAAAATGAAACTGTATTTTAAAAAAATAAAAATATTAAAGCAACATGGAAATAGTAAAGAAAAAAAAAAGAAATTATTGGCTATATTTGATGGTTTGATTCATGATTTTCCACGATCAAACACGTTATGATCAGATCAACTAACCGGATCAGTTCACACTTAAAAAGCAAAGCATTGATAATTCATGAAGAAACGTATAAACCAAAGCAAGAGAGAGAGAGAGTTACCCCTAGGATGGGATCTTCAGGAGCTTGAACAACGGCGGCGAACACTGAATCCATTGCCTTTTCGAAAATCGAAGACCTTTTCTCTTTCCTGTGGTTTTACTGGAACTTTGAGAATTAGAATCAGAGAAGGGAGAAAGGTAAGTTGAGGCTTTTTCTTTTTGTTTTTTGCAAAACTATGGGTGCTTAAAGACTGTGAACTATGGGCGCATGCTTTTCTCAGTGGTGCACTTCTTCCGACGGTTTTTTCTTTCTTCGATGACTTCATTTTTTAACTCTAAATGATTAATTAATATATTTTTATTTATATTTAATACGTAAAAACTTAATTTCACGTAAAATTTTATCTTTTATTTTTGTTAATATTAATTTAACAGAAACAACGATTAACACTTACAAATATCCATTGAAATTAATATGAATTTTTTATTTTTTATTTAAATTAATTTTTTTGAAAAAATTAAATTATTTAATATTAAAAATTTATTCTGTAAAAAATTAAAATACTTTGTCTTAAAAAGTTAATATTAACATTTATTTTGTAAAAACTTAAAATATTTAATCAGCGATGAATATATTTATTATTTATAATTTAATTTTTATTAAAATTTAAAATCATTTCGTTGTTGTATTTTTTTTATAATTTGCCGCTGTCTTTTAAAATCACTATTTTTTAACAGTACAGTGGATACACCGAATTGGTGGGCAGTATGACTATCGCACGGGATAGCCGTTCAGCCCTTGTCGCTCACGTAAAGGAGCGGCCATCTCATGTAAAATAGCAGACCTTCGTTCCTATCTTTCTTCATGAATCTTTAATGGCAGAGAAGCTCGTTTTCTATACGAAGAAAATGGAAAATGGAACGATCCGCCATTTCCCATTTCTCAATTTCATCCATATTTGATTTGTCTTTGAAAATGAAAAATTGTTCAAACTCGTTTGCTCAACTTAATATTCCTTCAATTTCAACTTTGACTTCCACGTTTCAAACGGAATAGTATATAGTAATAATTCATTTTCTTTTTCTCGACATAAATAAAATATTTGTGTTTTCTCAGAAAATAACAATATCAACCAACAAACATCAATTTGAAATACCATCATATTATTTTGAGACAATACAATATATATATATATATATTATTCTCTTACTAAATTCTGTCATCTTCCCTTTCTCTTTCATCTTGTGAACTATTTATGAAAGTCAAGGTAGAATTCAATTTGGCATACCATAATATGATTTGGAACTATACAATATATATATATATATATATATTATTCTCTTACTAAATTCTATCATCTTCCCTTTCTCTTTCATCTTGTGAACTATTTATGTAAGTAAAGGTACAATTCAATTTGTCTGTTGAAGAGGAAGAAGGAAAACAGAAAATCAACTAGAGGACCATGCAAGCCATAGTATATATAACAAAGTGTGAAAAAAAATTTCATTTCAGAAGAATAATAAACATATAAACAATGAGAACATTAATGGTTGAGGCAACTCCATGGTAAAAAAAAAAAAATCCCTGAAAAAAAGGAAGGGCAAGTAGCAGCCAATACAAGAAAACTATTTTCCACAGGTTTTTGACCTTGACTCAACGATTAACTATTAATCAGCTTTCTGTGGGACAGAACCCTAAGCTACATACTCCATTAAGAATTATGAAATTGCTCTTAGTTTTTGCTAAAAATAGGAATAGATTAATGAAACTCCTAGCATCTAAGAACAGAAGATATGATGGTTGATGGCATGTAGCGTATATGGTACCATGCAATTTACACTGGTATGAGCTCAAGCTATTGTTGAGCCAGAAAACTGATAAATATATCAATAATGGGAGAAATTAATCAGAGCTACTGGTCAATTCCAAGAATGATGCCACAATCACCTTGATGTTGCATCAAAGTTGAAGGTGGAGTGAACAGTGGAAAAGTGCAAAGACTTGTGGTATCATACCTTGGGCCAATTGTCAGCGTTTAGGATCTTTACATCTGTTTTTCGGTTTTTGATTTAGCATCGCCATTTTCAAGAAGGGATGGAACTCTAGGGAGATCATTATTAGCAGTGGTGACTGATATAGCAGCCATCTGAGGTGTCTTGACTGTGGGAGGACTGACATTTTTCGTTACTCCATTGGTAATGGATCCTTGTCGATTCCCAGTCTCAGTTTCAGTTCCATTGCTGAGTGGGCCTCTTTGACTACCTGTCTCCGTTCTAGCTAATGATGAACATTGTGTTTCTGTGATTGAAATAGAGCAGCGTTGTCAATTCCCAACAGTTTGTGCATGGAAAAGATAATACACCATAAGATAGACAATATATATATATATATATATATACACATATATATATTGAACACAAAAGCAATTTACTTCAGCATTCGATGATCAAAAGTCTGCACCTAGCCTAGAAACGTATAGCAATTAGATACATATTACCACAAGGAATAAGTAAATCTTAGCTAGCTGATTGCACTGATGCAAACTTTCTCATTCTAGAGAATCCATCAATCATGAACCATGTTTTACGTATGCCATCATATAAATACTATTCCAAAAAATAGCATTAAGTAAACTTATTTCAAATTTCTTTGAAACAAAATGATCTAACTTTCTAAATTCCAACATATCGACTTTATTTTTTTCATACCCCTTTCTTCAGACATCCATAAACTGAATAATGAAAATCGAAAATGTCTGTGGAAATTTTGGTAAACTGGTTCTTTCCTATTTATTAAGGAAGTTAAGTATAGTTTCTTCATTTGAAACTTTCTTCCTCTTTGATGTGCAGAATATAATTAATTGTGAATCAAATTTTCAGAAAAGGGAGAGGGAAACTTGCCCTTTAGTTCTCCGAAAGTGATAAGCCTGTTGAGACAATCTCGGAACTTTGTCAAAACAATTCTTTCCTGCTCTGCATAAATCTCTGTCATGCCCTGTCCATAAGGCAATTGTGAAGATGTGCTGTGGCCGTGGCCCATGATCCCATTAGGAGAAGCAGCTGCCATGAACATTGTATCTTGTTCATCACACATCAATGCCAAAGTTCCTGGAGACATAGGCCTTCCTTTTGGCATATCAGCACCATCTGAGCTGGAATCCTCAGGGCCAACTTTATCAACCTGGTTTGCACTTGAACAATCATCAGCCGTGATTTTCTCAGTATCAGAATCCTTCTGGCTTTGCAGCCTGTCTTGAGTGGTTGATGCAAGGGAAGTTTCTATCTGATCTTCTGCCTGTTTTTCAGTCAAACTTCTCTCATCTGAATGTATACAGAAATTGAAGGAAGACTCGTTAGATGAAAAAGCAGCACATTCATTAACTATTTCCGACTGACTCAAAAATTAATTGCTAAAACAAATTCAAAACTGACATACATGGGATTCTTTTAGCAGCATCAACTGTCCAACTATTCTTTCTTACAAGTACTCACTAAGAGAAGAATGGTCTAAAGTAAAAGAAAATATTTATGGAAACATCAATACCAATATTCAAAACAGTTTTAATGTAGTATTTGTTGACAAAGGAAGTCTCTAACTTTAAATGCTGATATTATGTCTTCATTTGAATCTAAAGTTGTATCATTACTGTATTCATCATGAAGAAAAAAATTTTGTACCATTAATCTTTCTTTATACATGTACAAGCAAAAGATTCAAATAATTAGCACCATGCAAATTTGTTTCTATTAGATAATTATGATAATTAGACTGGAACAGCTAGAGATGAATACAACTGAAAAGCAAGTATAAGTTGATCATCATACATGGTAAAATTCATACTGTTTTCCTATAAATAAGCATAAGTGACCATATGCTTAGTCATGCAAACATATGAATTAACCACTGAAGTATGTCAGGAACTAGACAGTACAAGTTTAGACCAGTGATTTGAATTGTTTTATATGCATTTCCATTTACCTGCAAGTGTCTTTGCAGCTTCTCCAGACAGAACAACCAAAACCGAGCAAAGCTCCTTCAAGTCCTGCTTTTGAATGATATCTGCTAACAGAGACCTTCCACCAAAATGCATAAGTTAGTTTTCCTGAACAAGCCAACCACAAATATCTATCCATCAAGACACTCCATTTACCTATATGTGAATTTTGATGGGCCTACTGCAGCAGTTGTACCAACACGAGAAACTGGCATAGAAGACAAGGAAGAGGAGGGTGCAGAAGCTCTGATCTGATTTACCTGATTAACAAATAAAATAAGCAGAAAATTTAAGTTCTAGGAACATAAACTAAAAGCAATGATGAGAAAGCTTTTATAGTAACAAGTGAAGCACAAATCAAATGTTAAGCAGCAGTAGCAAAAGAATGAGAATGGAAAAGTTAAATTCACTAGGTGAGCATGCATTCTTTTCTTTTTAGAACAAAAGAAGTATTAGCTTAATAAAAAGTAAAGTGTAATTGAAATAAGATTCACAAAGTTTCTCCAAAGACAAATGTCAAGAAATATGCATAGCTGATGTTTACCTGTGGAAAGTGTCCAAGCCTGTTAATAGATGGATCCTTGACAGTTGACCCAAAGAACAATTCCTGACCTTTTCTCTTCTTAGATGCTGGAGTGGAAGCATAGCCAGATGACCCAATAGCTCCAGTTATGGCAGCATTTGCTGCCTGCTGAATATATGCCATATTGTTGGCATGGTCACCATGAAATAGAGCCTGTCTCTCTTCACTTCCCTCAAAATTTTTGCAGTCCATGCATTTGCAGTTTTCAGAACAGAGAATGTTGGCTTGGAAACACTCACAGTACTTTTTAAGGCACCCAGATTTCTTACAATGACATCCTTTGTTGTGCTTTCCCAACATTAAAACTTCCCCGGCCTCTTCCTAAAAATAATTCAAAACTAGTCCATATGAGAACACCAATTGCAGCAATCTCTATCAAATCACAAAGACATTCATGCTAAACTTTAAATTTTATGTTTGCTACCAAATGCTCAGCCCAGGCCTTTTTTCCATAAGATAATTTTCCAAGAGTCTAAATAGATAGAATTCAGAAAATAGGTTATCAACTGTGTGCTGAAATCAAATGTGTAATCATACATTCAACAGAAGCATATAATTTTAAAGGATTCTGTATGCTCCAACAGGCCCATCAATGAGACAAGGCAACAAAAAATGTGGCCCTAGCTAGGCATGTTAATGGAGCCCTATGAATATTAGTATCTCCTATGATAAAAATTAACTAAAAAATTTTATGGCTTTTTGTTGAATCTGTAATGTGCAAAATCCACAAGATAACTTTGTATTTCATAAATATGAATTAAAATGGAAAAAAAAAAATCAGGCTTGACTGGCATACCCTGCTATCCCGTGGACCATGTGGACTGCTAGCAATTTTTGGCCTGAATGCATTTGGATTACGCTCCAAAGTTGCTTCAACAGCATCTCTTCTCGCAGCTTCATTCTCAACATTGTTATAACAATTAACACAGTTGCACCCATCACAATATATGCCCGATGCAAAGCACTCACAGTACCTGGTCAAGGCAGTGCATTATTAACTTTCTATATCTTATACCATCAAACGCATTGATTACAATTCACATACAAAAATGGCTTGATCACATTATATGAACAGAAAATTCATACATAAGAATTAATTAGGGAAAAAATAGGACTATCTAAATTGCCAAGGCAAGCTGCCTAGAAGTACCTATAAAAGTCATAACCCTATTTCCATCTATTTCCTCCTATGCACACTTCTCAACAGATGGAACAAGAACTGTGAATCTAATTGGTGTGTTGGAACACATCTATTCATCTGTCATAGAGATCCTAAGCTATAAAATCGATTTAGATACATGTAGTGAAGAGGGTTAAAAAAGGTAGAAGGATAGATTAGCTTAAGGAAATTTTTTAACAGAAGCATTTGTTACTGAAGCATGCCAAGGGTCTTGGCACAAATGGATGGAGAATGAAGTGCATTTTGCTGCAAGTAGTACAGTTCCTCTTATTTCTGCAATTAGTACAGAAGGACATATTCCTACACCTTGCACTAATTGTATTTTGAGGCTGCTCAGGCCAAACCAACCTAAATGTGGAAAAGGTTTGGAAAGGTGATGCAGAAAAAACTTATAAGCTAGGAAATACCATTTATCAGCCAGAGAAAAGGTGAGATTGGATTCAGCTTAGGCCTTGGGGCTAATGATGCAAAAATTAATGTTTTGAGGCATTTGTAAGAACTATGCATTAACTAATACTGGAACAAAATAGGGAAAAGAGTATTTACTTTATTGTTGCTGATTAGTTGTAGTATTCTTTCCATTAAAACATAGATATATACAAAACTACACCAAATAGGAAATACTAAACTTCCATATTTATGGCAAAATATTTCCTTCTATTATCCAACTCAACTTTGCAAGTGTTTCCCCTTAACAGTCTCCAAAATTATTTCACATTTCTTTCCCTAAAAATTTTGGAAGAAGAAAACTATCAAATAAAAGAAGTTTGAGGTAATAGATCAAAAACATCATTAAAGTAGCAAGAAAAGATGGGCACAAAAAACATTCTGAACTTATGGTCACAAGACTAAACAGTCCAAACCTAAACATTTCTAGTTAACTAAAGCTTCTTTAGCCACATAGCCATTATGCAAGTAATGAGTTAATGGATCAATACATACAGATACACACCTCAATATGCACATGCATGTAAGGTTCTGAAAATAAGCTGAAGACGAGTATGATCTATCATTTCCCCAATAAGAAATTTATGATTTCTACAAACCTAAACCTATCTAGCTAACTAAAGCTTCTTTAGCTGCATAGCCATTATGCAAGTAATGAGTTAATGGAAAAATACATACAGATACACACCTCACTATGTACATGCATGTAAGGTTCTGAAAATAAGCTGCAGACGAGTATGATCTATCATTTCCCCAATAAGAAATTTATGATTTCTACAAACCTAAACATATCTAGCTAATTAAAGCTTCTATAGCTGCATAGCCATAAGACACCTCACTTTGCACATGCATGTAAGATTCTGAAAATAAGCTGCATACGAGTATGATCAATCATTTCCCCAATAAGAAATTTATGATTTCTGCAAAATGATACACTTGAAGATACTAGCTACAACATAATAAGTTGATTTTCCCATTTCATGAACAACAAAGCGGCATTTAAGGAAGAAAACCAATTTCTTATCTTGTAAGCAAAACACATTGCATGTCTTATGTATACAAAATCTCTCATGTCATGGCACAAGGAACCTAGTGCAAAGAAGCTTGTAAGAAATATGTCACTAAAGCCAACAGGTAAAATTAGTAACAACCCCTGAAGAAGATATCCAGAGTAGAGTAGCTTTGAATCATGGAAGGAGAATTCATTCGTGCCAAAAGAACGTATAAGTCAATGTACTTACAGTTTCAGACAACGAGAATGTTTACAGTTACACTGCTTCTGCTTCTTTGGTGTACCATCTTTTAGTTCATTTGGTCTCGGTTTTGCTTTTGGGGATTCTGGTTTTCTGAAGCAGCAAGAAATAAAGAAAAAGAATAAAGTTAAGAGTACAGTTAACTAACTTCCATTTTAAAATTTTCAAACAATAACATAATGTACAGTAATCTTACGGTTCGTTAAACCATTAACTTCAAGTTTTGAGAGAACATCTTTCATAAATGCAACAAATATTTGAGAAAATCAGAATTAATAATCACAATAAGTGTTTCATCCGCACTTTAAGATAATCATCACAGACAGAAAGGGAATGGAAAGCAATGCCAAACACATCCTCAGTAAGGGTGTAAAAAATATGAGCATTGTAATAAATAAAACCAAGAACAATAGAAAGATAAAATGATTGCATCCAAATTGACAAAGAGAAAAGTTGAAAGAGAGAACAAGACAAATTTCACCGCAATTATCAGGTAAGGGGAAAAATGACCAAAAACTGTTATGTCCTAGAAACACCCATGAAAAGGACCAATGTTCACATCCTAGGCTACAGCCTACGTTTTAAACAGTAAGAATGCGAAAAAATCAGGAGAGAACCTACGAAGCTATATAAGGTAACTGATAAAGCTTAAACAAAACCAATTCCCAACAAAGCAACTGATTCATACCTTCATTCAAAAACAATATTGAAAAAAGAAACAAGAAAAACGAAATTAATTTGAAAGAGAAAACGGATCCAAAAGCATCAAATAACCTCCAAGTGATGAATTCCCAAAAGAAACCCAACTATTCTGTCCTATAATCTGAAGCAAAAATCACCCAACTTTTATAAAATTTTATTTCTTAGTGAAAAAAATTTACCAGAGTTTGATTCAAACATAATTGAAACTAAAGAGTTAATTTTGAAGCATACAAAATAAAATGTCAATCAGGACAAGGAAGACCGTAACCCAGACTTCCTTACCATATACACACTCGAAAAGGCAAGAAAAAAAAAGTTAATTTTTCAACAAAAAAAAATCCACATAACAAACAACAAAAAAGTAACAAACTAAGAGAAAAAAAATCACAAATTTTGATTGCAAAAACTTACACAACCCTCGACGATGCCGTAGTAACAGGGATTGTCGCCACAACATGAGGCTTTATCTGTTGTTGTTGTTGCTGCTGCTGCTGCTGTTGCTGAGTAACTGCAGCCGCCACAGCGGAAGATGAAGCCACACTCATCCCTTGTGTGGATTGTGGGTGCTCCGGCAAAACTACACCTCCAGAAGAAACCCCGCCAAAACCGGCCGTGAAATCGAGCTGCCTTGCTAGCTTCTTCGCCGGAAAATCCGCCGTATCCGATTGCGCCTTTTTTGGCGGGAATTCACTTTCTCCTTCCCCCATCCAATTCCAACTCCCTTAATTTTTTTAAAAAATCAATCAAATTCCAATCTTTTGCCAATTCCCCCACACAGCCACAGCTGAAAATCCACCAAATAATCTCACAAATTGCCTTAAATCAACTCAAATCCACCCACTTTTAGATCCAAATCCCAATCTAAAATCTCCAAAACCTCAAATAAAAAAAAAATCCGCGGTTTCCCCCAAGCTCGAGATTTCCACAAGAAGTGCCAAAAAATGGAGAAGGTTTCGATTCCGATCGAAGCGTCGATAGAGAGAAAAACTGAAGAACTCTAGAGAGAGAAAGAGAAGGCTAGGGTTTTTACAGCAGTGATTTTGTAAAAGAAAGAAGGGAGAGAGAAGCTAAAGTGGGAGGACCTTTTTTATTTTGTTGTTGGTGTTCTTCGTCTCCTTCTTCTTCGGTTCTCCTCCCTCTCTCTTGCTAAGTTTTGAAATTTCAATTTTTTTGTGTTTATTGAATGGTGAGATTCGCGTGGGTTTTGCATCCGACGGTTCATGTTGAAAGAATTAATCTGACGGGTGAAATTCATAGGAGCGATTATGTTGAGTAAGTGACCGTTGGATCTGATTAAACGCAAGGTTTCCACAAAAGCGGTGTTGGTTAAAAGGGCGTGAGGGGAGATTGTAAAGTGAAATTGTGACTAGGGAATGGAAGTGGTTCCCTGTTCCAATTTTGACACGTGGTGTATATATTTGTGGAGATTACTGTATGACCCTTGGGGCGATGGGGATTTTTTGTGTTTTGGCCCATACATAATCAGTGCATGGATAGGATAGGATAGTAAAAAACAAGACTATTTGACTTTGTAAGATTGGGCTCCGTTAAGTAAAAATAAAAAAAAAATTGGCGCTACAAGCGACCAAGATGTTTGCTGACTCGACGTGAAAGGTAAAAACGACTACTAACTAGCAAAAATCAAGAGCCAGGTAAATTCTTGTTTTGAGAAGGGATTTACGAGCGTGGAATAAATGCTTGAATTATATACTAGTACTATTTTCTATTTTGTACCAAAAATAATACAATGTTCATACTTGAATTGTACAGTAGTCAAAAAACTCCATCAATCTATGTTGACGTAGTCAAAGAACAAAGATCGTTGGTTAAAGAGAGGTGATAGTATTTGTTATAATGACTTAGTCAACCAAGTCAAATTGAAATGTCTGGTTTGGGTAAGAGTAAGACAGAAAGCACAGCCTCCAATCTCTTCCACTTGAAGAAGAACAACACTACACAAAACAGAAATTTCTTCTCTCAAGTCTACAAGCACAATACTAAAGAACGAGACGCAAAAGAGAATGAATTTAACGGTCAAACTCTCACAGATTTACCAAATGTTTCGGAGGAAAGGGAATCATAAGCAAAGCGCTGAGAATTAAGCCTACATGTCCTCTCAACACTTCCCTCAATTTACAAGAAACACAAGTTCCATGTAACCAATATTAAAAATTCTACTCTTGCTAATATGCATCTCCCATTCTGTCTCGTCCCACACCACGTCGATCATCTCGTCCTCGTTCCAAGTACATATCTCGACGATATTCTTTTGGTGGAGGTGCAACCCTGATTGGTGATCTGCTCCTCTCTCTCATATCACGCGGCCATCTGCCTCGGGGAGGAAGCTGTGAAGGAGGAGGTGGAGGTGGAGATGGTGGTCGCCTCTCGTACCCTTTCCTTTCATTGAAGAAGTTATCCCTTCCACGATCTCTATGTCCCCAATCCATTGGCATTGGCCTGACAAATCTACTCCTCCCCCTGTAGTCATCATCTAGATAATCCAGTCGATCTCTACGCATGCTATGATCAGAAAACCTGCCTTCATGCCTGGAAGGTGGTGGACCACCAGCTCCAAAGTCTCTGGGGCCATCCCTAGCCCAACCACGAGGAGGAGATCTAAAGCCATTCATATTTCGGCCAGGCGGAGAGAGATCTATGGGAGAGCCAGGAAAGCGCCTGGGAGGAGCATGCAAAGGTGGCGGACCAGGGTAGCCTCCACGAGGACTTCCCACTGGTGCATAGCGAAATCTCCTGCAGTTGTTACAGTACTCTCTCCTTGCAAAGTTTAAGTTTCCACATCTGACACACGGTGAGGTATAAAATAAAATGTGATGCCAAGTGCTTCAAACTTGCAAATAAAAAAGAAAAGGCAACAAACAGAAAATAGAATTGGTCATCTATTAAAAAAATGGTCATCTGTGCTAAGAAAGCAGGATGAAACTTAAAACAGTCAAGATTTATAACTCTTTCTTATTAAAATACAACTCATTAATACAAATAAAATTACACAATCTAGGTTTGGTTAGAATTTCAAGGAGTGCCTCAACTGATAAAAAAAAAAAAAAAAGGAGATAAAGCATCAAAAAACTGCAAAGCAAGCAGCATAAAATATTAAAAAAGAGGAAGACTAGAAACAAAATTCACATCATGAAGGTTATAAGCTTACAAAGGATCAGGACATATCCAGTCTCCTTCCCTAGGGCGCACATTAGGATTATTTCTAGTCATGCCTTCACCTCTGAAAGGTCCAGGACCATATCCAGTCCCATCAAAACCTCTGCTACCGTGTTGCCTGCCACCACCTGGTCCTCGACTATATGGAGGTGAAGAGTCTCGATATCTGCCAGGATCCCTTCCGTTACCAAAATCACGACTTCTTGGAGGGCCACCTGAGCGATCAAAATTGGAACCATAACGGTGATCTGCATCCCTACGACGAACAGGAGAACTAGAACCTGCACGAATTCTAAATCCTGGAAAAAAAAAGCCAATAATGCCTATAGATAATCAAAATCCAACTAAATAAGGGGAATATTATGGAATATGATGTATTTATGGTGTCAGAAGACTTATGGCCAATCAAATGTCTTCGGAAAAATAAAGTTTCCAAGGATGGTTACCACCAGTCAAGATCTTCCTTATCATGAGTACAGAAAGAAAAATCCAGAATAGAAGGGAATACTTGTTTCAAATGATAACTATCCTTGTCACTTTCAATCACAGCATTTTACCAGTATACAATGCAGGGCCAATGAGCATGTCAAAACCAAGAGTATCACCAGTACCCAACATACATTACAACAGCTCACAGTCCTCAGGAAGAAAAGTGGTCGAGTCCTAGAATCAAGCGCCTTGTCTATCTTGTAAACCTTACATGCTTAAAGATGGATTTTCAACCTAATATCTGAACTATCAACCCAAAATCATAAATCTGGAGCAACCACATTTGATACAGCAGAGGTAGAAAGTAGGAAAAGAACAGCATCCACATCTGCAGCATGCAGACGATAAAATTTACATATACCTAATACATGATAGTCCAACATAAAAACCATTAACCAACAGAACTTACACCTAAAACCTTCATCCAAATTGCCTTGAAAAAGAGCAGAAATCTGAGCAACAAAGCAAAACTAAAGGGTGTAAACCACCAAAGAATATCCACCCATGTGGAAATAGAAAATTAAACAGTAAGTCAACAGCCATCAGACTTTATGCTCTTCCGAAAAGCTCATCTCAGCGCACCGTTTGAAAAGGTTCCACCTTTTGAAACTACGAATTACCACCCAAACCCGAATTCACTATCCCTATACCAACTTGGTGGGTAGAAAGTAGAAACCAGCAGGGCTTCTTCCATCCCCAAAGGAGCAATGCACCAGTCACTGACCACTTTTGCTAAATTCTTATACATCCAGTAACTTTGTCCACCAGCTTAACTACTCCATTAAACACAAAATTATACAGAAACACACAAGATGCCTCAATATAGAATATATGACATGAAGGATATCCCACAATATCCCATTCACCTGGAAAAGAATACAACTAAAAGCCACAAAAAAGTATTATTCTAAAGCCATCTAACCTAAACCAGTTCACCCTCCCAGAGGAAAAAGAAAAATAAAAGAAACTAAAAGCCACAAGAAAACCAAGTAAAATCTCACCCCAAGAGTTCCATTATCAATTACCAGATACTCCATTATTGAGCACTTCCATAAATTAACAAAACCAACAAAAGTCCAGGAGAGACAGAGCTCCACTCCCGCCAACAAAATTAGTTATCATGTCCCAACTCTGTCTTCCATTAATATATACCCCGAAGCCCTCAACCACACTAGTTTGTCCAGCCTATAGACTAACCTTACCATTGAGCAGACCCAAAACTGGCCATTATAAACCATTTGATGCTGTCAGTATTCCATCTCCCAGATCATGCTTTGCAACTATCTTGAAACACATAACCACAAACCTCTTAAATTGGCATTAAAATTAGCATTTCAAATTAGATATGACACTCTACCGAACCCAACCCAAAGTCACTATCTTCAAATTCTTGCTCAATTATAACAGCTTCAAAACCAAGATGCAATAACTTGTCTTAAGTGATCAGCACCACAAGTTCATTCATCATACCCAACACATATAGATGGCATTTGGCACAAAACGTTAACCTCTTAATACAAAAAAACAATTAACCCAACAATGATCCAAGATTGCATTCACACCAACATGCCTTCGTCAAGACCCAAGTTCTTGCAGGCAACATTCACAGCTGTAACACACAACAGCAAAATTCATTCGCAACTCGAAACTCCATAAGGGTGTTAGATCCACATGCTTGACATGCAACATAAGGAAGAGATAACAGGTTGTACAAACCCAATTGTTATGTAACATATACATAGTCATTGAACAAAATCATTGAACTATAATAGTCATGAAATAATGTTACAAATCTCACTTGGCAATAATATAAACAATCAAGCATTTAAACAAAGGCTACAAGACTCTATATATGCTTCTACCAGATGCAGATACGTCAGGTAGAATTATGGTAAGAGGAATAGCGAAACAACACAAACATGACAGGTTACATGACATTGCAATATAAACATAAACAAGGCCCCTTTTATAACCTATTTTTCATTTCATAAAAATTACAAAATACACTGCCATTAGGTTGTTTACCTCGCAGCTGAGTTTCCTCTCTCGAGAACATAAATTATCTTCTTGTTACGCGCCCCAAAATTCACTTAGTAACCTATTAATCGTCTACTAACTCCTCAATAACACAAATCGAGTACAAATCTACTGTAATTGCAAATTGGCATTCAATTAAAAGTCACTGAAGTTCACCAATGCCTTCTATAAAGCTCCAATCTCAATCACACAGAACATCGCCCATTTCACTTTTGGTTTCAAATCCTACTTCGATCTAGGGTTTAAACTCTCAAATCACATGATTCAGTTTACTTTCAATTAAAACAATGTCGCAAAAGTAATTTGAACTCCAAAATATCAGTAGATTAATAAAACACCAAAGCAAAATTTTAAAAAGTATATTTATTAACAATTTAACAGACGAAAAGAATAAAATGGAATAAAGAAAAACGAACCAGGTTCATCGTTGTGTCGATCAGAGCGAGAATAAGGAGGCGGCTCACGGCGGACCTCTCCAGGCTCGTAATCGCTACCACCGCCACGGCCACCTGCTCCTCCTCCACCACCATCAGCTCCGTCGCTGGCCGAAGGCCGCACAACGAGGCTGCTAAGGAGTGGCTGGTGATTCGAGGTCACTTGGTCCTTGTCTCTAGACCCCATTTCTCTCTCTCTCTCTCTCTCTCTCTCTCTCTCTCTCTCTCGTATGAGAACGTTTGTCTGACACCCGATCCCAGAGATTTTGGATACTATCGTGTGGCCGTGTGGGTGGCGTATACAAACCCTAGCACACGTATTTGATTTTTCTGCCGTGGAATTACATGAGAAGCCAGAGCCTTTTCCCGTTTTGCAAAAGGATTTCCGGAAAGTTCGTTTGGCCCCCCAGCCCCCAATATTTCTATTTGTTTCGAAATAGAACCCGATGCTTCTTAATTTTGTACTTTATCCCTCAAGTTTTAATATTCATTACAAATAATTCCTGTTAAATTACAAAAAATTGAAATTTTCATCAAATTCTCAACTGTTTTCTACTAGCATCTTCTTAAATTATATAATTACATTTGTTGTCTCTGCGTATATTGTCTTCATGACATATACATACTTATAATCCCATTAATTATACATACTTACATTTGCATAGGTATTATTTATAATTGTTTGTGTTGCTTCTTCAGATAAATAAAACTTATCCAAAATAATAACCTCATTAATTATGGATAATATTTATTTAAATATACATATACTAAAAAAAAAAGTTAATTAATTAAGTTGATATCAGTCCATTAAACTATAAAATAAAAAATTGATTATGAAACCTAATTATTGAATCAACAATTTTTTATTCTTACTCATTTTAATTATTCCTATCAAATAAAGTTTAAATTTCATCTATTTATTCTCTTGTAGCCCTATTTTGTATTTACAAATCTCAACTAAAGATTTGTTTGAAATTTGAAATCAAGATGAATTACTTCCATTTTAGCTTAATAAACAGCCAATCTAGCTCTTTTTATCATATTTTTAAATGGATGTTTTATTCAACAATCTTCTTTTGTAATGAATTTTTTTTTATTAGAATTTTCAACAAATAATTGTAAACATATATGAATTTTTTATTGATTTGATATGTTAGATCAATTTAATATGTACAGTATCACTTCAGCTCACCCACATCATCAATATACCTTACAAACTTTCTATAAATAAGGTTATCCAGGAATTATCTAATCATTTTACTTTCTTTTATTTTTTATTTATTTTACTTTCATTATAATATCTTATAACCAACATTTAACTTAAAATGTCGGAATGTAAACGTAAAAAATTATTTTTTTATTTATATCTTTAATTACTCTATTTTTTTCTTGTGATTTAAAAATTTATACTTTTCGACTCAAAACTCGTCACAAATAATAATTATAAAAAAAAGCTATTTAAATATTGAAATAATATAAATGCAAGGGAAATTATAGTTTCCATTTTATAATATCTTAAATCAGATAATTCAAAATTTTTAGATTCTATCCATTACATTTTTTTGTCTGAGTTGGTTCAAATAAAATTATAAATAATACAAATTATTATTAGCTAATATTATTACTCTTTTGAATTGGTAACTTTTATGATAGTTCTACGAATAAAACATCTTTTGAATTGGGCAAAAAAATATTATTACTCTTTCAAATAAAACAATAGTCTAAAATTTTAAGCCCCAACGTGTAATTCTTTTGGCTAAATCAAGATGGGAATGCCAATCCAGTAAAAAACTATACAAATCTATTACACAAGTTCAGAAAAGGTAAAATTTGCCACAATCTTAATTTTAGGGAATTTAGCCTAGAATGCTGCTAAATGTATCTTCATTATTTTCTTTATATTTTAATTTTTTTAAAAGTTTTTTATAAATAAAATTATTTAATTACCTTTTTCTTTAATTTTATTACTTTTCAAAAATAAAATTTTAGAAAATCAAGAAATGAATTTTCAAAAAGTTGTAAATATTTTCGAAAATAAATTTTCAAAAAGTTATAAATTTTTTTTGAAATTTTAAATATTCACAAATTCATTTTTAAAAAATTATATAATTTTTGAGAAATGAATTGTTTTTGAAAATGAATTTTCGAAAAAATTTATAAATTTTAAAATTTCATTTATGGAAAATTGTTTGAAAAAATAATAATTAAATAATTTTATTTTTAAAAAAAGGTTAAGATGCTAAAAACAAATTGGGGAATATTTAGCAGATTCTTTAACCTATTTACTCCACAGACCACTCCGTGGACGTGGAGTGGCAAGCGTCGTAATTTAACGAATTTCCAAGGTGCTATAAAAAGGATAAAACTATCTTACCTTGCGTAACGACGACACTCCACAGACCAAAATTCTCGGAATAATTCAAAATTTCTTTCTGTTGGCTTGCCACCTGTCTTTCCTACGACCATGAAAATTCCCCATATGTGAAATGACTAAATTATCCCCATCAATCATTTCCTTCAACCAACCTATCACCTTCCATAAGGACAGGTGTCCAACAGAAAAAACAAAAAACAACTGTAACGACAAATCAAACCCCTCTTTTTCTCGTACACGACTGACAGTGAGATCATAAATCATTTTTTTAAAGTTAATAAAATTTAATTAATTTTAATTAAATTAAAAAAGCGTAGTGTGTTGGTAAATTCGGCTCTTTCTTACCCTTTAGAAAAAAGTTAAAACTGGCATTTGCTCTGTTCCCTTGCAGGTTGCAGCTGTATTTAAGAAAACCATCTCTCCCCTGTTCCCACTCCTCATAAACCACCTTCCCCGGTAACCACACTTTTTTTTTTTCATTTTTATTTACTTATAAATAACTCGAGAGCTTTCACTTTATCGTGAAATTTCGTTACATGAAGTGAAAGTGTCACCGAAATTCTTTCACACGCCAGATCTATCAAATCATCTTAAGCAAGGTGAATTTAATTTTAACTTTTTTCGATCGAATATTAGCTTGTTTATCCTTAATCATCGTTTGTGTTTTTTTGAATGATCATTTCTTTGTATGATTTCTACTGTGATTTGATCATTTTTCTTTTAAAGTCATCTGGTTTGGTTTGGTTGATGGACGTGATTTCGTTTAATTTCGTAGATTTAGTTTGGTTCACTTTTTAGATCCTCTATTTTTCCTTTTAGTTCTGTTTGGTTGTTAAGAAAATAAAGGAAAAGAGAAAATGAAATGACTGTGAACTGTAAGGATAGAAGGTAGCTTGATTTTGAAGTTTTTAGTATCAATCTAAATTTCTGGTGTCAAATTCATGAAAATCGGAGTAAGATAGTTTTGTGTTATTATGATGACAATAGAGGATCGTTTGCTTTCTATTTACGCTAAGTCTCTAACTGCAATCTAAACAGTTATCTTTCAGATGAATCTTTGGTATGACGGTAGATTATATGATTCCTTGGGAGATCTCCTTTAACTTGTTTTGAATGTTGGAAATTAGCATGGATTACAATCTGTTTAACTTTTATAATAAGTTTTAATGCAAGCAAATGAACAAAGCTTTTTATGTTAAGTGATTTTTTATGAATGAAGGATATGATATTTTGATGTTAAATGCTAATTTATGTGCGACATCTAATGTGACAGTACGGTCCTTCAAAAAAGCGCAAAATTGAGTTATTTGAAGGCCAGAGCTGGCTGCTCTAGTTTGGCATGTGGGCACATCAACGCGATGCATTCTCTATGTACAAGAGGACGCCATCTAGAGATCATTCAGCTGTAATGGATGTAGAAGAGAATTCAGGTAAATTTTATCTATTGACCAGCTGAGGGTTTCTGCACAGCCATGGTTGTGGAGTTGATAGACCCAGAAGCAACAAACTTCAGTTCCCTTTAATTGCCTGAAGCGCTCACCGGTATTGTCCCCCTGAGATGGGTCTTTTTGAATTTTGTATGCAGAAAATTTTTAACCAATGGCAGTATTTTGGAATTTGTTTTTCTTCTTTTCCTGCACTACGTTTTTCTATTGCAGACTTATTTGGCTCTCTTTGTAATTGACCCTTCAGAAATTTGCGTTTGGTTATACATGATGTAAAAAACAGATTAAAAAATTGTAGTTGTTTTAGGATATCTAAATAATTTCTGGGAAAATTAGCACTGTTGCTTGAATTAATTCTTTTAAATCATTGTTATTTAAGAACAATTTTGTACTTAACTATTGCTTTTGTTTAGTTCTCTCACAGAACAGCATGGACGTGGAAACTACAAATCCGTCATGGTGGCTTTCTTTCCCGCATGTTGTAGTGGCAACCATATCTTCCTTCCTATTTGGCTACCACCTTGGGTCCGTTTGTGTGCTATCTTAAACCGTCATCTATGTATTTTCCTTATTTTCTTGTTATTCGTCATGATAATTCTCATAACAAGAATAGATGTTTATGGTTTGCATGTTGGCCATTCTATACAGGGTAGTTAATGAACCGCTTGAAAGCATCGCTTTAGATTTAGGTTTCAGTGGGAATACTCTGGCTGAAGGTGACATTTTTTCCCAATCCTTTTTCCTTTTTCTTTCTGACTTTTGCATCAATAGTCTAGACCTCTAACATGATAGCTTTATTATGAAATGTTAAATATAGGTATGGTGGTGAGTACATGTTTGGGTGGTGCTCTTATTGGATCTTTGTTCAGTGGTTGGATTGCTGATAGTGTTGGGCGTCGTAGGGCATTTCAATTGTGTGCTCTACCTATGATTATTGGTGCTTCTACAAGGTAATATGCAATGCTAATCAAATGCTTGTAATAAATAATTTTCATTCTATGCTCTTTATTTTATTTCCCAATGCTGCTTATAATAGCTCGTGATTTAGTTATAAGGCCCTCCCCTTTTTAATATATTTGTTTAACTTTGATGAATTAAATTTTACTTTTATATATTCAAGGAAGATGGATTAGATATACATTTTATAACCTTGAGAAAAACTTATGTCTGACTTCAACTCTGCTATCTCGGATGAAGTAAGAATAGATAGGACCTTGATTGATAGATGTTACAACAACTATTATTTTTTCTATACCTGCAATATCTTTTTATTCTTACATCCTTAGTTGTGTAGAGGTATGTATTTAACTAATTAATATATGTGTTATATGGAGTATTTTCTTATTGTCCTTCAAAACTTTGGTTTACTTGCTCTATTCCTCACTTCTTTCTCTTCTTTCTGTTTCACTTCATAAAGTCTGAATTTATAAGGTTTAGGACTCTGACAAACAAAAATTTCATTTTAGTGCAACAACGAAAAGTTTGGCGGGTATGCTCATTGGAAGGTTCTTAGTTGGGACAGGAATGGGGCTCGGTCCACCTGTTGCTGCTCTTTATGTGACAGAGGTATTGATACTGCTAATTTTATTTTGCATTAATTATTGACTTAGATAGCACTCTCTCTTTTGTGCATGAACATAAACTGTTGTTTTGTTGTTTTTTGTACTATATCTGTGTAGGTCTCCCCTGCTTCTGTAAGGGGAACTTATGGAAGCTTCATCCAGATTGCAACATGTCTGGGACTTATGGGGGCTCTATTTATTGGAATCCCCGTCAAAGAAATTGCCGGCTGGTATGAATCATGCTTTAGGTATCACAATATCTGCAAATCATATGTTGTTTTTCGGACTTATTGCATAATTTGCTCAGGTGGCGCATTTGTTTTTGGGTCTCCACAATTCCTGCTGGATTACTAGCATTTGCCATGATGTTTTGTGCTGAGAGTCCTCATTGGTTATACAAGGTTTGCTCTCTGATTTGCATGAGCTGCAATTGCAAAATTATTTTCCATGTTAATCTTAGTAGCACTATATGACTATTTAATCAAAGCCTTGGATATTAATTCTTATAATTTTTCCCTTTTGTGGTACTGTAATCAGTAATCATCTGATTTTATGTCTAAATATAAATTGTTTCCATGTCCTTCTCTATGTGTATATGTGCTGCTTCCTCACTTTTATGCATGCAATTCATCGGTTAGAATCACGATCAACTTTTACTAGATCCCTTTCTCTCAAGCTATTTTATTCTTTGAACTTTTTCCACATAAAACTGCACCATTCTTCTGTTGAAAATTTTCCAAGATGTGCTTACCCCCTGTAGCATGTGACCAAATTAGATAAAAGCAAATTTTCAGTGCTATTAAAAGCTTATGTTGAAGTAAAATGATTACGTTATCTTCGTGGTGTCACGCAGAAAGGAAGAAGTGCTGAAGCTGAAATTGAGTTTGAGAGGCTTTTAGGTGGATCACATGTCAAATATGCCATGGTAGAGTTACCTAAATTGGACAGGGGGGATGAAGCAGACACTGTGAGACTCTCAGAATTGCTCTATGGCCGTCATTTTAGAGGTAGATATTACCATTTCTTGCTATGATTGTAAAAAGGCTTTCAGAGTACTTTTTTGGTGTCTACAGCTGCTTTCGCTGCTGCCGCCACCACTGTCACTTCCTGTTCTGCTTTGCTTCTTTCGTTTTGGGCTTTGTTATTCATGTTCTTCTTTTGCAGTTGTTTATATTGGGTCAACCCTATTTGCTTTACAACAGCTATCTGGTATAAATGCTGTATTTTATTTCTCTTCATCTGTATTTAAAAGTGCGGGAGTACCGTCGGACATTGCGAATGTGTTCGTTGGAGTTGCAAATTTATCAGGTATACCATTGTTCCTTGATAGCTTTCTTGCCCTCATTTTATTCTGGTATTTTGCCTAGTCCATTTATGCTGATTTTCCCTTCATGATAGGATCTATCATTGCAATGCTTTTAATGGATAAACTCGGAAGAAAGGTGCTTCTTCTGTGGAGCTTCTTTGGCATGGTAAATAGCAGTCTCACTTATTTTCTCATGGAAGCCTTTTCATGTATTATTAGTATTATAGGAGAGCTATATGACGTGCATCTATAGAAATGAAGAAAAGAAAGGCATATCGTTTGCCCATGCTTGTTAGAATTTACGTCCCTTAATGCTTTACACATGTGTTTTGTCCTGGGCTAAATTATTCCATGCATCTCTTGTTTGAAAGGAAATGAAAATGATTTTTTTTAGTGAAAGAAGCTAATATATCATTCATAGCAAGGAAGTTGGAAGTACGGTTTTTAATTACACTGCTGCTACCATATTATGCATGACTCAGCTAAAAGCAAATGTTAATTCTCTTTTTCTAAATGAAAGAATGAAAACTGATTTTAGATATTGGATTTTATTTGTGCATTTGATTTACTCAGACTATATCAATGGTTCTTCAAGTAGCTGCGGCGAACACTTATGCGTTAGGCTCTGCATCTTTATACCTATCAGTCGGTGGCATGCTAATGTAAGTGTTGCTTTAATTTACTTGCTTTTTAAAATCTCTAAACACCAAAGTTTTATATGGCTTGGCAGAAAGTATTCAAAATTTGTGGAAGTCATAGTTGGAAATCTTGGTTGTAAGTTCAATGTGTTTGGGTCCTCCGACCTGAGTCCCTGACTGACCTTGACCAATGGAATAAGCAACCACTCATAAGTGGAAGTGATGTCCTGCAAATGATGAAAAGATTATCAAATATATCTAAAATTTAGTCTTTTTACATCCATTCAGCATAAACCATGAGGCAGAGAGAGATAATTTCAGTATATGGCCTCTAATTTCGAACACCGTGCAGGTTTGTCCTAACATTTGCACTAGGAGCTGGTCCTGTTCCAGGTCTCCTTCTAACAGAAATTTTCCCTAGTCGAATTCGGGCAAAAGCTATGGCATTCTGTATGTCAGTACACTGGGTAATTTTCTTTTTTCCTTATTGGTTGTTTGCTTCTCTTTTTCCAAGCATGAACTTGTATCCTTGTGATTGTGACAGATTCTTGCTTCTATCTTCTGATGGTTTTTCTTGGTTGCTTTTGCATCACTTTCCAGGTAATCAATTTCTTTGTTGGCTTGCTCTTCCTGCGTTTGCTGGAGCTGCTTGGGCCACAACTCTTATACTCGATATTCGCAAGCGTTTGCATGATGGCTGTAGTCTTTGTTAAAAAGAACGTAATGGAGACCAAAGGGAAATCTCTTCAAGAAATCGAGATTGCTCTTCTCCCACAGGAATAGGGAGGTATATTTTCTTCCAAAATTTTTTTTCTTTGCTATTCAATCATTGATGTTACTAAAATAAAAAGCAACCAAAGAATAACCACTTGACATGAACAAATGTCGAATGAAATCATTCTGACTTAGTGGAATGAATTTATATGCAGGGCAAACATATTTCGAAGGGCGTAAGTTTTGAATTAACAATAGTTTTGATGCAACCAAATTTGGTACGCAGATGGGTTTTCGACATGAAGTAGTAATAGTTATGAATCCCTCCTTAATTCATTCGTGCCAAGAATATTACATTGCTATAATGTTGTAGTCAGAGCCATGCATTCCGGCCACAAATGATATGTAACAAAAATTTGTATGAAATCGTTATGGTTGAAATTGTTTCGCTTGATTCTGAGGTAAAATTGCATATCTTCCATTGGGTATTCCGTTTGAGCGTGCTAACATAGAGTTGACATACTAGATTTTAAGATGTCAAAGCAAACCCTTGTATACTTATAGCCAGTAATTTGGAAATCCCAAGAAGTTGCTTCAGATTATCAGAATTCTCAAATCAGTTTCAATTTTTAAATCTAATGACAAACAAAAGACAGCAGGAAATCCCCCCCACCCCCCAACGTGAAGAAAAGTTCAGGGCACGACGAGAGTTGCCCCCCAAAAGGCAGGATTTCCGACGATACGAACCGGTTATTTTCATATTCCTACATTCAATCACCGAAGTGCTTCTGAGTGCTACGTCCTTCATGTTACTTTAAACAAGTACATTGGTTCATCGCTATATAATGCTTACATGGCATTGACCATGACAGCATTAACTAGAAAGATGGATTTTTAAAAGAAATGGGATGAAAAACTAAGATACAAACCATTATTCTTTTGATCAAGCCTTTCATCAAATAAACTTACATCATAAACGGAGGAAAATTATTTCGTTTTAAGACAGGAATATGTTTCTGGTTTTTACAATGAATGAAGAGAATGCAACAGGTTGCTTTAATACAAGACGAGCAAGTTTGACAGATTCATGATTTATCATCTCCCTAATTGCCGGTTTTAACAATACCTTAAACAAAATGGAACATAGAATTTAAGCATTCACCGTACCTCTATACAGGCCAAGCTCATGAGAATTGTAAGGAAAAACCACTGCCAGTGGTCCTGACATTAACAGGGCCAAACTCATCAAAATCAGAGTCGGAACCCATGTCATTGTAATCATTCAACCCACCAGGGGAATCCTCATCATGGCCATGCTTTGTGAGAGGTACATGCAGCTCAGAAATGGGAAGGGGAAAGGGCTCTTCATTGAAATACTTGTCATTGAGCAGTTCCATTGCAGTAGCTCTATTAGCTGGGTCATAACAAACAAGTCGTTTGACAAGAGAGATTTCATTCGGAGACCGGTCGGGTAGGCAGGCTTCTAAACCAGTTGGTTTTTCAATATTGGCAAAAGAAATAGTTCTGTAATCAGGAAGTTTCGAACAGCTTGGCCAGACTTCTTCAGTCAAGTTTCCTAAAACACTGATGATTTTGCCAAGCTGATCAATGTCAGAAATCCCAGGAAAAAGCGGCTCAAGGGTTAGAAGCTCTGAAAAAATGCAACCCAATGACCACAAATCCACCTCGAGCCCATAGTCTATTGATCCATAGAGTAGTTCAGGGGCTCTGAACCAGCGAGTACCAACACAAGACGTGAGAGCACCATGTCTGTCATCCCCACCCTCTTCAGCCTCGTATGAGTAAGAACTCTTGAGAGGATCATCCTCTATGTCACTTATGGTACCCGTTGCAAGACAAGATGTGTCTCCATCATTTATATTTGTTTCTTTGTCAGATTCATCTGTGGCATGTCGTTTAGCCTTGAGCTCAACTAACTGTCTAAAATATTCCTCTTTGCTTATATCTTCCTCCACTTGGTTATTAAATCCTAGATTTGGTGAGCTGCATGCTTCAGAGACAGAATCTAATGTTGGAGAAGTGTTTTCCTGATATCCTGCGTTCTGCTCAAATGATTGTTGGTTATCATTGTTGGCAACAAATCCAGGCTCCATGAGTATCCTTGCCTGAAAACAGACCCAAACAGACATATGACGCTTGGAAGATGACAAGTAGAAAAAATTTACACAGCTCTCTGTAGGCTATAATTCAAACAGTACTTTTCATTCTTAAGAACACGCTAATCACATAAAACAAGAATATTTACCAAGGCTGTGATATAAATATTGTAATCAAGACTAACTACTCAAAATTAGCAGTTGGAGAATTCTAGCAGCCAAGTTTTCAAGTCAAGACAGCCACCAAGAAACAACTGATAAGTTAGTGGAGACAAAATTTCCACTCTTTTAATTCCTTGGTTCTATCATTCGTTTGAATGTACCTAGTTTGAAGCAGGAGAACATGAATGAAGCACAAAACATGGACTGGGATCAAATCCACAAAATTTAAATTACTGAAAGCATGTTACTCACAATCGAAACAAATGACATTAATTCCAAATCTTTACGGCCTAAGTCTGCACTAACTGTTTACTGACACCAAAATTGAAAAGTCATTCTCTGATAATTATCAGGAAACCGACGGGACCTCCTAATGATATTGTAGCAATTCAATCAAAAGAGCAATTGTCTATTAATGCAAATTTCAATTTCATCACCTCTTATTAATGCAAATTTCAATTTCATCACCTCATCCACCATTAAAAATGCAGCATTTGGATGAAAAAAAAAACCCTAGAATGCAGTAACTAGAAGAATCCTATCAAACCTAAAGCATCCAAACTTTTGTCTCTTAAAGTCACTAGCAAATCAATCGGATCACATGATTTGAAGCATCTGCTAAAAGAACAAAGGAGTAAACTTAGTTCAAGAACAAAAATTTCAACAAAATCCTAATCAGATTATTATCCTAGACAGTCGCAGTGGAGTTTAAAAACTCAATGATCAGGTTTATACACTTGCTGCATGTTCATTGAACCAAATAAGTTATCTTGATCATCAAGTTATTATCTTGAACACTTGAAAACTCCAGGTCCATACACCTGCAACGCGTGCCATTGAATTATTAAAGCAAGCTCAAAATGCAAACTTTCCAATCTAAACCAACTTAATTCAAGATCACCACATTTTTCTTCCTAAAGCCTTACATTTCAATTAATTATAAAATAATAAGTAACAAAAAAAGCATATAAATTTCGCAAAAACGAGGTTACCCAAAAAAAAATATTTAACTCAAAAACCAAAATTAAAATGAAGGTAAGAAAATCCAATAAGGCTTACCTGGCCAAAATCAGCTAACTTAAGAACCCCATCATCAGAAACCAACAAATTCCCAGGCTTTAAATCCCGATGAACGATCATATTCCGATGACACGCGTCAACCCCACATAAAATCTGAAGCATCCACCTTTTAACTTCACCGAGTCGGATCCCACCTTCCGTCTTTTTCGCTTCGTGAATAACCGCCGCTAAATCGGTCCTCAAGAACTCCAGGACGAGCACGGCGTCCTCGTCTTCCCGCCAAAAGTACTCGTGCAAAACGATGATGTTGGGGCAGTTTTGGAGCATTTGTAAGGCCTCGATTTCTCGGAACGCCGATTGGTAGTCGTGGACTTCCTTGAGGGCGATTATGAGGTTGTCGGAGAGTCGACGCGCCCTGTAGACATCGGAGTAGGCGCCTGAGCCCACGCGCTCCAGGATCTCGTACTTGGCTATGATCTCGGGTCGGGTGTGAATGCTCCAGCTCTTTGGTAGCGGATTCTCCATTTTTCTTCCTTTGCTGATGAATTTCGAGGCTTTTTTTTTCAAGGTTCTTTGTTTCCGTCGCTTTCTCAAGAATCAATTTAACGACGATGGGGAAGAAGCGAGGATGAAGAGTTAAAAGCAACGGCGTCGTTTAAGAAGTGGGTCACATACTAATTAATCGGTAGGGCTTGCAGCTGTGGGCCCATTCAATGTTTTGGCCCGACATCAAAGCCCAAGAGTTTGAAAACAGTAAGTGCAACCAAGCAAAGAGCAGCTGCAGCTATGGCCGCCTTCTGTCATCACAATCATCAGACTTGATGCACTTGCAGTCCCAAAAGTGTCCAGGTACATGAATATTGGCACGATCCTTGTCAAAGACCAATTCCAAAACCTCCTATCAGAATAAAAGGAGATAAAACTTGGCTCTCTCTTGAGCCATTGAATAATTTTCACAAACAAGAACATGATGAACCAAGACAATTGACAAGCTCGCCCGGATAGGAATCATGTCAGTGACTCAACAAAAAAGCAACATGAGATTCTAAATATGAGGACTTTAACAACATATTGAATTCATATCAAGTTATCTTTCAGCAGAAAACACAACAGATAGTTTAGAAAGTAATAGTAAAAATACATGAGTGAATGTAATAATTCCCTCTGTCATTCCGGTCTTTTTCTTGGTCCACCACGTCATCGAGTCATTGAAAACATTAAAGCATATTATAAAATTTTCAGGCAGGAAGCGGCACTTGTTGAAAACCAAAACGGTCTTCATCAGCAGCTGAGGACTATCAATCTGCAACCATCAACTCCTAATTAAGCATCACATCCTCCACAGACCAAACTCCTGCAATAGATGGAAAATAATTAATATATTTGTAGACAAGGTAGTGAAACATTTGCTAACTGGTGTTGGATTTCCACATCAGTTAAGTTGAACATCATAGTGACCTTATTCTGGTCAAGTCTGTTCGCCGATGGTTACTTTGTTTTCTGATTGCAATGCCCTCAAATTGACACAAACCAGCCCTTTGGGGATGCCTCAGATGAGTCTAATCATCTAGAATAATCTGAATTCATAGGAAACTTTTCCTAGATTGATCCTACAAAAGCATTTCCCAAACATTTCACTCTCCCTAATTCCCTGTCTTAAGGGGAGGCTTTGACTCGATTCAAAACTAAAGAATACCCCAAACGAATTTTAAGGGGCACACACCCGAAGAATTAGCTTGATTTTCGTCTTGCCTTCTTTTTCATATTAGCCTCCAATTCCAGTCATCTTTGTTTTGGAAATCCATCTCTTTTGGGTGACTAGTGATAATCTGACAGGACTCAGCCTCTCTACAGGCATCAGGATTCCGTAACCTAAACTGAATTTTTGTTATAATGGAACAAGACAACTCAATAGCGTGCACTGATGCACTGATAAGAGAACACTAATTTACTAATCTTTTTAAATGACAGGAATATATCTTAAGCCACCACAAGAGAAGAAATGAACTACTTACGCAATTGAGCAGCCAGACCTTCGGCTCCTTTTCTTCCTTGCCACTTCCTTCCTCATTGGGGGTTGAAGAACAACCTTGATTGCAGTATCAAAAACGGCTTTGACATTCTGAACAGTCAACAAAGATCAAGTTGTATTTCTTAAAACATTTACAGAACAATACACAAAAGGGAAAAGATGAAGACATGAAATTCACCTGCTGAGTCTTGGAGCTGCATTCAATATAAGCTGCTGCACCAATTTGTTTTCTCAGTTCCTCTCCCTGTGTAGCATGATTTGAATGAGCTACTTTCATTCACGCCAAAAGCCAAATACCATTGACAACTAAATTTTACGATAAAGCCAAACTTCAGAAAAGCATACCTGAGCAAATGTTATAATATTAGACCCCATTTGATCAGCGAGATATGCTCTATCCTTCCGAAGGTCTGATTTATATAGAAAGAACATAATTCAATGTTATTCATGAAATCCTTCCATTTGAACATGCTTATGTGCATCATTATATGAAAGAATTCTCAACATAGCCACCTACCTAGCTTTGTTCCAACCAGAACAATTGGAACATTAGGTGCAAATCGATGTAATTCTGGCATCCACTGTGAGAAGATTAAATGGATAATTTAGGAAACACTGGATAAGACAAACTAAAAACAGCTCCTGACTTGATGCTGTTAATCCAATTTTCCAACATCAAGATTCCATTAAAAAACCTTTTGTTCTAAGAAAGAGTAGAAAGCCAACACCCATTTGACTTCAAGTTGAATTGGAAAAACTCCATTTTTTTCAAACATGATCAAAAAATATCGATAACTAATAATAAAAGTAGAAGAGACTGGCATTGAAATATACCCTTTTAAGAACATTTTCATAGCTTGCTTTGCTAATCAATGAGAAAGCTAAGACAAATATGTCTGCACCTCGGTAACGCAGTGGCCTTAACCTGCTATAATCGTCCTGACCTTCAAACCAGATTAAAAACGGAAAATTAATAAGAAATGAAGCATCAAGAAAAACCCATCGAATCTTCAACCAATCATGGCAAGCAAAGAAGAAGAAGTCAAGTTCACATTCAAGAAAACCCAAATACCTGCAGTATCCCATAAACCCAAATTTACAATGCTCCCATCCACAGCCACATTGGCATTGAAATTGTCAAACACTGTTGGTATATAATCCTGACACAAAAAATCAATCAAACCTGAGAAAAAATAGCAAGCTTAATACTACTAAATTGCATAAATAAGAAAAAAAAAAAAAAAAAACCTATCCAGGATGTAAATTTGTGAGAGGCCCTCTTCTGGGTTTCAAAACCCCAGTAGTGAAATAACTCCAAAGTACATAAATGTAATAGAAACAAGTAAAAACAAGAGTGAAGGAAGTGTTTTCAGCAGGTGGGTAATTTGAAAAACTTACGGTTGGGAACTTGTTGCTGGTATAACAAATGAGCATACAGGTTTTTCCAACGGCTCCATCTCCAACTGTAACGCATTTAATGAACTTTGAAGCACTCATGATCTTCTTAAACTTCCAACTTGAACAGAAATAATACTACTTTTTTAGCTACAGCAGCAATATATATATATATATATTAAAACTCTTTGAAAAGTTCAGTTCAAGTAAAGCAAACAATCTGCTTCAGAGTAAAAAGACTAAAAAGTTAAACAAGGGGAAGAAGAAAGAAAAGTGTTCTTAGGCAAGTCGAAGAGTGAAAAGATAATATACAGAAAAGTGTTCCTCCCTCTCGATGGATTTCAGAAATCTAACGGAAATTTTTTTTTTTAATTTCAGAAAATGGGCCCCTGTCAAACCACCTATGGCTATGCTTCATGGTTGGTTGTCTTTTACATTATTTGTTACTGCTATCATAGACATGACCAAACAAATAGACCTCTAGGACTTTTCAACCGCTCATCCGGCTGTTGAAGTTTATACCTAGAAAACATCTTCGGTTTTTTTCATACATTCAAAGTTTAGTTTCCTTTTATCAATACTTACACTTGAAAGACTGATTCAGTCTCATTTTGATTCCATCTCACTTGTATCTTTACATCCAGATATGTATTTTCACAGTTAATTTTAAAATATTAGTAATGTAATATCCAATCTCATAAACATAATTCCCTACCTTATCACACGAATTGCTTATCACACAAAAGTGCTGTCAAACTCAACATATCATGTGAGTAAGATGGATCCACTTATGTAGCTTGGATTAAGGCACCAAAAACCTTAATAAATTACTTTATCTATTGTAATTCAACAGAATTATGGGCATAGATTTTAGTATTTTATTTTCAAAGATCATCTTATTTACTGTGGCCAAAAGGTAATTCAAAAGGATCTAAAAAGAAATTATTATGGGCAACATCATTCTCTTAAGGCCCAGAACAATATCTGCATCTATGCTTCACATAGCTAGGAAATGGTTTCTTTACTACTTACCAATTTTAAACAATTTTTTGAAATGAATTCGACCGTTAAATTCATTCAATTTTATTACACCAACAAATGTTATATGTCCTCTTGTCCTTTGTTCATCCTATTCATCATACACATGCAAACTATTGCAAGGACGAAATATACATTAGCAATTGCTCGCCATGGTTATCTCTCTGCTTCGCCCAAATCTCTGTTTTCTTTTTCAGGTATCTTTTTACTCAAGTCTGTAACAAATAAACATGGGTGTAAAAAGATGCACTTTTTCTGTCTTGGTCACCAGTTGTCTACTTTTCTCGGAAACAATGGCCAATTTTGGGGGACTATGTTTGTGTTTCTTGTATTTTATGTTTAAAGGAAAGGTTAGTTGGGTTCGTTGGTATTAATTGCTTAGCAGGTGGGGCGGAAAAGAAACGACTAAACTGATATTGGTTGCTCTCCTCTACATTGAAGAGTTCGGTTTTTTCATTATCCTTTGAATTGTCACAACTTCAATGTTATGGAACTTAAAATGGATTGAGAGAGAGTTAAATTTGAACAAGAAAATGGTGTGTTCTGATACAAAGAATCCATCTTGATTTCAGTAACTATGTGAAATTATTATCCTAGTCTGTAGTTTTGTCTGCCAAAATACTCTGTTTCTTTCAGAGGAGGAAAGGAAATTTGGGGTGTTGTGAGCTATTTAGTACAAAGAAAGCAAAAGATCTTGCAAGATCTAGCTGTCTTTAACCAAACCCAGACAACTACAAAATTTTGGAAGTTCATACTTAAGAGGATTGAACCGGATACTCTGGGATTCCAGAAGGTTAAGCTTTTCTCATGTCCGATCCTCCACCATGAGTTGAAACATGTCTTCCAAGTCTGAAATATCTGAAATTTGTTAACAAAATTGCCACAAGGAGTTGAAAACGAGCTGGACTCGCACTACATAGAAGAGTTTGGTTGAGATTTGGCAGATGGACTCAACAAGGCCATTGAAGTACGAGCCTAAAACATTGACGTTGAAATATTGATTGCATTATTATACTTGGAAATGCTGGTGCAAACAAGCGCTCAATGAACTTCCGAGACTGTAACACCGCTTTGAGAGTTTAAGGAGGGATGGAGCCCGATACTAAGTAAATCAAGGTAAGTTCAATCTGACATCACACTTATTGGTTTATCATGTTTAGATGAACAACTCCTTCAAGAAGAGTTATTTATTTTAGTTTCTGCAGAGCAATAGTAATGTATCAAATAATTATCATATCAAACTCTGTGACTCAGTCCAACAGATTAATTCAATCCTTTTAAAAGAAGATTATCAACTAGTGTAAGATTCAACTCCGACACTTGTATCTCTTTCTCCTATTCCCGAACTGAGATCCCCTTGTTCCAAAAATAATTATCATATCGTTTCCTTCCTAGATTCCACCCTTGCTTGCACAAATCCTTTAGATCCAACAGTTTGAATATATTATAGCTGGCAATTGATCATAGTTTATGCAAGAGAATTCTTCTTACCATGCCAGACTATGGCATCACATATAACATTCTCATCATGCCACACAATTGAAAGAAACTGAAGAAAGGTATCTGTTATTACCATAACCATCAAGTGCTACATAAAACAATCCATATTAGTAGCCACTAGTATAAACAAAGATAGTTTACGAAGATGGCTAGGAATTCCATGGCAAGACAAGACACCTCTGTGGACAAAGCAACCCTAAAGAGCTTTAACGATGTCATCAGCACTGGAGATGGTAAATTCTCCTCCAGATTCGATGTTTGCAGCCTTCACGTTGAGGTCCTCGACCAGCAGAGCAAACCTCCTAGAACGAGTGCCAAGCCCTTTCTCACCAAGGTCAAGCTCAAGGCCAAGCGCATGCGTGTAAGTTGCTGAACCATCAGCCAGAAACTTGACATCCTTGTTCTCAGGGTAAGTTTTGGCCCACGCCTTCATGACAAAGGGGTCATTCACTGCAAATTCAATTCAATACTAAAGTCAAATTACAGGACTTCTCAAATACTACAAAGCCGGACCTAAGTCTCCTTACCTTCAAACACGAGAAAATGTAATCTCTGTCAATAGTCTAAAGCCAAATCTGGTAATCAAGTATCAGAAACCATAGGTTTTTCATTCTACTCCTTGTAATTTTTTTTTTCAACAAACTTTCTATAATTTCAAATTCCAATAACTTTTCAAAGAGAATTTTTTAATGATATATTATTCAAATGAAGATAGGAACTTAAAATGCTACGATTCTTAATTGTCAACTGAGAAATGAGGAAAGATAATGTAATTTGCATTGAAACTAAAAACTAAAATCGAACCAACAGAATAAGAAAAAAGATTTTCATTGAAAAACATTTCATAAGGCAAAACAACAGTCTGTTTGATAGTAAGATTATTACTTTTTATTTCCTCCAATGTAACCATAATACAAAAGTAAATACTAATAAAATTATACTAATTAAGAAAAAATAAAACAAAGACCTAAAATAAAAGTACTAATTCTGCATTTTATCATGGACAAAATTGCATATCTACTTTTCTATAAAAACCCAAATTTACTTTCTACTTTAAGAACACAATTTTCTTTTCTTAATCAGGAAATGAAGATTTTATCATAGCAATGACTCCAGCATTCTATATACAATATATTTTCAGCACACAATATGTCCCTTGATTTTAAATTTTTTTCAACTTTTTCACTCTATTGAAATAAGCAAAAAGAAAAAAAAAAAAAAAGACTAATCCGATGCTAATTGAACATATAATTAAAGTGATGGCCAGAATAAAAAATGAATTATGTAATTAAAGTAAAACATTATTAAAAATATTAAGAAAAAGTGACAAAATAAAAAATTACCGCTAATGCAAATGATCTCATCAACACCCTTGGATTTAAGCTCTTCCGCTTTCTCGATGAACCCAGGCACATGTTTCAAGCTGTGTCACTCCAAAATCAAAACCCTCCATGAAAATATCCACTAAAAAATAATCGGCCCCTTTACCGGAAGAAAACGGTTAAAACATGAGAGGAAGAAGAGAATTATTACCTGCAAGTAGGGGTAAAGGCACCGGGAACGCCAAAAAGGATGACCTTTTTACCGGCGGCGATGGAGTGTACGGACACCTTCTGGAGCTTATCCTCTGCATCGAAGTAGGAGAGAGAACCGTCCGGTAGCACATCACCGACTGCAATTGGAGCCATTGGATATGTGAGGCCGTTGAGACTGTTGATCGGACGGTTATGGATAAGAGCTGGAACGCAGCGTCACAACAAAAAGAGTAAAAGAGTCGGGGAGAATTTATAGGGTTTTAGGGACTCTTCTTTTTACAAAGATCTATTAACTGGATTTGAACTACATTTGAGATCCGCAAACCAAAGTTCTGGGAGATAAAATCAATGCGGGGATCCCAAAATAAATTTGCAATTACATTGCGCCACCTGATCAAAATTACTTCTAAGTTTACTGAAATACCCTTTTGGTGTGGATTGACTTGGGCTTGCCTGTGCTGACCGCATCTGTAGAGGGCCCCAACCACCGGTCCAACTCCAAGTCCTCAAATACAAAATGCCTCCTTAGGGACAATGGTGAGGCACCAAACCGTCACCTACGTATACTATACGGAGTAGCATTTGTTAATTGTTAAGAGTCGGCTGCTTTATATATACATACATACATATATATATATATATATATTCTCGATTATTAGACTGCTTTACTAAGATTTTACAACTGACCAATTATAGTATCATGTCATACGTATCATCAATTACTCCATACCTTGGTTTCTACGTTGCTGCATTCAGCTTTTAACCTTTGGGATTGTCGTATCCATCTGAATCCTACGGTGGCAACGTGAGGTGATTGATCTTTCCTCCATGCTGTCACTATTATCACGGGTCGAGACTTAAGCTTCGAACTCGCGCGGTTTCGAAACTCGAGCATTCACCTTTCCGGCATCCCAAATCAGTCTAACCACCACGGTTCACACCCTCGTGAGATATTGTCCGCTCTACCCCTGACCTCACGGTTTTATCCTATAAAAAGCGTCTCACAAGGCACCTAGTGACCTTCCTATTATGTTCGATGTAGGATTCAGGACTCTTTCTTAGGTCCGTGACATTCTTCCGCACTTAACCTCGTGACAGCCTCATCACGGAGGCTAACCACCCTGCTTACCTCCCTTGAAGTGCTTGACGTGAATCGAATGGTTTAGAGCTGACTCTGATACCATTTGTCACAGGTCGAGACTTAAGCTTCGAACCCGTGCAACTCCGAGACCCGGGCATTTACCCTTCAGACATCCCGAATCAACCTAACCACCATGGTTCACACCCTTGTGAGATATTATCCGCTCTGGCCTCCTCTGACCTCACGGTTTTGTCTTACAAAAAGTGCCTCACAAGGCAGAGGTGGTGTGAACCTTTTTATACCCTAGTGACCTTCTTATTATGTTCGATGTGGGATTCAGAATTCTTCCTTAAGTCCGTGACACTATTCTTCCTTAAGTCCGTGACACTATGACTTGTCTTTTATGCAAAGAAGAACTCAAGGATCATATTGAATATAAACTACCACAGTAATAAAATCACAATACCAGTTGAAGCAGCTCTGCAAGATCCCCTCAATTGTAAGCAAATGATTAGAACATGATCAAGCAACATGGGCTAGTGCCACCAGCTCCTAGAGTAAGAATAAATGACAATAGAAAGCACCAACTGGACTGGCTTTGGAGACAAAACAACTTTTTATTATTTGTTAGTTGAAATTAGGATATGAAGATTTTATTTTTCATTGTATTGCTATTAAGTGTCAACCACAATCGCTCCCGTAAGAGACAAAATGTTGCAACATTTATCACAACATTTAAGAACATGATGTGGGTGCCTGGTAGAATTACCAGTTAATAATCACATGCAGGGTAATAAATAGCATGGTATCAAAGCTGATACAAACTTGAAATCATATGTGATGAGTTATGGGTGAATAATACCTGAACTAAAATTCCTCAAGCAACAAGGTAAAAGTGAAAACCTAGTACCTTGACTTATAGCCTCCTACCAATACTTGGTAATCTTGAATCAGACCTTATATTTCCCCAGATTGCATGTACTGATTACTTTCTCCAACAGATTGGCATTAGAAAGAACTGCATTGCCGTGTTAACAAGCACATTATTAAGCCCTTTTTGTCACAAAGATTTGATTTCTTCCGAGTATACCAGTAAAGGTCAATCTCTGAGCATAAACCTCAAATTTTGTTCTACCATATAAAAATTTGAGGAACTTTAGCAAATTAGCTTCCTGACACAAGGACTAACTAACGACTGATCCCAGAGAAATTAAATGACAGTATGAACCAACAAGGAGGCCCCAGGGCAGGCAAGAAATTTCAAATGGCTGATCAAATGAACAATATGTTTGCTCCAATGGGATTGAACTTTTGATGATTCATTAGGTGCAAGATCATATATGCTTCAATGCTCAAGATTGCAACCTTCTCAAATGTCTCATTAGCATAACAAATCAAACTTGAAAAGTCTTGAGATTATCCTGAGTTCCTGACAGTAACTTGCATGTGAGATTGCAATGACATCTTGACATCTATATGGAGTATATCCAGAAAAGCATGTTCTTATCTAAGACCGAAAAAGGCAATGGCTCCAACAAGTATACACCTGAAGAGAAAAGGGAACTACCCCAAAATGTATGGCCTTCCAGAAAAAACAGAACCTCTTAAAAAGATACTACCTCAGGAACGGTGGTAATCAGAGGGACCAGTTAGACCGAAGAACAAGGGCCAGGGTTCGGGAATTTCCATCTACAATATATGCAACGCCTGGCTTCAAGCTAAATCTCTTACTTGGGTTAAATTTTACATAGGATTCAACCTGAAAGTGGTCCCAGTTTCTTGGACCTTCAACAATCCCACCAAGACTCATACCCCAGCCAAATGCATCTTCAGAAAAATCAGAGAAATTGACAGCCCATTGTAAATGTTTTGGATTTGCTTGTTTCATTTCAATCCAACCTGCAAGTCTTCCGTATTCATCAAGTTCTGACTCCAGCTTCAGGGCAATAGATCCCGTTTCCAGGGTGTTTGTAGTCAAAGGTGGAGAAGATGGTTCACCCATTGTATCATCATCTTCAACATGTCTAGAAAATCCAACGGGAATAGCAAGGGCTCCAATGTGGACATTACGATTTGCCAATTTAGGCCCTCGGTGAAGGCCTAAAAATGAGAATTTCAATCCTATTGGAAGTTGATAAACAACTTGTCCAAAAGTACTGAAGCAATGTTCATTTCTCATGCCAGAGACAGATTGAGCCAGCGAAGCAATGATATTTGACTTTCTCACTGTCACCCCAATGGCACCTCCATTATGCTGATGCAACAGGGGTGGCCCAGATGATAAATCAGTGAGGCCCTTTTCCTCCTAGACAACAAATAAAATCCAGGTTAATACAGAAAAGAGTTCAGGACAATAACTAAAAGTTCATATCAATTAAGGACTCTGAGCTCTGAACAGGTAATAACAGTAAAATTCATACAAATAAATGCAACTCAATAAAATGGAATGTAAAGAACATTACATTAAAAATATATAGTTTGCACAATTAAATTAAAACAATTCTCAACATTGTAAACATATAGATGAACTAACAGCGAGCGCCTGTAAGACATTGCAATGGTTATAACTTGAGACTCCAGGTCTCATGTTTGAATCTTGGGAACAATGGGGGGCTTAGGGAAAATGAGAACTATCTCCTATACTGTAATCCAAGGTCTAGTGGATTGTACCTGACGGGAAAAGTCTGAGGCAAGACCCAAATCTCTAAACTGAGCTCCAAATGGAATTGCGATAGCAGAAAACCAATCACCAGCATTTGCTTTATAAAACAACTTAGACAGCGAAAGTGAAGTTCCATATACATCACCACCATTACTTCCAACACTTTTCTGATTAGCCACAAACTCAACCCCAACAGAATCTTTATCCCTAACAGTTGTTTCAAATCTAAACCTGGAATCAACCCCAGTTCTGATTCCTGCCCGATCAACCCCATCCCAATGTTCCTCATCAACCTTGGACATTAACAATACGGCTCCAAGAAGATCAACTTCCCCTCTCAAAAGGGTATTTGATTCTTGGAATGGATTCGTCTTTGATGCTTTGTAAAATGAAAGTAAACGCTCGACTTTCTCTTGTCGGTCTCGGAGTTTCATCAATTCAGAAAATGACTCTCGCTGTAGCCGCTTCAAGATTTCAACCTTGAAAAAGAAAAAGAAGAAAAAGATTAGAATCAGTAAAAGAAAAACAGAGAGAAATAGAGATTATACTGAAAATTTTAATACCGGTTTGCGGCGAGACGAAGATTCGCGGCCTTTAACGAATTCCTGAGCGAGCCCTTTTACTTTCTCTACTGCTGAAGTTATGGACTCCATTTTCTCCGAGTTTTTTTCTGGGTTTTTTATGAAAAGAATTGCTGAAAATGTAAAGACCGTGGCTTTGATTTCTCTATTTGAAAAGCGGGAGCGGCAAGAATTGTTTGTGGGCTTTATTTGTTACCAATAGGGTTTTATTGATGGAAAATATTTTCCTTATTATTTTGACTTTGAATAAGTTTCTTTAACTTGGAATAGAGAAAAAGAATCGGAATCAGTTACTGCCAGTCTCATTTTTTCTGTGGAACTTATATCAGAATGAGACACGTGCTTATACTAGGGAACTCTAGGAATTAATATATTTAAATATTTATAATTAAACATTTGAATGAGAAATTCCATTTTTAAGAATCTGGATTGAGTATTAAAAATTTTAGATTGATTGATCTTTCAAAATTTAGTGAAATGGAGAAAATAAGATTTATAAATAAAAAAAATACTATAATATGTTATTCTCTAATTCTCTTGTACCAAAAAAAAGATGTTCAATGTGTTTGATTATAATTTATATTTAATATATTATCGGTGTATAAGTGTATAAATTTTATATATTGTCAAAGAATCAGATGATGATAATTAATTAATAAAGTAAATCTGATGCTAATAATTTATTAATAAATAAATTATTTTAATTTATGTATATTTATTTTAAATGTTGATATTTACTCATTAATTAATTATTATCATTTAATTCATTAATGATAAATAAAATTTATACATTGATAATGTATCAAATATAAATTAGTGTGATTGTTAGTATTCCATAATACATAATATCTTCATGTCACTCATCAAAGAAAATTATTGACGGTGACAATTGAATTTAAATCTTACAAAGCATATGTCATTTTTGTCTATTGTCAGTTTTAGAAATTTTGCAGAATTTTCTCCAATAATGCAAAGGATTCGAGATAAAATTTATAATTATAATTGTTCATTTACATAAGTACAATGTTAAAGAATTACTATTTGTCACCAAAACCTGCAATTCAATTTGGTGCAAAGTAATAGAATGACAACAACATTTCAGATTGAGGTTGATTAATTATATACAATTTTCAAGAAATGAATTTGAAATGTGGACGCTTTTTTCCAAAGATGGCTATTTGAATGGTGCAAAGCATATCTTCAATCAGTCAAGAAGTCTATTATTTTGTAGGCAGCAAAAAATTTTCAGTGGAATTATTATGCTTCCAAATGGTTTTATAATCATTGTGTTCTCCATAGTTTACAGCATCCTTTGTCCTTTTTTTTTCAGCTTTTTAATTCAATCCCCATGCCTGCAGAGCAAATAAGTTTTGACAGTAAACTATCACAGCAAATAATTCAACTATGGTGAATGGTTGAATGGTTGAATGGTTGAAGGTTGAGGCATACGTCAAGATTTGTTGAAGTCAAGAGGGAAGAATTTTTTTACCTGAATTCGACCATCAGATGTTCCGACAAATAAGATATCTTCGGTAGCATCCAGAGTCATACAAAGAACTTTACGACTAGTTCCTATCTGCAGTATTTCAGTTCTAGTTTGTTTTTCCTGATCCCAAACTTCCACAATTCCTCCTTTGCATCCCAAGTATATCAGCTCTGAGCTTATTGCCATGGACCTCACTTCTGAAGTAGTTGGCAGTGATCCTACCACATTGTAATTTGTAGTGCTCCAAATCTTTGGAGGAAAAACAAAAGAAAGTAGAAGTGATTGCTTGTCACCAGCATGAAGAAAAGAAAAGCTAAAGAAGGAAGGGGTAGCAAAAATGAGAATGCAACCTTCACAGCTACTCCATCAAAGGCAGTGCTGGCGGAATATATCACTCCATTGTGAACCTGGAGTGCATGGATAGGATGTGCTTTGCCTAGTAATTTTCTAGAACCACTTTGAATGGTGCTGAGTGTTCCTGATGCCAAATCAAGTTCCTGGAAAAAAAATTTTTCATTTAATGACTCAATAGGATGAAAAACAGTGTGTCCAGAAAAGCTGGATACTTTTAATTTTGTGAAAGTAACCTTATACCTGGATACTGTTATCATGGCATCCACAATATAATCTGCCATGGACAAGAGCCAAGCACTTGATGTATTTATTTTGATTCAATAGTTTTGATTGTCCATTCCATGCGTGAACCTGCAACGGGTAGGGGAAAAAAGCTTAAACTCAGTTGCACATTAAAGTTCCCCCTTCAGATGCAGAAAGCTAAGAATATAGGTCCACTCCTTCTGAAATGAAGCATGAAATGATACCCAGCACAAAGAGGAAGAGTGAAATGATCCGATACCTTGACACCAGCTCCTTGGGGAATGAAGCATGAAATGCCGTTGGCGACAACTAAGTTATGAACCTGATCCTTCATATCATGGACTTGTACACAATGTATTTGTTCATTACTAATGGACCAGACCTGCTCGTATAACACACAAATTGTATCAGTTTGGCGACGGAGTGGATGTAATCTTGCAGAAGGACAAGAGCATACCCTTGCAGTTTTATCGAGTGAACCACTATATAATCTTTCCCCAGATTGTAGAATATACAAGCTTGTAACAGCCTTGGTATGTTCTCGAATTTCTTGGACAAGATGAAGAATGCTGCCTCTACCGCTCCAGACCTTCAAAGTTTGAACAGAACAATCAAACTCAAGTTTCATTACTTTCTACCAGGTACAGTTTCAGAAAGAATGAAGTTTGCAGTTTAAAAATTGTCTTAATGAGTTCACACTTAAGTGGTTTAGTTTATCAAATATAGAGTCAAGACTATTTTATAGTCAGGTGAGGTAATTATCTGGATCAGTGCTAAACTTGTATCATGATATAATTACCAAATATCAATGCAGGAATTGTGAAATATAATGTCTGATCACAGCATTACCTTTATAGTCCCATCTGAATGACCTGAAAAGAGTTTGTCGTTGAAACTAACAATTGACAATACTTCTCCATTTTCACTGGAGTCTACTTGAACTAATTCTTTATGATTCCACAAGTCCTACAGCACAGCAGAAATAGACAATTTTCTTAGATACTTCATTTTTTTTCTGGGATTATTAATTCAGAAGTTTAACAAACTTACAGCACTGCAATCTTGTCCTTCAGAGAGAAATTTCATAATTTCAATTGCCAGAGGGGAGGATTTCCTAAGATCTCTTAGACCTTTCAAAATGTCCTTCATATGTGAAGTCAGATCATGCTGTCCTTCTGAAATTCAGATAATCAGCTTCAGAGCTAAATTCACTAATAGATCTGAGCAATGAAGTGGTGATTAATTTCCATCACAGAAAATTCACTATAAATTGCTCTATCCACTATATGCTATGAAAAAGAAGTCATTATTCTTATCCTCATGGCACCAAAAGACAGCCACAAGATGAGAAGAAAGGAAAACAAGGATTTCAAGCTCAAAGGGATACCTGAGAGCATTCTAATGAAGATTTTAAGCACATATACATCAATATATATATATATATATATATATATATATATATTTTTTTTTTTTACTTCAAAAAATAAAACCTACCAGGGTCATGAATGAAGCATTTGAGAGCCAACAAGGAAAGTGTTCTGTCTTCAATGTCCTTTGCAGACTTGAATATCGATATAAAGTGCTTGAATAGGCAGACTCGGGCTGCTCCTGTTATACCTGTGTCTGGAATAACACCGAGCATGTATACGAGCCATGTTGCTGCCACAAAGCACGCTGAATATAGCTCTGCAGATCTGCTCTTCAACCCTTCTGCTAAAGCTTCAAAGAGCAGACCAAATTCATGACTTACTAAAACAAATGCCATTTGTCTTTCCCAAGCATCAGCTGCCTTCTCTTCTTCCTGCTGATGCCATTGCCAATTAAAGTGGCAAAAGAAAAAAATGAAAAGAATGTGATATCCGCAATATGCTAAACTATCCAAAACCAGTTTGCACTATTTTTCAAAAGACTCACAGATATATCTTCAAAGTCTCTAGGATTGTTGCGTAGCTGCTCTGTCCGCATGAGATTTCTGTAATTTTTCTCAAGTCCGGCACGTTTTAGAAGAAAAGGTCGTGTAAGGGGCTTCCCTGAGCCAGTGAACCTTCCCTGCAGTGATACAATTGTCTCTGCAGCTGCAATTTGAGCAGCAGGGAATTCTTTATTTCTGAGGCAAGAAATGAGAGTATCTATTGCTTCTTCACGGTATATACTCATCTTTCTTGGCTCAACCTATAAAGCAAGATATCTAGTATTAGTTTAATGCTACCATCTAAAAAGATGTAACCATCCAAGCAATTTTGAAAGATTATTGAAGTCAATTACTGCATGAAACAAAAACAAATCCTAAAGCCTATAGATACAGATTTCTCATATATTAAATTCTGGAGAGAGATCTCAGGTCCAAACCAGGAGATCAAGTTGGAGAAGGAGACCCGCCACAATAGGACATTGGTCTTGGAGTGCTGTCTGTAAATAAACCAGGAGAGTGTGCATTGTACTAAAAGCACCTTCATCCCTAATAATGTTGAGAACTTGCTCATTGAATGTCCTCCTGGATTAAACCATATACTAAAAAGTCATTCATGCAGGCATTATTTCAAGAGTCATCAGCAAGAAATGTGATATTAATGTATATCAACTAACACAAATATAAATGTACCTGTTTAATTTGACTAACTCAGAGAAAAAGTAAACTATCTCAAATCGTTCTTCATATCTTGCGCCTATGAAGCTTTCTAAAACTGGAGCCAACTGTGCTTTATCAGCTATGATATTTCTGCATTTACCATCTCCCTGTATGCATCTTCGTAAGATACCAACTGCAGCAATCCTCTCAGCTGCACATTCAGCTTCCAAGCTGCCAACAATACTTTCAATCACTTTTGAACAAACGATTCTACTGATAAGAGAAGATGCAACATTCTCTTCATTGCTCTGAATAATTTGTCGCAATAAGAGAACAGAAGCTGTTTTTGACTTCAAACACATTTTAAGCAAATCATTGTCTCTCTCCTTTAAAACTGCTAGGAGGGACTCCACTACATCCATCTCCACTAGGCCAGTGGTTGAAGGTCGTAACAGATATATTAGCACAACTGCCTCCTCCAACCCTTCCTTAAATAGAGCCACAATACGTTCTACATCAGAGTCAACTCGGATAAGGGTATTGATCACTGCTTTATCTCTTGACCCCAGTTCACACAGGAGAAAAAAAGTGGCTTTCAGCACCTGGAGGTCGACAGAATTGAAAAGGATCTCCACAAGTCCATTGATTACTGGAGGTTTTGAGAGCATAATTAGGATATCTGGTTCTATATTTATATCTTGCCAAAACCTCTCTATTTGGAGGACAGCCCTTTCTGACTCCTTCAGAATTTCAGACATACAAAGATTAGTCATCGCTTGGCGTAACTCACTGATAGTTCTATCTTTGGTCGCTTGGCTTATAACACAATTAGGAAATGCTGCGGGAACTATTGACTTGATCATTGGCTCGGTTTCTACATCTTGATGATTCTCAGACTGATGTGGGACTGGACCTGCATTCTTCTCTTGCCAGCTTGCGATAAGCCTCTTGAGTACATAATTTGTTTTAGGCAGCTGAGTGCTATGTAGATTCTGGCGGGTAATTGGACATGTTGAGTTTCCTCGTTCCAGCCATTCCTGGATTGCTCTGCGCTCATATGTCTGACCCGTCTCAAGGGTGACTGGATCATCAAATAAATGGCTTGTGATGGGGCATACAAAATCCTTAGGAGGCGTATGTTTTCCACTTCCAGGGGGGTGATTATCTGCCATTAGATAATCCGGAGAGCTGATAGATAGCAGGAAGAATCCAAATATCAGAAAGCCAAGTAGACAATGTAAAGATGATTGCTAATTTTCAATATTACATACCGACTGGAATCAGCAAAAATTGGCTGCTTTTGTTTTTGTGTTAGGCTATTTCCAATTCCATATTCCAACAATGCAATTTCTCTGTTGTTTCCCTACAAGACACAAACATAATATTTCAAAACTAAAATACCAGCATGGTTGGATCAGTCAAGGTGGAGATTTCTTTTCATGTTTTTATCGGAGTTACCTCCATCTCGGCTTCAGATTCTGAGGAACAAGAGTTGGCTGAATTGTCCTCAGAAATAGACTCCGGTTCAGAATCAAAATTTAAATTGGACGATGTTGTCAATGAATTTTGCTTTTTCAGGATATTTAGAGAGACTCTCTGAGGATAAAATGGTGGAGACTGGGATTTGCTGCTGCTATAAGATTCAGCTGACCTTTCTCCTTTAGCCCATATTGGCTGCATGAATTGAAGGATAAGTCATTGACATCGAGCAACAAACAGGACTAAGCTAATAATTGTCAAACTGAATTCGGTGAACTCCGCTTTCACACAGAAAGTCATGCATCCATTAACCAAAAATGACAAATAGTTACTAACCTACTTCTGAATACCTGCTGTAGCCACAATATGCGGTGCACAATATACCATAATGATAACTTTTGAAAGAAAAAAAAAATCATGGGCATAATTACAAACTATTTTGTGCAAGTTGGAATATACTAAAGAAATTTAATATATATATATATGGGAAGCTGAATTGGTTATAGGGAAAATGCAGTCAAGAAAACCATAAGGAATCATATGATGTTATAAGAATTAAATTACAAAAAGAATAGTGGCCCACTATTTATAAATTGAAATTCCTCAAGAGAGCTTTCAATCTAATGTGTAAAGATGCATTAATACTATTGTTATTAATCCATGGAGCTGTCTGGATCTAATGAACCAAGTTCAACCATAATAGTTCCATAGATTAAAGGTGCTGTCAGGGGGTCCACTGCCAATGCTCCAGCTCCCGGAAGATGTTAGGCACACCAACACAAGAATAGTTCGTTGTTGTTATTATTATTATTATTATAATGGAATCTTTGGCTGCTTACTCTTTTTTTTTTTTTTGTGAGACTGCAAGAGATTAAACCTGGGTCTGTGAACTAAAAATCCAACACTCACTCTGACCATTCAACTTTTTTACTATTCTTATACTATTCTCTTATGTTTGACTGATTCAAATATAATCCACCAAACTGTCAAAACAAACCACTCACTCTGACCATTCAACTTTTTTACTATTCTTATACTATTCTCTTATGTTTGACTGATTCAAATATAATCCACCACACTGTCAAAACAAACACAGTGGAGAATAGTTTCAAAGCATCTAGAGAAAAAAAAAACTCGGTTAACAGACTGATATGCAAGAAATATATTTATGCATGAACAAATGCAACAGGGACTTGAACCAAATTCACCAGAGGAAATTTCCTATATATAAGAACAAATGCAGTGTAAAGTAATAGTAATGAACAATAAAAGACTGTGAATAGAATTGAAAAGGAAAATCAACTAAAGGAGAAATATGGGTATTAAACAGCATTACATTATACCGTCCGTTTTTCAATCCAAGTTCCTTGGTTTTGATCTTCTTATCTTCAATATGGTAATCTAGCTCTTCAGCTTTCTCTTTTTGTTTCAATACCGATGACGGTGGACTAATCAATCTGTTTACATCACTATTTTCCAAAACCTCTTTGAAATACTTAACAAAAACCCTGCAATTCTCATCAAGAACATCTTCATAACTTCTTTCTAAATCTTTCAGCTCTAAAGCTTGATCGCCACTCATTTTTGATAATGATTTCGAGCATGGAATAACCACTGATACATCATTTATCGAATAATCATCAGCATCATGATTCACATTTTGTGATAAAGATGATAAAATGAGTGATCTCTGTTCGTTGAACCATTGAAGAACAGGTAGAAAATGAACAAGAAAGAGCTCCTCGAAAAGAGTAGGTGCTAGTTCTGATCTAGCCAATGAAGGGTCAAGATAGAAAACTTGTAGGAGACTAAGGGAGGATTTGGTGGGTTGGTCGGAGAGAGAGTAAATGAGGGATAGAAGGAAAGAAGAGAAGGTAGTTTCAGTAAGGGAAAAGAGGAGCTTTTGAGCAAGGCGTAGAGAGGAGGATTGGACGGAGGCATTAGAGGTGGAAATGGCGTTTTCTAGAGTTTCAGCAGCGAGGTTTAAAGGTTTGAGTGTGAATTGACCAGAGGACGAAAGTTTTCGGCGAAGGGTGGAGAAAATGTGGTGGCGGAGCTCAGATTGTGAAAGTATTGCGGATGTGAAGGCCGTCGTGTGATGGAGGATTTGTGATGATGTAGCACCAGTGGCGGTGGTGGCCATGGCTGCGCAAAATGGTGCTAGTGCCTAATGGTAGCGGTTGTGTAGAGTAAAAAGTTCCAAGAGAGGCTTTTGGTGTAGAGTTTTCGAGGGAAGGGATTGAAGTAGGGGCAGGAGAAGGATGATATTAACTGAAATACCTATTTTTTGTGCTGGCGCGAAGACAATGGGATTGGGACGGCCCATCTAAAATGACCAATCAGTCCTCCCTCATTTCATTAACAAGTTGCACGGTTGGAAATTTCAGGGCTTTCGCCTCAACAAGTTAAAAAGTTAATTACAGTATGTTGAAGTTTGGCGGCGAATTGAATCGCTTGAAGGTTAAGCAAATCAAAAGAAAAGACAAGGAAGAAGAGACCCTCTTGCCGCCCCGGCCGGCCTCTCATCACTGTAACGCGCTTCTTGCGTACTACTTCGACTCCTTCCAATCTTGGCCTTGCAGTGTCGACACAGGTTCACTCAGGTTCTTCCATTTGTCCTTAGCTTCCTGTATGATCAAAGCATGGGACTAGGAATTCTTGACGGGTCATTCCTTTGCTGAGTTGGCCTCCTAAAAATGGATTAACAATTAATGGACATAGATATTTGATACTCTAAGATATTTGTATAGGCTTGGATGGGACAAAATATTCTTAGCCCCATTTTCTTGTATATTTCTTGCCCAGCGGCTGAGCCGATTGTCTACAGGGCATTCTCATTTATTAATCAATTAAAGACGCAGGATTAAAGATATGATTTATTTTTTGCAGCTCTGTAAATAGATAGGCTTAAGAGTTGGATTCTGAAGGCCACTGACAAAACAAAGAACTATGTATTTCGTGGACGACCCTCAATACTATGGGCACAAATAAAAAAACTATGGCCGAAAGAAAGATCTGGCAAACCTTTTCCAATAGACTACTGAACTTAACATAATGGGCCAATGGCCTCGTAAGCTGAGGGTGTCTCATTCTAGTTATAGAAAAGATTGTTGAATTAATGTACAAGATTAAAAATGCACGAAAAATAGTCGATGATAGGATTGGACCTTTCTTTTGTTCAACATAGTAACTTTTTACAAATAAAACAAACTCCAAATTCCAAATTCCAAATTTCAAATTCTAAACAATATTTTTAGCAGAATTGTTTGCTGTTGCATAGTTTTTACTAAAGTGGTAAAATACTTACGGTGCAACAATTTTATTGTTTTGGGACTTGGGTTTAATTTTTTATATAAAAAGAAAGTCACAGCAGCATGTGAATAAAGAAAAAATAATGTGTTCAAATTTAACTTTATTAAATATTATTATTTAAAAATAATTATATAAATTAATTGGATTAAATTTTATATTTGTATTTGATTGAAGATAAAAAAAAATTACTAAGAAAAATAAAAGGAAAGTTTTGTTTATTTATATGGGAGTGGGGTTAGTGGATATTGCAAACCATGCCAACAATTAACATCATGTTGACATGAAAAGCATGCGTCACATGGGACAGAGTAATGACACGACACGTGTCACATCTTCAACATTCATGTAAAAAACAATTACTTATGATTATTTTTTGGATGCACAAGTACTCATGATTTGTGGCTTGAATTGATGACATAGAAAATACATATCTAATTGGAGTATATATGATGCAATTTTCTTTTTTGCTAGAATTTTATCATAAAAAATATACACGTGGATTCTTGTCAGTGTACATATATATTTGCAAAAATTTTCACAAAATTAAGGGCTTCTAAGACAAATCTCAAAAAATAAAATTTAAATTATTTTATAAAATTTTTTTAAATTTTACAGATGATATTAAAAAATTCTCTTTTTTTAAATTATACTCCAAAAAAAAAATGGCCAACCCTTCTAACCCATTAATGGTAATTGGTAAAGTTTTTAAATTTCAATGACGGTGTAAGAGATAATATTTCAAATATATATATATATATATTCATGATTTAATATCGAAGCCTAATTAGATAAATCGTAGCATCGTAGCTAAGCATGTATATTTTATTATCTTTCGGCTAGAATTACTTAATTTGGATTATATATATATATATATGTTTAAAATATCAAATATAATAATATATAAGATGCTATAATATTGCTCAAGATATTGGATGATTCAAGAATGCTGCTCATTAATTTCAGTCAATGCAGCATTAAAATGATTAATTCACACATAATACTGGATATACATGAAATTAAGCAAATATTGTAGCAGCAACGTCTAATAAATTAATTAAAGAAAGAAAAATAAAAATGCTTAAATCTTAGTAGTAAATTAGAGAAAGGGGCAGTTCTCCAAATCACCCGGCAAGCTAGGGCTGAGCACACATCATCTACAAATAGTCCAAAGAAGGAATAATTGTATAGCATCATGAGCAATCAGCCTTGTAACCTTTTAGCAGAGTGACTGCTCATGATGTTATATCGTTTTCATGAAGCTCTGGTCTCGATCTTAATCCATTTTTTTTCAAGTGTGCTAGCCTTTCCGGCAGTTCTAATTAACCATTCTATCTGAAGCCGCCGCCGAGGGCAGGAGCCCAGTAATCGGCTCCATTGTCACTCCCAACTTGAAGTGTGCATGACACAGGAACCAAGCACAGCCCTCTACTCTTCAGGTCCTTCTTTGGTTCTTCATGAGAATCCTAGAAAAATGGAGAAGAGAATTTGTTATTTCCATTTTTATCATGCACGTAAAAGAAAAAAGAAAAGGGGGAAGAAGAAATTATGTTAATGTTACAGGGTGGGCAAGAATTACCTGCTGATCAGGACTATCTTTCCTCTTCATGCAGTTATCGTTCAAAAGCTAGACAAAAAGATAGCATCCAAAAAAGGGTTAGCATTTTAATTGATTTGTCAAAGTAAGCATATCATTGTTTTCATTTTTTTTTTATAAAAAGAGCTGCAATTTGATAATAGAAAAAAAATATTGTAAAGAGTACAAATGTTAAAATTTAAACACTTATAGAATGTTACATTTTAAAAATTATTATATAAATCAACTAAATTAAACATTAGTTTATCATTATTTTTCATTTGTTAAGAAGAATTTAATTATTTCAAAATGCAAACCCGGGAAACTCAATAATAAATTTTTTTGTTAAATTTTAATAAAGAGTAAAGCTAGCTATATAAAGTTGAGAACATTGTTCTTTTGACACTATCTTTATTAATTGGTTTAATTTTTTAAATAAAAAAGAAAGGTAAATTGGTAGCTTTTTTCCTGCAACTTGGTAATGGATCCAATAAAGCTTATTACCTGACCGGGGTCTTCAGGAAATATACAATTCCTCTCCCCTTGTGCCTAAACAAGAAGATTATATAGTAATCATTAATCAATTAACACCACATATTATTCATAAATATATTATATTGCACATGCATATATTCACAATGAAGAGAGAATCACAGATTTTTGTCTTTTTTTTTCCTTAGCTTTGGGGAGTAAGAAGTATATATATATATATATATATATATATACACACACTATTAAGGATGGTACAGTTTTCTTACAAACTGTTGCTTCCTCATGTTTCCTGATCCACTGCCCAAGTACGGCAAGCTGAGAGCCTATATTCAAGGGGGAGGGAATAATGTTTAGGACTTCGATGACTAAAGGAATATTAAAAGGAACATTGTGAGTCTGGCTGAGACTTTAAACAGTGTGTGCATGCCATCGCTGGTTCATGGTTGTTTGCAAAATGAAAAGAGAAGGGGAAGGAAGGAAGGAAGAAACATCACCTCAATTTGACTCTGAAGGAATCTGATGTACCCAATAGCCTCTAACAAGACAGAGGCCGTGTCAGTCTGCAAAAGAGAAGAATCCATACCACAGCCCACCAAAGTCATATTTAATGTCTTTTTTTAAATGCTTAACTATAGAAAAAAAATGAACAATAAGAAAAAAAGGAAGCTTTCATCTTTTTTCTAAAAAAACCTTTTTACAGATTTTTTTTACATAAAAATACAAATGTTTTTAGGGTTTTAACATTAAAAATCATATTTAATAAAAAAATTATGTCTTAAAGACTATGTTTTTATTCCCATTGAGCCTTCTTAACTTCATTGATTAAAGCTATATATTATTACCTTCCCAAATGGAGAAACAAGCTGGTGAAGTGCTGTAATTCTGTCTCCTAATTTTTCCTTCCTCACCTGGTATATATAAATAATTGTACAAGTCAGAAAAATAAAGAAGTTGATGAGAACTAGCTATATGTTTCATGATTAATTACTTGTCACTTAAATTATACAATATTCCTTTTCTTCCATTAACACTAGAATATTAAAGATACAAGCCAAAGAATCGTCGTCCGTGAAGAAATGGACAATCAAGAAGGACAACAGTACTTTTACCAGCCCACAGATGAGAGTCTCATGTGTGTTTTTTCTGCTTGTGGGCATCTTGTGTGAGTGTGCGTGCAATTTGTGTTTAAGTGGTTAGTAGGAAAGAGAGAGAGCGAGAGGCTGAAAGGGTTAGGTAAATTTTTTACTGGGTTTTGTTTTGTAATATTGTACATTACCTTGAAGGTAGATTGGGTTGCAGAGGGTTGAACCCTAGCTTTCTTCAATGCCCCACCAGTTGCAGTGCTGTTACACTAAAGGAAAAAAAAAAAAGAAAAAGAAGAAAGTAAAGATGAGAATTCTGATTGGACAGCAATCTGATAAATCCGAGACAGTTAGCTAAAAAAAACCATTCATGGCCTAGAACAAGACATTCAGCTAACTACCCTTGTTAAAAACACTATTCATATCAACTACCAGTTTGTACTACTTTATCAAAGTAGTAGAATAGATCAAATTATGGGTATATTATATTTCATGCATCTATAATAGACCATGAATCTGATATAATTAACTTCAAATTATGAATCAGGAAACCCTAAAATGTCTAGAAATATTTTTATCAGAGATTGTGTCTATAGATATATATCATTCTCTTTCAATGTTTTTTCCTTGTCCCGCCTCTTACCTCAGAAGACCGATCTGGCGGTGGCTGCCTTCCATCAGTTTTGTTGCCTGAAAAATCCAACATGTTACTGCTGAAACTTGTTACACAGGACCTGGGGGATGAAGCAGCTGCCATTATCTGATGAGACCAAGCTGGTTTATTTGCCTGATGAAAATCTTCATTTGCATGTCCATACACATAGCTGCTTGCAGAGTTTTCTTGTTTCACATCCACAACAGAATTAGCATTTGACGCTTGATGTAATGCTTGCTCCTCCCAATTCTCCAACTTCTTGGGTACTTGAAACTGGCCTATATCACCCTTTTCTTCTTCTCCCACCAATCCACCCCTAGAAATAACACATGTAACACAAATTAACTCAATATAACTGTATGTCTTTTTTCAGTCATCAAAGTGAATTTAAAGATCGAATCTGAAAACATGCATCGTATATGTATAATATTAGAGTGTGGGTATAGAAGACAAAAGATCGTATTATACTTAAGTTGAATCAAAGTTGAAACTTTGTTAATCTAAAGCCTATACGAGAGATAGAAGGAGAGGAAAAAAAAGGGGAGGGGAGAGAGAATTACAAGAGCAGTTGACTCCATGACTCAGGAAGCTCCTGGTTATCATGCCAAGAAGGAATAGGAAGTGAAGAAGAGGAGGAAGAAGAAGAGGTGGTGGGTGTGAATTGAGGGAAGAAAGCAGCAGGAGGAGGAGGAAGAGGAGGCAAGAAAGGAGAAGTTGCTTGTTGATGAGTTGATGGGCGCAGGCTGTTGATGCTCCACCAGCTAGGGTTTCCGGCCATCATCTGCTGCACTGGTGAGCTCTGCAAGACTCCTCGGTTCATTGCCTTACTTCACCAAAAACTTTGATGATGAATTAATGATGCTAGTGATCACTTAAAACCTTCACTTTTCGTCCTTTTTTTCGTTTCACCTTCTCTTTCGCTTTCTCTTTCCCTTTTTTCCTCTTTTCACTTGAAGCTCTCAAACAAGTCTTTGTAGAAACTCTGAGTGATCTTCCTACTTTGGTTTAAGTAGAAGGAAGAGAAGACACCCTCTCAACTCCTATTCCTTGAGAGAATTTGAATCATGGAGGTTTTGAGAACCTTTGTTTTTTCTCTCTTTCCTGTCTTTCTTTATTGCTTTGCCTTTTTCTTTCTTCCTTTCTTTTTTGTTTTTCTTTTCTTTCTTGCTTTTTCTCTGCTTTTGCTTTATCTCAAAGTGGGACAGAAAAAGGTGGAAGCAATTCTCAATTTCTAATTATTAAAATAAAAAAGCAAGTAATTTAAAATAAAAAATTTCTTTGCTTTTATAAAAAAATTCGAGGTAAATAGAGTATTCAATCTTTCAAGTCAAAATAAAATATTTTGAGATAACTACAGATAGATTATCTCAAATGCTTTCGGGTAGACAGTTTAAGATAAGTTATTGTAAGTTATGCATTCAAGATAACTCTAACAAATGAACATCGATAAAACTTGAACCTATGAGTTTTTCATAAAAAAAGATAAATATAATCGATTGAACTAACTACTTATTAATAAAAATAAAAGATTTCACCCGTTAATTACTGTAACTTTTGGCATAAGCATTTTTTATTATATTATCTACCCATGTTTAATTTAATTCTACTAATTCCTAATTAGTTCATATAATCTGATTTTTTTTTTTTGGTACTTAATTTTCTATCAAACTTACAATGGGCGAGAATTAAATATTTCTAAGACCAAGGAAAAGACTCTTAAAGAATGTTCTATTCTCTTTTATAGTATATAATATTAAAGAAAAACACACAAGAAATAAAAAAGTCAGATTTCACAAATATTTGAAGAAATTATTCACAATAGGAAAATAAATAATTAAATATATATATACGTAATTGAAATGCAACTTTTAAGATGACCTTGTTAATAAAATTCAATTATTATTATCCAATTACAAAAAAAAAAAAAAAATTGACTAAATGAGCAAAATTAGTCAATGAGCTAAATCACTATTATATATAATACGTAGATTAATTTTATGCATATAGCAATCCCTAAGTAGCTAGCTTGGCTCTACGTCTCGATCCTTTTGGTGAGAGTAAGACCAAGTATGATTTCTTAGTTCAAAGTAAAATTGTATTTATCTTATTTTATTTTTTTAATTAAAGTTATCAAAATTAAAAATTAAGTATTATTTATCAATAAATAAAGTAATTATTGGCTATCTTTTTTTTATTTTAGTATAGTGGATTCGTAAACTATATTGTGAGGTTGTATAAATATTTACAAACATTATCTATGTGGTTTACTAGACCCAACTTCCAACTAGCTAAGAAATTGTTTTGAAATTACACACGACTATAACTTAATTTCGAGGATTATATTATCTTTATTATTAATTTTACTCATGTACGTCACCATCCGTTTTATCTTTTATTGTGCCACGTGGCACAAGCTCTTTTTTTTTATTAAAATTTATATAATATATTGTTAAAATTTTTAATTTTTTAGATGGAACCTACTTTACCAATTTTTTTTCTTTTTTTTAAATTCATCATTGGAAATTTTTGTTTCTATACTTAACTCTGGTGTTACATGGTACTCCTCAAATTTTTTTATTTTTTTATTTTAAAACTTTTTTATTGCTTTTATTATATATTTAATAAAATTTTCCATTTAAAATTTTAAAAGTGAGACCTACCTTATACCATTTTTTTACCTTTTTTTTTTTTTTTACATTTTTCACAAATATTCTTTTTCAATTTTAAATTTATTTTTCTATGCGACCTACTTAATAACAAAAGTATGTAACCTATTTTTTTCACTTTTTATTTTTTTACTTTTTTATCATATATATTTATTAAATATTTTAAAGATCTTAAAGTCTTTTTTGTGTAACCTACTTGACATTTAAGGTATGCCATGTGTTAAATCGTTTGCTTTTTTTTTTTTTCTTATTTATTTACTTTTTATATTATAAAATTTTTTACTGATGCCCATTTGATGTTATTGATTAAAATATTTTTTATTATCTATTTAATTTTATATTTATATGTATGTATTATTTTAATTAAGTTATTATTTTATAGCTTAATTTAAGATATTAACATTTTAAAATTGATTCAAATATTCATATGGCAGCTTAGTGATATCTCTTTTTTTTTTCCTTTTCATTATTTTTTTCTTTTTTTTAGTAATTATTTTTTCTAGTTATTATTTAATACATTGATTTAATGTATTAACATTTTCAACTCAATTGGAATGTCCTGTTGTGTCTCAATAAGCTCCATTTTCATTTTTTTAATTTTATTTTGTTTTTGTTTTTATGGTTTTTTTAAGTTAAATTAATTTTATGAAAAAAGAAGACTGATGGAATTGTTCACATGGCACCCCTAATTAGCTTTTTATGTTTCACATTATTTAGTTTTTAATAAGATAAATTTTAAAATAAAATGTGCCAATCGATGGAGATACAAAAATAATTCGTATTCTTCATGTTTCGATCTATCTCAATCTAATATGGGATGATTTTTTTAAAAAAAAATTTTATAAATATTTTTTTAGATTTTAATTTTTTGTGAGACCCATTTGATATCAAAAGTATGTCATGTATTTACCTTCTTCTTTTTTTCATTTTTGATTATTCAATAGATATTTTAAAGATTTTAAATTATTTTTTGTGCAACCCAAAGTATGTCACATGTCAAGCCATTTGCTTTCTTTTTTTTTATTTACTTTTTTTTAATATTTAATGAATTTTTTAATAATAAAATTTTTTTAGTGATGCTCATTTGATATTATTGATTAAAAGTATTTTTTATTATCTATTTAATTTTATATTTATATATGTATTATATTAATTAAATTATTAGTTTGTAGCTTAATTTAATAAATTAACATTTTAAACTCAATTTGGATGTTCATATGGCAACCCAATAATCTCTCTTTTTTTTTTCTTTGTTTATTTCTCTTTTTTCTTTATTTTTCTTATTTTTATTTAATTAAATTATTATTTAATATCTTAATTTAATAAATTAATATTTTAAACTAAATTGAAATGTCATGTTATGTCCCAACAAGCTCCATTTTCTTTTTTTCCTTTTCTATATTTTATTTTATATTTTTTTATGCTTTATGTTTTTATGATTTTTTAAGTTAAATTAATTTTGTGAAAAAAGGAAGCCAATGGAAATATTCACGTGACACCTTCAATTGGCTTGTTATGTTTCATTTTTTTGATTTCTTAATTAAATAAATTTTAAAATAAAAATGCTAAAACAATTCGTATTCAATGAATTTCGATCCATCCCTATTCAATTTGGTGTAATTTTTTAAATCAAAATCGAGTTAAAATTGGATTGAGTTTTTTTTAGAAAAACGATATTAGAGCAAACACGCGTTGAGATATTTTATCTCAACTCATTTTTTGTATATATAAAAATATTTATTTTATTTTTAATTTTATTATATACATTATATTAATAAAGTTATTATTTGATATTTTAATTTTAAAAATTAATATTTTTAGCTCAATCGAAATGCCTATATAACACCGTCTATAAACTTTTATTATTTATTATTTTCTTAATTAAATAAAATTTTTTTAAAAATTTAAATTTATTGAAATTTCCACATGATATCTCTATTTAGCTTTTTTAAAATTATATAAATTTTATAATAAAAAAATAAAAATAACAAAAAAAAAAAGACCTGCAACATCGTGCGAATATTATGGTAGCAGATATTATTATCCATTTCATAAAATAAAAACTCATAATTCATTTAAAAAAATTGGGTCGCTTAAACATAGGATAAAAATAGAGTTAGTGCTGACGTCAGGATGATGGGGAAAATGGAAAATAGGGGAAAATAAGGGTGTGTTTGGATTAAGATAAGGACGATAAGCCACCGGTGAGGGGACCGACACGCCACACTTTTCAAGGGGTCAAAATCTAGGGTTTGGAGATCCTTAGCCTCAGGTCTTCGATGGAATGATTACCATTTCCAAGATCAAAAATACTTTATATACCAATATAGCTTTTTTTCTATTTTTTATTGTGTAGTTTGAGTTTGAGTTTGAGTTGCCGTTTCCAGTGGAACTCTTTTTTTTTTTCTTTTTTTTATTAAATAAATACTGCTACTTTCACCTATTATTTATCTAAATTAAATCAAATTCAATTAATATTATTAATTTAGTGAATCAAAATGCTTATATATTTTTTTTATAAGAAAAATATGAGATAAATAGATTATTTAGTTATTTAAGTTAAAATAAAATGTGTTGTACCTGATAATTTAAGATAAGTAATTATAAATCATGCATTTGATATGACCCCAACAAATTATCACCAACAACACTTAAATCAAATATTTTTTTATAAAAAAAAATAAACTTAACTGATTAAACTAAGCACTTATTGATATATATTTTTGATACATTGATAATTAAATTTTTTAATTTTATAAATAAAATTAATAAATTATCGCATATCTCATTTTTTAATTTTTTAAATTAATATCTTAATGGATATATGTGCCTTAATTAATACTAAAAATATATTTAAAAATTTCACTATCAACAAATGAGATCATTTATATGGATATATATATATGCCAATTTTAGCATTGAAAAAATAAAAATTAGAAAAAAAAGGAAAAGTTTTACTCCAATTTTTATTGTATTGATAGAAAAAAAGTACTAGCAACTACTAATATATAACTAATCTCTTATTTTAGTGAAAAATTAAGAAAATTTAGGGATTTTGATATTTGAATAATAAATTTATTGGATAATTATATGAATCAATTGATGTAAATTTAAAATTTAAATGAAAATCATTTTTATAATATGCTCGTGCTAACTTATCATATAACTAATCTCTTGTCTTAGGAACGCCCATTTCGTCAAATCTAACGGCTCACGAATCAATCTTTGCTTGCGATTCCAAAATTACAATAGTTGCTGTTTTAAAAAAAATGATATTTTCTAATATAAAACAAATAAAATTATTCTCCTTGGAATAATTCATGGGATTATTCCATGACAAACATTCCCTTGAACCGCATTTCAACGTTGCAAACAAACAAGCAAAAAACCCTTAAATCCCGAGCTAATCTAACAAGCTACTTAAGAACATAAAACATTGTTTTTGGGGAGGTTTTTTTTTTTTTTTTTTTTACATATATAAGGGAAAAAGGAAATGGCCATGTTTTTGTCCGTACTGCTAAAATCTTTGTCGGGGGTGCCATGTCGTTTCCTAGGTGCCTTCAAATTTTTTTACCTTAATTTTTTGTTGCTTGTCTCTAGTCCTCTGGTAATTCCCCTTCCCCAGCCAAAGAACAATGAATGGAACAAACACCTCTCTCTTGTCTCCTTCTTCTTTCCCTTATATTCTTTTCTTTTTTCTTTTCGCTTTTTGTTCATTCGATCTACATCCATTTTTATATTAGGAGGGCTTTCAATATTAATGCAGCTTTGATTGATTAATTACCTCATTAAGAAAAAATATTGAGGTTCGAACTTAAGATCTATTCAATTCTCTCACCTCATCTTTATCACTTAATTGAAGCCTTAATACAGGATTTAAAAAAAAAAAAAAAAAAACTTTAGTTCAGTTGGTTTATGAAAGGCACAATAAAAATTGACATTCAAAAAGTTTGAGATTCAAATATTAATATCTACGATTCGTTCTTTTATTTTCGACTATGACATTTTTTATTTAAAAAAATATATGGCTTTATTTAATTGGAATTCTTGCTTTAGAAACAACAAAATGCATGCATATATCATAGTCAAACTAATTAATGTTAGAACAATGAAGCATGATAAGTTTTGAAAATCATCTAATTGTCATTATACCAAAACAAAAATCTTAGAAAGAATGATAACAACACCCTTGAATTGGCATGACTTGCTGCAGCTTGTTGTTTCCACAGTAATATTTATCGTAATCCCTAACTATCGAAATCAACAAATTATTAATTAATATCGAAGTCGACAATTAATGTTTCAAACACGTTAGCCATGTCGTTTCCTTAGAACCCGAATATTAACCCATCAAAGGTTGTGTTTTTTTGTTTCATCTAGTTTCATGCTTTGATCATTGGATTCCTCATCACATGCTTTTATACTATTATATAAATTTGGATTAATTAAAGCCATAATTCTTCTTTATGATCCCAAGTCGGTTTGTTTTTTATATTTGCCCCTTTACCCTAAAACCCTCGCCTTGATTTCTTATTTTAAAGGCTTAACAAAACAAAAGGGGGAATGCTATAAATTGTAGGTAGGTTTCTCCATTAAGAGTCCTCTCAACGATTCCAAGAACAATATGCTTGTTTTATTTGAATTTTATATATAGCAAGGTCATTCTGATACAGACATTGATTCTTTCACCTAATTTTAGTTAAGGGTTAAAAACAAATTAAGACAAAAATAACATAGCCAGAAATATTGAAGTATGGTTGTAAACATACACCTTTTTTTTTTTGGGTCTTACGGTAGATGAAATAAAATCCACTTGCATCCTTTTCTAAGTTCACCAGTTTGTGAATTGCACTCAAAATTTGTGCTTGAAAGGAAAGGGCGCTTTGGATAAAATTTATATTAAGTTTTATAGGTAAAATTCATGAAGTTCTTTGTTAAAAATGAATAAATAAAAATTTCTAATGATATAATAATAGAATTCAATGTAAAAATTATTAAAAATATTATTTATAATTCAAATTTAATTTATATTTATTCAACGGTAAAAATTTTATCAATATTTTTACTAAAAATATTTATTTAATAAATATATTAAAATTTTTTAATTTTTTTCAAAATTTGTACGATTAACCTATATGATGAGATTTTTTAATTTATCATTTTTAATTTTTAATTAATCATTTTAAATAAAAAATTTCATGAACTTCACTTATGAAATTTTATATAAGTTTTTTCGAAAAAACTTTAGTTGGGGAAAGCTAGCTAGTGCAAATTGCAATTAAATATTTGAAATTCGAATTTGTAAATAATATTCATTAAGGTAGACATAAAAGAGTCAAGTGTATGATTAATTATATTTGTAGAATGTCATTAATTGTCTAGTGAAATAATCAAAGAAAATATATATTTTTTTATTAAAATTTTAATTATAATAAAGAAATATATATATAAAAAAAACTGAAATTCCTTGAAATTTCTCTCACAATAATGTTTATTAACACATTAATCATTAGCCAATTCCATTCAACGCAAATAAAGAAAGAAATAATTAAAAAACACTTCTTTTTCATTTGAAAATCAAGGGGCAGATATATTTTAGTGTTTAAAAATCAGCAAAAATCTAGAGTTGGTAGCAATAAAGAAAAACCATATCTTCTTTACATTTCATGTTTTGTTGTTTATCGTGCAAACCATAAAATACCTTTTTTTTTTTTTCTTTTCTTTTTCATAGTTTGTGAATAACGAGTTGAATTTATCAATAACGGTACGAATTATTGATATATAAAATATTAAATTTTTAATTTCACTAATAAAAATTTAATTTTAATTAGTTCTTTTGTTTTTTTAAATGTAGTCACTTCTTAAAATTTTAATTAGTACATATATCTTATGATTTGCCCTCCCTTAACTTTTGTTAGACATCATGCTTATTGCTGTAAAAATCTTTCTTAAAAAAAAAAAAAAAAAAAGGCTGTAGGCAAATCTCCTACCATGTGATGAAATGATTGCTCAACTGCATGCTATCACTCTATGATATTTCGGAATTATTAAGATTGCTAGCGTTTTTGTGAACACATAATCATTTTCTACCCCCAAAAAAAAAAAAAACAAATCGATCATTTCCGACATTAAATCCAATTTAATTATTAGTCTGAAGAATTTCACCGAACAAATATCGCAAAGCATAGGTCATCGATTGCATTTTTTTTCCCGAAGATTTTGCATATTTTGCTAACTAAGGATAAATATTAGTAGATGTCATAAAAATTTAAATTAATTTGTTATCCTCGTTAGACGAATTGTACTGACTAAATTTTTATTTTATAAAAATATTGCAATAAAAAATAATTTTAAATTTATTAAATATTATATTTCAAAAATTAATATATAAATCAATTAATTTAAATCTTTGTTTAACCAATAATTTTGAAAGAATTTTTTTTATTAACCTTAAAATAAAAAAAATTAATTTAAAATCAAGTCCTTAATATCTCTTCAAACACTTTCACCTAATAAACTAAAAGTTTTGAAACGAAAATGAATTTCTTAAGCTGAAAAATGAAAATATGTCTTTGTGCTTTATTGGCTTGACGTGCACGCAATTGAAAAGCATCCGAACAATCTTTCTCATAAATTTCTTTTCTTTTCTTCCCTTTTTCTCATGTTCTCCTTCCAGTTACTTCTAATTTTTGAATAATATATAGTTTTAGTCTTTAATTTTGCATATTCTTCATAAGGCATCTTTGTTTTTAATCAGGAGTATTAAATTTCATAAAGCAAAAATTAAAATAACATAGAATACAAATTAATTAATTAAATGTATGATTATATTATTTAAAAATTTAGAAAGGAATAATCTTGGCAGACAGACAATTGAAGAACCATATCTCAGTAGAATATAAAAAATTCTATCAATCATTCTCAGTATGAAATAATTTATCAGATTTCTCCCTTTCTTTTTCTTTTTTTTCAACTAAATTACTGATCCCAATGCACTCTCACACCAAGCCTTTTTCTATTTTAATCCTTATTCTTTTGTCTTCTTATTTATCATATGGAAAAAAAAATTCCAACTTCGCTGTTTTTTTCTCTCCACTCATTAAGTTATATTGTTTTTTATGCAAAAAAAAAAACAAATATATTATATTTTATTCTATGTAAAAAATAATTGTAGAACAAGTCAAAGGGGTTAAGGCAAGCGAGAGAAAAAAAAAAAGAAAAAAAAATTGATTAATTTCAACGAATCGATTTGTTATGAGATAAGTGTTTTTTTTTTAGTCATTTTCATAAAACTTTAGAATAAGCTTTTAATTTCTGCTTTTATACTAAACCGTACAGATTTCATTATTTTAATTTTAATGTATCCGAAAATTATAGAGTTTAAATTTGCATATTTTATATTATCACACACTAGATTTTTATAAAATGGTGAATCGAAACTACTCTCCAAAGAAACCCTATTAAGTGTCAAATTAGTTTAATAATTCAACTTGGATGTGAAAAAACACTTCAATAAATATTAAATTTTATTATTAATAATTAATTTCATCGTTCTTTAAAATATAAAATTGCCAAAGTTTATATTAATTTGTCCCATTACGAAAAATAATAATAAAAACAAAATCTTATTACTCATTCCAACCAGAATAAATCTTTCATAAATAAGGGGGAAAGAATATGCTGATTGCAAAAATGAACTGTAAAGGAAGGATATTTCAGACGAGGGGTCCCAGTCTCATCACCAGACTTCCATTTTAACGTCTGATGATTTTATCAGAGCGTGGGAGAATAACAATTCACCAATGTCATTAGATCGGACGGTGTACAAACGAAGTATGCACGCAAAAGAGGTGAGGGGAATTTTCCTCACATAGCAGGTCACGTGACTGATATCCCATTAACTAAACCGAACTTTATGGCCCCGCTCCAGTCCAAGGCGCTAGAGGACGAACCATAAACTCAGAGGGATCAGTGGCCCACATGCTACCACACGTGTAAACCAAACATGTAAATCGAAAAAAAATATATATATATTTTTATTTTTAAAGTTATGATATTCTTAAAAATGTAACTCATATCACATGTCATGCGAAAATTGCTTTATTGAAAAAAAAAAAGGAAAAATGAAATGATGAAAGAAAAAGCTTTTTGGATACATTAACTTTAATAATTAAAACAGGATCTTTAACTTAAAAAGCTAGAGTTTGAATTTTAAAAATTAAAAGATTTGAACTCAAATTTCGATATAACATAAATAAAATTAATAAAATAAAAAAATATTTTTTAAAAATTTAAATAAATCTGAATAAATTTATATTTTAAAAAAATTAAAAATTTTAATTTAATTCTATTTATTCATAAAATCACTTTTAAAAAAATAATATTTAATAAATTTTAATTTAAAATTTGATATCCATAATTTCTTTTCATATTCTCAAACAATAATCTTTATTGTAACCAAAAGAATTAAATTCTCCACGTGTTATCGGCCAGCATCAACTGAGGGTTATCTTTTGATTTTGGATCACTTATAAGTAAAGCATGTCAACTTAGATTCGTGTTTTGACCTCTAAAATAAAAGGTGTGGATTCGCCTACAACTAAAAGAAAAAAAAAATTAAAGTAAGAATTCAATTGAATGAGGTTGTCCACTAACTTGGAATAAAATACAAATGGGATTAGTCAAATACTCAAATTTAGTTTTCTTCTAGTGCATAATTATGTTTAAGAGTTTGGGTAATGATGTTAAGTTTTACATTATTTCATTGTATCATCATTTTTGGAAAATAATTATGCTTATTTTATAAGCTTGTTAGTTTTTTTTTTTTCTTTTAAATTACAAAAAAAAAAAACCCAAAAAACCAATGTATCAACATTAATTTCAACAACTTTATTCAAGAGAATGAACATTTCTATTGACCAATTGATATATGTGATCTCTTTTGGTCGAACATACGTAAACAAAATTATTGTAACCACAACACAAAAAGAGAGAAAAAAAAAAAGATTTTTACTGAATATTATTTTAAAATATAAGGTGTTAATCATGAACGGGTTGGAAATAAGAAGAAATGGTTTAAAAGGATTTGTTTTAGTCTTATTTGACAGTTTGATTGTTTGTCGGTGAAGATTTAAAATAACACAAAGAAGCAATAATCAAATGAAAGTTGACATTTTGGGATTACTTGGAAAAACTCAACAATCCAAGTTTAGGAATTGGAGTCAACTTGTCGGGTCAATTCATTCTTATAAATCAAGTTTGTGAAATTAGATTTATGCCTGTCCTTAGACTTTTTATAATCACGCCAAAGGAAAATACAGAAGATGCCAGTCCAAGCCAGATTGACATTAGCTAGTTTCAATTCAGTGTTAGATTTTTAATTTTATTTTTAATTTTAATAATTTTAAATATAAAAATATTTTTATATTACACATATTAAATATTTTCTAGTTACTCTCTTTTAACTTGATTTAATTACATTTATTTTTACATGGAATTATTATCTTAAATACAGTTGATAAAATTTTTAGATTTTACAAAATGATCGATATTTGTTAGATTATTATCCCATTTTTTGTTTACCTTATTGATATCAATTATTTTAAATATTCTATATGATATGTGACAGTTTTTTTTTTTTTTGGTTTTAAATTTTCTTTCATGATATATGACAAGTTTTTGTACATATGCAAAAAAATATTTTTAAAAATTGACAATTAAATAGAATTTTAATTATATGAAAGCAACATATAGAGAAGATTTTAGACAACCATTACAATCACAACTATTCCTAACATTTTTCAATAGAGCAAACATCACAACATTGAACAAAATGTCACAGAAAAAAAAAAGAAAAAGAAAAGGGCTAATTCTAAAAAATAGATATAGATTACATTATTGGACCCCTATAGAAATAGGCAAATTAAAGAAATGAGAGGCGGTTTGTGGGCCCAAAGTTGGGGTTCGTGAATAGCACAATACAAACACAACTTTTTTTTTTTTTTTTTGGTTTGAAAGGGACTTAAAGTTTTTGGACTGTACTGCCTTTTTAGTGGGGTTGGCCCATACTGGGGCCCACCAATGCCCTGCCTTGCCTCCCTTCTCTCAGGTAAAAGACAAAACTGTCCCTGGACGCCGACCTCTAACAACTTCTTCCTCTTGTTTCCTTTAATTTTTTGTTTTTGTACTATCGCCAAAATCAAAAGCTGGGCCCACACTGTAATTATTTCACTTTCTTTTTTTTTAATTGTTTTTATTTGGATTTGTTTCTTTTTCTTTTTTTTTTTTTTGCTGTTATTCGTGTATAGTCTGACGTCATCCTACATCAACAATTACATGTCAAACCGATGTCAATTTTTGGCCCGAACACTGAGTCCCCCACCCATGGCCGTAAGTGTGGTTTGGTTGGCATTTTTCAACCATGGAGCCTCACCTATGGCCGGTGGCTAGGGAAAATTGGTTCCTCCCGGGGCCTAATTATTATTTTTTTAATATATTTTTAATGTATTTATAATTAAATTATTTTTAATAAAATTATTTTTAATTATGGGTGAAATTGGTAACACAGCATAGACTGTCAACTGTTTACTTTTATCAAGCTTTTAATGATAGTTTGGTCATGCGATGCCGACAAAGTTAATCCAAGTTAGATATGGTTCTAAACCGCAATTATAATTGGACAACTCTATAAAGGGCTGAGACACATCAACGGTTGTTGAGATATGTTTCAACATCAACGGTCCCAATCCTTCAACTTTCATAATGATCATCTTAAAGCTACGTTAAAACACATTATTTACGTTGACTAAAATTTGAATGAATTGAAATGTCATTAAAATTAGTATTTAAAAAATTTTATGCAAAGTAAGAATTAAAGTGAGAAATTTATTGATAAATTAAAAATTAGAAAACATTTTTTTCTTTTATTTTTTTCTTCAAATAATTTAATTTAAATTTAATTCAATTCTATCATCAAATTATTTAAAATATTAAATTACTTGCAATATAAAAGTTCGAAAATTTCGATTTCCTTTCTCATTCTCAATTATAAAGAAAATGCATCTCTACAATATCTAATTATATATACTTCTTGCCCAATAGCCATAGCATTCTTAAAACTTTACTCTTACGCTAGAAAGGAGATCATATAGAAAAAGGGCATAACCAACTCACCTACTTCAACATGTGTTAGATGATATGATTCTCTTTGATAAGACTAACACAATGAAATTCTTTTTATTTTGTAAATAAATAATGAAATATATTTTTTATTTTTATCATAAGATAAAATTTTCCCCTTTTAAATACAATATATATTATGAATTGACATAGATAATTTCGTGTAAAATTTTAGTTTCGAAAATGGGTGAGGGGGATAATTTTTTATTTACAAAGTTGAGTCAATAATTTTATTTATTTGAAACAATTGGAAAATATAAAAACCAAAGTTTCATAAATGGTGAAATGCTCCCTCATAAACTAATTATTTACGTGATTATGTGAAACTTACTACTATTTCTTATTGCATAATTGAAACCCCATAAGTTTTTTTTTTTTTTTTTTCCCTTAAATCACTAAGAGGTTTCCTTATCAATAATAGAGATATAGTAATAATTGCAGGATGCAATTTATTATTTTCTTTAGCCACCTAGGGCGTGGCTCAATGACAAAGGTGAGTTTGAAAGTGCACTGCAAATTTTTAAAATAAATTATAATTTAAGCGTATTCTATTTATTTGTTCATTTAATAATATCAATTTTCATAATTTTTATGTTTATATTTGCTTAATCATGTTGATATATGCTTAATTGTCACGTTATCATAAGAGATAGTTGATATCCAAATTATCCTTATAAAGTGGGTAAGCTCTTGCTAAGAAGGGATTCATTTAATTACTTTAATTAATTTTTCATTAAAATAATTAATTTTTAACTTATTTAAAATTATTAAAGGTATTTTATGTTTATATAAAATCTTTAAATACAATATAAATTTATTAACGTAATCTTTTATTAAACTCCACATATATTTATTATCAACTATCAACTATCCTAATCATCATTATTTCTTTCATATATAAAGTAAAAAAAATAAACTCTTATTTTTTTAAACTTTCTAAATACACTTCATAATTTATCTTTCTTCTTATAAAATTCTTAAATATTTGACTAATTTAAATGTCGGAATGCTTCTCAAAGAATCAACTCAACACCCTACTTTTTTACTATAAATGCCGATTATACTTCGTTGGATCTTCAAGTTACTTTCCTTCCTACCAAAACCCAAAATATCATAAACAAAGTGAGGGATCATGATGATAGGATGCTGTGTTATTTCTCCAAAGATCGGCAAGAAAGGGTGGATTCAAAGATCGGACCTGTCTTTCCTAGATTTCCTGGTTAAAATTTTTTTTTTCATTAATAAATTCAACTTGCTTCAGAAAAGAAGATTAATTTCAAGTTTGCTTTAATAACTATTAATTCGCAAAATTGCTTATATATATATTAATGGGGTTGGAAGTTAGAGCATTCAGCGGATTCAAACTCCGCTAGATATTCAACCCTCTAAAATATTGCTGGAAGAACCTTCTGGGCTAAAGTCCCGGTTTCAATATAGACTATTTAGCCGAATAGAAAATACTGGCCAACCAAAGCCCGAGGTTCCGTTGAAGATGGGCGAAGACCATAAACAAACCCAATTCTAGCATCGAATCATTAAGCCCAAATCGAAGCTCTTTCCCATTACTGAAGTTTGAAAAAAATTAGGAAACTTAACGTCCCCTCGTCTCTCTCCCAAAACCTCCCTTTCTCTTTCAATCTCTTATTTTTGGTATTTATTTTTTAAAAAATGGCAATTTCTGGATCCAGAAAATTTCTATCACGAAGCTTTTCGACACTTTCTCCTCATCCATTACGCGTCTGCATTGTCGGAAGCCGTGCCGACGGCTTCTACACAGCCGAAAAGGTATTCAATTTTTATACTAAATTAAACACTTTATAATAACGCTTAATTGAATTTAATTTAGTTGCTTTTTCCGATTCGAACCGAATCACCAGCTGTTGAAGACACATCAAGGATCACAAGTTGACATCATCGATCGGTTACCTACGCCCTTTGGATTGGTACGCTCCGGTGTCGCACTTGATCATCTCGAAACTAAGGTCCGACCTTTTTACCACCTAAGTGGCCATTTTTCTTTTTTGTAGAATAATGTTCTTAATTAAGCTCAGTTTTGGTAGAATGCTTGCAACAGAATGTGATTAATCAATTCTCTCGGGTTGCGCAAAGGTGCATGTTTCTGGGGAATATCACTCTTGGGTCTTCCATTTCTCTCGCAGAGCTTCGGGAACTTTATCATGTTGTAAGATGTTAGAATACTGAATTTTGTTCGACTTTGTATTGTAGGCTGTAGCTATTAGCTATACATATATTTTTAATTTGATGAATAGTGAATTTAATTGACCAGGTTGTGCTTGCATATGGAGCCGAAAGTGACAGTTCTAAGCATTCCAGGGGAAGTATGTTCAATGGAAATTAGAGTTTTTTTTTTTTTTTTTAATACCGTTGAATGGTTAATTGTTTAATGATTTTGAGTCTTAGTATTTATTTTTGAGGAACTTGCTTATAAATATTTTTAGTGTTTATTTTGTTCCACTTCATGTTGTTCAATATTATGGCATTGAGGTGACTTGCTGATTGCTTGTCCAAAAAGCATAAGTTAAAAAACCCTTGTTTATAGTGATATGACCTTTTTTCTCACCGAAATTTAACAATGAGTTGTGGCCTACGAGAGAACTGCTTCTTCCCCGTTTCAAGAACCTCAAGTTTGAATTCAAATTACTGTTATGGTACTGTGTATTGACATTTTCTTTTGCAGAATTGTGCTGAAGAGTATTGGCTATAAATCAGTGCCAGTGGATGGTTTGCTGTTTGATAATCAGAAAGGTAAAAGAAAAGAATAGCTTAACTAGTATTATTTCCTACTTTTTGTGCAATCAGCTAATATACTTTTGGCCAGCTCACGCCTTTCTTACAAAATGTGAAGAGAAAAGAAAAATATTTTTTAGTTGTCATCTCATGTTATATTTCTCCAGGTGTGGTTCCAAATATCAAAGGTCGAGTTCTATGTGATAATTCAAGAGATCATACATACATGAGAATGGATTGTATGCCTGTGGGTGGTTTAAAAGAAGACCAACAGGCATTCCTGCTACAAACCTATACCGTGCTGAGGAAACTGTCAAGTTCTCTCATGTTGCCTAAACATATATTTTGAGTCTGTTTTTAAGGACCGTTTCCAGCTTTGTTGGTTGTAACGTTTAAGCATCTTACCAAGAGTTGCATGTAGTTGCCAACGGCGCCATTGTTATGGTAGGTTGCAAGCGTATCAGAAGATCTTGAGCAAGGAGTCTTAGCATCAACAACCAGCTTGTCGAAACCTGGAAGAGACTGACTCCTCCAGATTTTGGACAATAGAAATGTCAGAGTGTACCATTCAGTGCTTGGGAAAGGATTGATGAGGAAGAAAAGAGACTAGGGAATTTGAGAAATAAACCCAGAGAAAAATTGACTGCATGGGAAGACCTACGGAATGCTGCCTCGGAATGAATGTGCCCTTTCTCTAGTTAAACACATCCTTTTTCTTATACTTTCATGCTGTGAGATATATATATTTTTCTGGTGAAAAGGAAAAATCTATTGTAATTGTCCCTTGTAATTTGTTAATTTTTCTCTAGCCTTTTGAAACAAAATAAAAAAGTTGAGGTCAGAGGACATGAAAATGAAAATCCCTCAAGCTACAGTCATCACATTGAATTGTTAAATGAAATCTGAACCTTGAAGTTTATTCCGGTTAATTTGTGGGTTTTTCTCATACAATTTATTGAACGAACATTATTGTCTCTTTATTGCTGAGAGAGACAGAACTTGCAAACTGGATTAACGAAGAGTGATCCATCGGGTAATTTGAGCCGTATTTTGTTTTCAGTTTCTTGATTTGGTGATTAAGAATATTTAAGAAGACATGTAAAATAAAAATTCAAAATTTATCATCTCTATCCTTTATCATGTGAGATAAAAAAAAAATTGTCATCCTGTAACGGACCATGTAGACACCACTTTCTCCAAATTCAGCCCACATTATTGGGCCATGCTCTTTATGACAGAATTTTCCACCTTTTTTTTTAAATGCCATTTTCTATTCGATATAAGTTCATCAGGGGTCAGGCCAATGTTCAGGTTGAGACGAGACTGCGGTTGCCAAAGATCCGTATTAAAGTTTTGTTTTGATGGCTATAGATTTTATCGGTGCTAAAATTATCCTCCCTTTGTGCAAAAAAAGGAAAAAAAAGGAATTAACGTGAGACATCCATAGCTACCAACCATCAGGGAAAATATTAAAAATTTACACTGCATTCCCGCTGTCAATATTGGCATCTGATTGAGATTCTTTGATAATTGTTTGGCTATTGAGAAAGTTGGATTGCTGTTATTGCAAGCTTTTTGTTCTTTTAGTACTCTCTTGGATTGTTTCACGACACCTTTACGGTTTCATTTATGTGTTTTCAACAGATATTTGTCTTCACTTTCTTGGAAATTAGTAATGTTCTGCTTTACCTTGTCAAGCATCAGGTATCTTTCAGTAATTGGCAATTTTAAGGGCAGTTGATTGACGATCTTTATCATTTCTTTGCATATTGAAAATTGCAGTTACTGCATGCTTTTTGTTTTTTTGAAGATCCCTTCACAACTTGCTGTGTTTCTTGGGATATTTGCCTTTTTTTTTTTCTTGTACATTACTCTGCTACCATGTCAAGCATTAAGTCATTCATGAGCCAAAGTCCAAATGACAATTCCTTTTGGGCAAAATAGATTGTGACTTCCCACCATGTTTTTCAATGCCAACCACTTGCCAAAAGCCAGCATCTCCAGAGCAATTAGCTGCTCAAAGTCTTCCAATATATGTAGAGTTCTACACTATCGTGGATCTCATCATAAGAATTCAGAATATTGAAGATTGATTTTCCATAATCCTCATGGCTACTCATGTCACATCACCCTCTCACCTATTTCACCAAGAAGGATTCCAACTATAACTTCCACTAAAAAGGTTATCAATTTATTACCAAGCCTTGGTCTTAAAACTGCAAATTTAAAAAGACTTACCTTTGTGGCAATGCAACTATAGTTTTCCTCTTCCCCTCTCAATTTAGTCTGTCCAAAATATGACATGATACTTCCATCCTTATCAGCATATGTGTCACAGTGCGTGCACTGGTTCAGGCCCCGGGGCGTTGGCCGGCAAGGTCCTTGTCCAAATGTGAGATGTGCTGATGTGCACATCCCAACATCTCATTGATTCTGAATTTTGACATTATAGTATTGTTCGAGTGTCATATCATATATTTTGCAGTTCAAATGTCAACCCAATTTTGATCTTAATTTCTTCTATCATTTTAAATATGATCATTACAGATTTTCCTGTCTGTACCTCATCAGAACTATATAATGTATTTAAATGCAACAATCAAACAAACACGGTTCCAACCTTAGACTTTTGATTATAGCTTCTAAATAATCAAGTTGAAATCCCATTGTTGTTGTTGGTTGCTGTTGTTTAGCGCAAAGAGGAGAGAAATGAGTTGACATTTTAAGCATCAGTGAATTTGAAACCTTTGCATATCAAAGGAAAGGTCTCGTTTGATGTCAAACTCTGGTCATTTCTGAACCAACAGATTTTATATTTCTTGATTGTGATCATAAAATTACTTGAATTTCTGATTCTGGTGCCATGAAATGGAGCCAGACATCATAAGGAAGCAAGGAACAAAGTACAGTATTTAGAAGATGCAGAACTTTCTTTCTCTTCTTTTTTTTTTTTCCTATTAATAATTTGATTGCATATATATGAACAGGGCCTGATAGGACACGTTTGCCTGCTTCAAATTAACTTTTTCACAGCAATGAATTACTCAACTAGGATGACTAGTAATTAAAATATTTCATTCAGAGTTGAAACAGAGTAGAAACGAGCTTGAATAGCAGCAACAATTGATTGAAAAATAGTAGCCCTATGTAGAAGAGATTGAAGCAATCCATACAAATCTCAATAATGTAAATCTGAAAGATTTACCTCTGAATGTTTCAACAGCTCATCAAAGCTTTTGCTATGTATTTATTTTACAGTTGAACTTTTATGCTGAATTATTACTGCAATTTTGTCATATAGCCAGCAGTAGCCAGTATGATTCTACTCTCACCACCAATTATTATTTCATGATTTCTCCATGAAAGCGGGCAGTGCACTGGCATGTCTTTTTGGTCATATACTTGTATTTTCCCTCAATTCTGGCTGCAGTATCAAAAAACCTTCTTTTCCTGCTTTTAAATTAAAAGGGTTTTGCTCTATTAACTTTTATTATAAAAGTAGCAAAAGAGCCATAATTCCACGATCCTCTTCTCTAAGACAACTGTCAGCCATTGCTTGAATCTTCAATAAACCAATGCAGATCCTTCTATGTCCCCAAAATTATTCGGATGATGCTTGGATATTTACAGTCTTGGAAAACAGCTATCAATAAGTTTTCAATCACAAAGAAAGCCTTATTCAATTTATGTACTGATTGTTGTTACATGATGAAGTAGGATTCAAGCCCCTTCACTCTTCAATAATTCAGATGATGCATGGGGGCCCTTGATAGAAAACTAGTGGGAGTACAATAAAAAACCTGCAGGCTTTTGTTGTATTCCCACTACCTAGCGGTTCTAGGATGCGAAGCTCGAACTATTGTTCTCAAAAGACCCACTGTTTTCAGTATGAAGGGCCATTGAATGTGACAATTCTTGGATGAAGGGCACTTCTGCCTCATTTCCCAAGGATGTTCCACACTCAAATTTTGCTTGATCACATTTCACAGTTCATGGAATTGGAAGCAATTCTACAGATCCAATTAGTTTTGTATTCCAAATCTTTTTCTGCCACCTTTCAGGGCTGATCAGTTCATCTCTTACTATAATCACAATTTGCGTAGCTAGAATGAATGTTAATCAAAGTTGGCCAAACTATTCTATAATTGGAATGAGATTCTTGTGGCGATATTGAACTTGCTCATCTTTGATAATTTTCAGCTGCAGGAAGCAGCTTGGAGGTGTAGTAATCTGTGACATATGGTGGTGGGGTTCCATGGTTAATGGCGTTCCTGATATATAAAAGCTTGTGTGTCTGATACGTGCAGCTGCTGTTATTATTCTTACAGGGTATGATGGTCTATTCGAGACTAAAATATGTTTGTGATTCCTCCCCATCTGTTTAATCAAATCCTGCATGGGGTCGAACGGTCCTGCTTTAAAGATTCATCTTGTCCCCTATCCCTTACCAGAAAGTCCTTGGTCCGATTATGACAACCATTTTCACTTTTTGGCGTTGAACATTGGTTAAAGATCCTGTTTTGCTTTTCAGTGTAAATCTTGCATCTTCATTTTTTTAGTAGTTTGATTTTAGGTGGTTTGTACTATGATTATTAAATGCAACAGCGGATTTTGATAGTTGAGTATTTGATTTTGAGGAGTCAATTAATATTATATTAAATTTTAAATAATTTTTTTATTATATTATTAATATATATATATGTAAGTAATATAATAACAAAATGTATAAATTTTATTGCTTAATAAATCAATGTATAAAGAAACATAATACATTGAATAAATAATTTTATTTAAAATTGTAATCAATTTTCTTTTAAAAATGTAAAAATAAATCTACTGTTAATTGATGTATATTTTTGTTAAAACAAGAAAATAAAATATATCAATAAAAAATTTTTGAAACTTTGAGATTAGAAGTAAGGTGCCTTGGATTCAATATGACTTTTGTGCTGAAAAAATTTTCATGATAGCAAGAGAAAAAAATAAATTTAAGGTAAAATTATAAATGAAGAATTATATGAGAGGAGTTGTAATCAACTAAAAAATAAAGAAAAAGTATGTTTGGTTTTTGATTGGAGACTTTCAAGAATATTTATAAGTAATGATTGATTGATATAATAAATAGAAAATATTAATATGATTTTAATACATCTTAAATTATAATAAATAAAATTAAATTATGAAATCATATAAAAATAAATAAAATTAATAATTGTAATTTGAAAAAATATTTAATTTTATTATAATATTTACTCCATAAGATTTAAAATTTTTGGGAGATGGCCGAAGCACCTGACTAGATTTGATAATATAAATATGATATAATAATATGATATAAATATTATATGAATAAAAAATAAAAAATTAATTTAATTTAAAATTTTAATAATAATTATATATGAATTTAATAAAATAAAAAAAAAATTTTATATATTCGTATTAACATGAATTATAATATATAATTTTTAAGTAAAATATAATATCAATATATAAATTTTAATATTTTATATGATATAAATACACAAATAATAAGATATATAATTACTATCCACCTCTGCACTCGGTGGAAATTGAAGAAAGTCGATTTACAAACCAATAACCAAAAAAAAAAAAAAAGGCAAGTATATAAAAGAAAGACAAATGACAAGTGATGTGGTTCCGGACCCTACTCCAGCAGTCCATAAAACAATTCTCGACACCATCATTAATCACAATTAACATACTTAACAATGTTTATAAGTTTTTAATCCGTTGTGGTTAGCTGATAACTGAAGCAAGTGCAAAGGCCAAATTACTTAATTTGATGGTGTTTGTGGGGATTAGGATTAGCTAATTTTTTTGATTGAAACAACATCATTGCTATAACAGTGTTAGTCCAAAAAAGATTTTTATTAATTTTTACAAAATTCAACTATAAATAAATTTTTTTATGAATGAGGTTTTGTTTACCGCCTGTAAGTTTTAACAATTTACCAATTACCGGTTTACATGGGATGATGGACGGCGATCTTGTCCCCCAACAACCTAATGCTTGAGTGGAGTTTCTTTTAAATGTGCAAACTTCAACCAATGAAAACTTTACTTTTTTCTATTGTTTATATTATTATTATTATTTTTTGTTTTAGTGAAAAATCCAAAGAAATCTGAGACATATAAAGAAAAAAAAAAAAAAACAAAATATTTTTGAATAGAGTTATTTCTCTGCCACTTTCCCACCACCAACACCCTCAAACTGCCGATTTTCTCTTTCATTTCAGCCTCTTTCCCTCTCACTTCCTAGCTCTTTTTTTTTTTTCCTGCGATCCAAACATCAAATCAGACAGAAAGCTAGGATTTTATATTTATTTATTTTTCACTTAAAGATCTGAGCAGTTTTGGCCGTTTAAAGAGTAAGGCTTCACAGAAAAGCGAACAGCTCTCGTCCTTTCCTTTTCTTTGATTCCATGCAGTTTTTTTCTTTCGTTTCCCTCGTCCAAACGCTGTCTGAAACAGGGGCGCACTTTAGCTAAACCCCTTAACCCGTGACAGTGGACGTTAGCACACACGGTGCATTTTCATTAGCTTACTTTTTTTTTCAAAAAAAGGTCACTATCGGAAAGTTTGCCCCGGAAGGAGACTTTCTGTTACATTGTCGGAAGTGGTTCCCCACAAAAAAAGCCGTTTTATATAAATTTTAAAAGCTTACAACTTTTCTCTCAAAAATAGAAAATCTTATTACAGTGTTGAGAGCAAAGATTGAGTTTTTTTTTTTTTTTTTGTGTGTGTTATTATACAGGAACAAAAGAGAGTACGCAAGGGCCAAAAGCTTAAAAGAAGCTTCTTTTTCTTTGCTTCATGATCAAACCTCCTATCTTTCTCTCAGTTTCACTCTTAAAAAAAGCTTGTTTCCGTCGTTTATTTTGTGGTTGATCTCTTCTTTTATTTCTAGATGTCTTCTTTCTGATGTCTAAGCCCATAGAGCATGATTACATAGGATTGTCAGTGCAACAGCTTCTTTCAATGGAAAGCTCTGATAGTAATAATAAAAAGAATGGTTTACACTTAAAAGCTACTGAGCTGAGACTCGGGTTACCAGGGTCTGAGTCACCACAGAGCGAGGATCATGACCATAACGTGCTTTCACTGAAGAGTTTTGTGTCAGGGGCAAAAAGGGTTTTTTCTGACGCACTCGATGGCGGCGGGAAATGGGTTTTTTCTGGTGGGAGTGGAGGAGGATCTGAAGGGTTGTTTTCTCCTCGAAGTGGCGGTAATAATGGAGGAAATGGTCTTTCCGGGTCCGACTCAGGTTTGGGTAGTCTAGTTTTGAAGGATGGAGCAGCTACGAAGCCAGTGTTGGTTCAAGAGAAGAAACCTCAGGTTGCTGGTGGTAGTGGTCATGGGACTGGGAATATTGCTCCTGCTTCAAAGTAAACTTACTACTCCATTTCCTTGTATTTGTGGGAGGAGAAATTAAATTATGTTGGTGGAAGGTTTTTGACTATTTTTCTTTCTCCCCTTATTTTATTTATTTTTATTTTTTTAATTTATTGATTGGGTTTTTAAACGTCTTTTTGGTTGGTGGAAAGGTGAAAAAGCAGTACAAAAAAATGAAATATGTGATTACCGGGTAAAGCAATTGGATTAGGCAGAAAAACTTGTGAATTACGAAGAATTTGTTGTTTGACGATCTAAAAGCTGTAGCCAAGTTTTGAAAATTTTTATCCGTAGTACAATTAAATGGTGTTGTAACTATCAAGAAGGAATATTTTTTCTTCTCTATCAACATTTTAGTTGCTTCATATTTTCATTCCTTATGATTTGCTTACAAATTGAACTTCTTCAAGTTGCCTTTTACCTGCTGATATACTTGTAGTGTAAACTTGTCTCCTCAGTCCTATGTAGTTCTAATACAAGAAGATAGGTGTTACTACCGTGCTTTTTTGGTCTCATAATTTCAAATTCTTTTCTCTTTTGGCCTTCAATGTAAGAAATTTAATCCTCTATCTTTCTATTCATGTTTAGCAGGGCACAAGTAGTTGGATGGCCACCAATTCGCTCTTTCCGGAAGAATACAATGGCTTCTCATCCCCCAAAGGATGATGACGATGCAGAAGCCAAGTTAGGAGCAGGATGTCTGTATGTCAAAGTTAGTATGGATGGGGCTCCATACCTAAGGAAAGTTGATCTCAAAATCTATGGCAGCTATAAAGAACTCTACTCGGCACTTGAAAAGATGTTCAGCTGCTTCACAATTGGTAATTTTCCTGTCTAAAACCATCCTGTGCGTTTTTTCAGTGCTTTTCAATTGGCAATACATATCTTCCTTACTCAGGCTATGCACAAATATGATCATGCCCATGCCTAACTTACGCACACTCAAAATCAAATGTACTGAACTCTTTGGTTGCCAACTCACCATAATTTTGTCGATTGTTTCAATAATAGGAATTGGTTTGCAAAAAAACACGCAAGTGAAATTTACCTTGTGGATAAATATAAAGCAAATACCTTCTCTTTGTCTTCTTCACCCTTTCTCTTGCTGTTTCGTTTGATAATTTGATGAGAAGAGAGAGGAGAAAGAAGGTGAGAGGGCAGAGGTGGAATCTTGAATGTATCTTGTTAGAATGGCAAGGTATGTTTGGAAGTTTCAGAGTACCTGAATCAAGAAATTGTGTCTTCCACAATGGACTAGTTGGAAGTTTCAGAGTACCTGAATCAAGAAATTGTGTCTTACATAATGGACTAGTTGGTATTAAGGTTATTTTGATAAATAAAAAAAAGATTAAAAAGAGGTTCTTTGAGTCTAAAAGTGAAAGTGCTATTTTTGCCACAACAGAACAAAATGCTTACTGCTCGTGGATTTGTAGATATATCTTTTGCAATCTACCTAACAATACTGACAATCAGTTGGTTACCATCTTAGTCGTAATGATGTTAGCTTAGATTAAACTTCTCACCTTTGAGGCAAAAATGAGTGCTTTTAACTTTTTATTTATTGAAATTGTTTTTAATAACCAGTTTGTCTAGTTATGTGAAAATCATGCGTGCTAGAAAGGATCTGCATGTGATATAATGATGCATTAAATTGAAGTCGCATGTGCACACCTGCAGGAGTACTCCTGTTTTAAAAGGTTTAATTTGTGGTTTGTAATCGATCGGTTCAGGTCAGTGTGGTTCTCATGGAGTTTCTAGCCGGGATGGATTGAGTGAGAGTCGATTAATAGATCTACTACATGGCTCTGAGTATGTACTCACCTATGAAGATAAAGATGGTGACTGGATGCTGGTCGGTGACGTTCCCTGGCAGTAAGTTGATTTGCAACTCAACTTATTTAAATAGCCAATGATGGAAAACTGATTGCTGATTGAAAATCAATCAAGTTATTCTGAGTCAAAATTTTCATGGGAATTTATTGATTGAAATTTGAGAGTAACTATGGAAACATCTTTAGTTAGCTTTAAATCATTGATTGGAAGTGCCTGGGCTTTGATTTTATCTGAGCACTGTTCTCTCATTCATTGTACAGGTGTTTTCACTAAATTGTTCCAATTTCAATGGTAAATGTTTCCAGAATATAAGAGACGCAAGAAAATTTCACTAATTTAAGTATCCTGCTCTGTTGCAGGATCTTTACTGACTCTTGTAAGAGGTTGAGGATCATGAAGAGTTCAGAGGCTATCGGCCTAGGTATGGTATAGTAGGATTTAGATTTCTGTGGAGTTGTCAAAAGCTTTAACCAATAAATTCCACTATGTTCTTGATGGTTTCTGATTGCCTAGTCATACAATACAAAATGACTGTCCTTTCGAAGTTTTTAACTTCCATCCGCATATAGAATTCTTGTTAAAAAATGTTGAGAAATGAGATGCCTTGAAATAGTGTGAGATTTTTTGATAATACTTGTAGGTTGTCAAAAATCCTTTTCCTTTGGTTACATGACGGTGGTTAACGCCGGAGCAAGCAATCATTAACAGATGTTTTTGTATTATGCAGCCCCGAGGGCTATAGAGAAGTGCAAAAATCGTTCATAGACGATTTAGTGTTGCTGTAACTACTAAGGCAGAAGAGGGAGTACTATCTCAATGTCAAAAGCCTTTTACTATTCTCAAAACTTGGTTTTCTGTTTCTTGCTATGCTTCTAAGCATTGAAGACATATGTATAAGTGCTTAGAGGAAAAAAAAAAAAAAAGACTCGTAGTAGGCAAGATATACTATTTAAGACATTTCCAGGTTTATAGGTTTGTTATCTCCCTCTTGTTTCTGTCTTTGTATTGGATTGTTGTCTCTGTTTAAGGCTACTTTCTTTCATATGTAAATGGTTTGCTGACTCTCTCTCAACAAAATAGGACATCTGATAATCTTCATTTGATAAGTTGTCAATTCCATGTAATTGACATTTGGTTGGCGAGGTAGAAAGGGTGAAGGAGAAAGCGTTTGAAGCTTAGACTACATGATAAAATGGTTTTGATGGATTACATTATTAGGTGACCATGGGATTGGTTTCGTGTGCTCCTATCTCTGAGGTTCATTTTTAAAAGAATGGTACCGTTACAGTATAGTTAGAGAGCTTTTCTTCTCCACCTCGACTACGCCTTAGAAATTGCTGAAAAAGGGGGAAGCTCCAATTCCATATCTTATCAACTATAACATCTTGAATCAACTGAATCTGTTATCAGGTGGCAAATGGTATAAAAATATCGGTTGTTGTTCGTTTGTGAGACAAAAAGTACTCCATCTATTGCATTAGACAAGCCACTTTCAAGAACAGAGCCGTGAACAACTATTCCTTCGTTTTTGACCGACCTACAAGCTTGAAGAACCCATTTGACGATTGCTAATAGGTTGAAATAACGAAATACTTTCATGTCACCCAAAAATAAAAACAATTTTTGTAAGGAATTTCAGACATTTCCGAAGTGATATCATCATTTGGTTTTGGTGGAAACAAGAACAGAATACACAGGAATTTGTTTAGTTTTTGGGCCAGTAAATACACCGGAATTGGAATGCAGAAATAACTAAGAGAGATGCATTAATATTACAACTGATGATATTGAACAAAACCCAGAACTGCATTCAAACTAGCACCATAGTTGTCTTCATGCCCTAACTACAAAATCCATTAGGTTTTGAGACCACTGGGCAATTTGATAGTAGTTGTGCTTGAGGTTTAAATGCTGCTATCAGTTCTAAATAAAGTAGGAAAAATGCTGTTTAACCAGAAACATGCTCAAACAACATATCGATAGGTGACATAACGACCAGCAGTCTCGCTAGGCCGAATTATCTTCACCACTTGTCCACGCTTCAGCCCAAAGTATCTTGCGATTGGATCGCTTACCTGGATACGAGGCAGCTGCATTCAATCCATTCCAAAAACATAATGATCAGAAAATGATGGGATTTTTAAAAGAGATGAAAAGGAATGCATGCACAAAAATGACACCCCAAGCTTGCATAAGAACAATGGCTGTCTTTTTCACACAGTGATGTATTTTCATTTTCCTTTCTTCATTAAGCAAAATGCACCACCACAACACTTGTACATTATAAACACAAAAGGTAGCCTTAAAACGGCATCTGCTATGAATCAATATCTAAAGAATTACATTGTCCATACACAGACTTCATGTATCTTGAAATTATCAAGAGACTATTGAATTAACTAGCCTAATGTAGTGCTGTCATTAAAACAATTTAGTCCTAGAAATGTGGCATCGCATCCAGGTAAACCAAAGCACAAAGCATGTCAATGATCTCAATTGACAAAACCCCCCACACACATATCATTAACATGCACAAGCATGCTCAGAGCTTTTCCGAATTTGCCAAGGTCACTGGTTTAATTTCACTAAGCTCCAGTCATTTACCACAGAAAGCTTCAACGGAAACCCAGCCTTATATCAGTTGGGTGGCCAAGTATATCAGATATTGAGCCCTTGGCCACCCAACTGATATACAAGCAAACAAATCATGCATTCCTACGAGGGTAGCTCATGTTCCAAGTTGAAGTTGCCATGATTCTACTAAACAAGATTCATGTAACTGTGGTTCTATACATAATTAACCAATCAGCTCATAGAACATATTATATAAAGTATAACCCTGTAAAACAACTAATATCAAATAGTTCAACAATGATTTGTGCGAATCACTTTACTATACTTTAATCTACCAATATATAGTAATTAAGGTTACTAAAAACTGACCTGTGTTTCCTTTACAGTATATCTTTGCAGCAAAGTCTTTTTCTCCTCATTAGTAAGCACCTGATGCTCAGGAACAAGAGAATGTTCTTTTACATTGACGAGGAGCTCCGCTTCCTGAACCAACAAAGTTCAAAATAAGAATCATAAGAAGAGATATAAAAATGCATGTATTCTATTTACAGAAGTATATTTCAAGAACAGGAAGGTGTGAATCTTCACATGTATTTGAATTGATTTTGTACCAGAAATAAGACACATTAACAGCTGCACTTATGATACCTCATAACCACTTCATAAAAGCGACATCTTAGAGGCCAACCAAGGCCTAATTGCTATTTTGTTTGACTACCATTCAATCATCCATGTATAAAAATTAGACAGTTCAAGATACTAAATATAAAAATAGACAGCTTGAATTAAAAAAAAAAAATCAAACTATTACATTTAAGTCTTAATTGCATCTAATGAAATAAAGTCCTCAAATAAATTAAAAAAAATGTAGAAAAAGTCGATTAAAAAAAAAAGAAAACAACCTATAAAAACAATGCTTGAGTATCACATTTCTATAATAGGACTAAAATATATACTGATGTTAGACCAAATTTTCCAAGAAAATGGTATTCATCAGATGATCCTAGCCATTCAGTCAATCTATCACACCAACCATTAGTAAAGTGCTTGTCTATCACATTCATAAGCTCAAGAATTTACATTTAATTAGAAAAATCATTGGCCGCAAAGCTTCCAATCATAGAAGAATATACACAAAGCATCCCATTGAGAGAGATTGGTTAGTTCAAGTCCTTGGTTAGGAATACTATCAGTAAGCATGATGATGACTTAAATAGGACCTGAATACCATAAAAACAAGAAATTTGACCTGGAAAACCTCCAAGTGGAATTTTGTAGAAATTTCATTAATACAAGTCCGAGCAAAGGGAGTCAAATTCTGTTGCACAACCAGTATAGCCCTGAAAACATTTTCCGATTTCATGCGATTGGTATAAGTTTTCATTGTCTTGACACCAACCTTGGCTTCCTCAGGAAAGAAAACATAGATCTAGTACACAAAAAAATAAAAAACCATAAATTAATATGGCGAAAAATGTAGATCAAAATACGTATGCAACAACAAGCTTTCAAACGCTTAACAATCCATATTTCCATACATTCAAAAACAATTGAGAAATGACTTGAACTAATTATTAGGGGATACCTGATCAGAGTTATCATTTCGTTTGGTTTTATTGATAACAAGATCCTCTCTTTTCATGTTTTCACCGTATTTAGAAATAAATTGTTCTTTGGACATGTTAATCTCGAAGTCTCCGACGAAATAACCCCTGTCTTTCAGCATCTGCAATACCGTCTTTCGGATTCGAAACAACCTCTTGATTTCATCATCCGATAGAACCATTTTTAACTCCTAATAGTTGATTTCGATTATTATTAGTAATAAAACAAGAGTGAAATTAAAGCAATAATAATAAAATAAATGTGTTTAATCGAAGTTGAGTGAGAACAAAACGTAACCCTAATATTTAAAAGTGCATGTGAAAGAGAAAATAGAAGAAAATTGTCTTCTAAATAAACGAATTACCTGCGAGAGAGAGCAAGAAGAATAAAAGCAGAAACCCTAGGAAAATTTCCTCTTTGCGTTTCCTCTATCTTTTTGTTTGTTTAAAAGGGCGGCTAAGGGGAGCCGGGCCTTCATTTTTTCTGAACCATTGGCTAGCGCGAGTGATGTATTTTTTATTAATTAATTTGATTAAATGTATAATTTTTTAAAATGTATTATAAATTAAAATAATTTTTAAAAAACATTTTTTAAGTCTTAATATTTTATTTTAATTTATTAAAATTTTAATTAAATAAAATTTAATTACGTAGTCAAATTGAATAAATTAATCTAGAGTCAATTAAATTTTTACAAAAATTTGAGAAAAAAATTTATTTTATTTAATTTTTGTTATTACTAATTATATTATATGATAAAATTTTATTAATTTTATTAATTTTATATGAAATTTTATCTTTATTGATAAAAAATTAATGATGTTAATTTTTTTATTTAAATAAAAATTTAATTGTATATAAATAAATATTAAAAATTTAAAAATTTAAAAATATAAAAATGTAAAAATTTAAAAATTTAAATAATTTTTAATTATAATTTAAAGCTTTTAAATAAAATAAAAAAATCAAAAGCTAAATTCACTTGCATCACCAAAAGGAAAGAACAAAGACAACACTATTGTGAACTTTTTGTATTGAAAAATAAAAAAAAAATTCCTGGAAAACCTAGTATTGTAATTTCCTAACCAGGAATTCCAGTATATCCCGCACTTAGGGCTTATTAAAGAAAGAAAAAGAAGCAGAAACAGGATCTTCTATTCTTTTTGCCTGTGCATTTGTTAAAAGGATTCCAAAAAAAAAAGAAAAAAAGATGAAGCTGAAGCAACTGGAATGTCTGTTAGGTCATCTTCAACAATTCTCAAACCCAAAGGTCTTTCTCTTCTGTCTGTTTCACTCCCTTAACCCCCCAAAAAGTAAAAACCCAGAGTTTGTTTATATTGTATTAATTATTGAATCAGTTTCTGGTGGAATATCTATTTTTTTTAGTGCAGGTGGAGCTGGAACAGTACCCAACTGGACCTCATATTGCTTCTCGCTTGCTGTACACCGTATCTAGATTAAATTTTTTTTTAAAACAAAAAAAATGCTTCTTTCATTTTCCATGCTAATGAGCTTTTCTTAATTGTTTCTTGTTTTTAATTTTTTTAGGCTGAGAATTCATTTGATGATATTAGCAACAAGGTTGTGGCAGATTTTGGTTGTGGGTGTGGCACTTTAGGTGCTGCTGCTGCTCTCTTGGGTGCTGAGTAAGTTCACCCTTTTGTCCCTCTCTTCTCTTTCTCATTGTTTCTTCTCCTTTCTTTATAGATTCCTTAACTTGAACTGATTTTGAAAAGAAAAGAAAAATTTATATTTGCTTCCATATCTTTTGTTTTCGATGTGGGCGTTTTGTTGCTTGGAATAGGCAGGTTATTGGCATTGATATCGATTCTCAATCACTTGGAATAGCGTCAATGAACGCTGAGAATCTTGAGGTGATCTCTTCTTTATTGATTTTTACATGTAGTAAGGTCTACAGCTTTTTTTGGCCTGAGTGACATAATTCTGACATCTTTTTTCTCTTTATCTGTCTACCTATGAGATTCACTTTTAATGTCTGCTAGTTAATTTCAATATTTGCTTAGTAATTTACACATTTCGTGATGCCTTCCTTGCGTTTCTTTCTTAATTGAACCTGCAGTTGGACATAGATTTTGTTCAGTGTGACATCAGTAATCTAGGATGGAGAGGTAACAGTTTCTTCCCCTCCCTTTTCCTCTCTATCCCTGTGTGCCTACAGAGAACTTGGAGTATAAGCATTATAATTGATTTTTTTCTCCTAAAAAATTACAGTCATTATGATATGGAAAAGTTATTCATTTTAAGAGATGTAATCAAAGGTTAGTTTCCTAGAAATGGTGATTCTCTCGCACATAGTGGAATTTTTTGTGTAATTAAATATACAGGAAGTATATAGCTAGTCATTTTCATGCTTAGAATTGATAGGGTCATGGCTGACTGGCTTTAAATTGTTCAACTTGTTTCATCTTTGACTTCAATGTATTCATATGGGAGATGCACTAGCATCGAATGTATCTGTTACTTTCTGGTCACTATATTAGGTATGGTTGTATGCTGAATTAATCAAGCGAAAATGTAGGAAAAATTTAAGTTTAAAACAATATGTACGTTAAAATGGAATGCTCTACTGCCTGTTTCTTAATCTTAAGTTATTGTGATTTGTATTGTCATCTTATGGTCTCAGTCTGTTTTCAGGTCAAATTGTTGATACTGTTGTGATGAATCCACCATTTGGAACTCGAAAGAAGGGTGCTGACATCGATTTTCTATTTGTAGCATTGAAGGTAAAACTAGTGATAGAGTCAAGACTCAAGATGTTTGATCCATCTTTGTCAGCTTATTTGATCTAATAGGCATATTCTCCGTATATTGTATGTGCCAGGTAGCTTCTGAAGCAGTTTATTCCTTGCATAAGACCTCAACAAGAGATGTAAGTAATGTTACTTGCTCTGCCCTTGATTTATTTTGTGTAAATGGTAAATTTTAAGCTAAAATATAGCTAATTAACTATTCATTGACTAGCATACCTTCTCCAGTATTTCACATATTAGTTAGCCTAGGTTTTTCATGTGTTTGATAGTAGTCAATAGTTCCCTCCCATCCTAAAATGTCAGAAACAATTACCTTATTGTGGAGAAAGTAATTGTTTGGTCTTAATTATCTTTGTAGGATTATTGATTATGTACTTATGTTTATACCATCAAAACTATCCTTTTTTTTTATATTTTTGTTCCTGTGAATTTGCTTGCTAATTAGCAACATTTTTTCATCTTTTGTTCTCAATGTAATTTCTCATTCATTTGTCTCATGTTGTCTGTTTCTTCCATGCAAAGACATCAGTTGCCTGTGCTGCTTGCATAAGGATTTTACTGTGACTAAGAATTGAGATCATTTTCTTTTCTTTGCTATAGCATGTCAAAAGGGCGGCCTTAAGGGACTTAAATGCTAGCAGTGCTGAGGTCTTGTGTGAGGTGGGTAAAACAAGCTTCACAATCTGATGACATTTTTTTCATGAACCATAAAATGTTGTCATTATGAACAAGCCTTCACAGAAGAAATTATTTAGATGGCTTGCTGGGTACAAGCTGCAAGCATGGTCTGGGTTGAGCATATGTTCTTCTGCTTTTTTTGCTTTAATTGCACTGGCAAATTGCTTTTATTCTATTTTTCTTTAAAATATTTGCCTTCTTACACTTATTTGTCTTTTCTTATTCTCATGCTACTTCCCCATTTTATGTTCAGCTCCGTTTTGATGTTCCTCAACTATACAAGTTTCACAAGAAAAAGGAGGTGGATATAGCTGTGGACCTATGGCGATTTGTACCCAAAAGGAGTCGGGGAGAGAACAGCTAACTGCCTAAGTGCAATTTGAGACCATGTTTGAAGTATACACAAATATAATCATCCTTTTCTAACTGCAGTTAATGTTGGAGTACGATGTCCGCTTGATTAGGTGAAACAGATTCTGGAATGTGACTTCATGTAATAGTTGATGAGAATGTACTATGGCACTTATTTATTTCTGCTGTCTTAATTTGAGACACTTCCTAGTCCCCTCTATATTAGAAAAACTAGCCCAGAGCTGGGTTTTCGATGATGTAACAATCATATAGATTCTCAAAATCATACTCACTTATCCTAAACATTAGTCAAATCCTTGTGGATATGCCAGGGCAATTTTTGATACTTGGTTGCCCCATGTCATTGAGAATTTGTTTAGATTTTTCCCGAGCTTTAACGCCTACATGGTGTTAAGTGGTCATTATCCTTTTTTCTGTAAGTGTATATATAATGACAAATGGTCATTACCCTATTCTTGCAATGTGCAACTAAAGTTTAAGTCTTGACTTGTGACAATAGCATTAGTTTCCCCGCAATGTGCGATTAGAGTTTGAGTCTCGACCTTTGATAATAGCATCAGTTAGAGTTTGAGTCTTGGTGTCATGAGTCAATTTTGTATAGGGTCATGATCGGGCATATAATATCATGAGCCACCTTTGTATAGGATCATGATCGAGTAAAGGTGTCAAGGGGTGGGTAGATTTCATGTACTACAAAAAATTACCCTTATTTCAAATATTGTAATGGTTTTTGATAGCGTAGCTATAAAATCTTTTAAGTTCTTTAGAAAGGGTGAGTAGTTGGCGTGTTGTTGGGTTGTCTTACTGGTAAAGGTACGTGCTAGACCATCCATCTAGGGTTGTTCCTCTGGCCTCAAAGATGGTAAGAAGATCGGATGTTCTTTTTGTACTTGTACTATTTTCAATATTAATAAAATATTTTTTTCTTTCGAAAACATTGGGGGTGCCCTTCGTGTGCTTTTATTATGTTTCGATATATCGTTTTGCATTCTTGAGTTTAATTTGTGGGTTGTTGATTGTCTATTTAAATATCGAGCTATCATTTGTTGACTTGTATGGAAGCGTTCATTTAAATGTTGCATGATTTATTGCTTCATTAAGAGAAAGCTTAGTTCATGACATGTGATATCATAGCACGGTTAAAAAGTGCTAGAGAATTAACAAATGGTTACGAGTGGTGGATTTGATGATCGATAGAGGATTGAGGAGCTTGAGGTCAGCTTACATGATAATCCATGATCGACTGAAGGAGATAGAGATTGTCCAGCAGAAGCTATTCGATACAGTACATAGCTTGGATGATGAAACAAAAGATGCCATGAACATCCTCCAAAGAGAGTTTGAGGAACTTAGGATCCAAGTGAGTGTGTTCCAAATAGTTGTGGTCAGATTGAGTTCTAGCTCAATGGATAAAGGAAAAAGGGCTAAGGTGTTGGAACCTTGATGTTATAAGGGGTAAGAGATATGAAAGAGCTTGAGAATTTTCTGTTTAATATAGAAAAATACTTTCAAGCTATGTATATAGAATCGGTGAAGGATAAGGTTGCAATGGCTTCAATGTACCTTGTTGAGTATGTTAAGCTTTGGTGGTGTTCAAAATTTGTGAATGATGAATGTCTTATTAAAACTTAGACGGATATCAAGTAAGAGTTGAAAAATCAATTTTTTTTTGAGAATGTGAAGTACATGGTTAGAAGGAAGCTTTAAGAATTGGTGCAAACGAAATGGTGCGAGAGTTTGTAAAGAGTTTTTTTACCCCGATGTTGGATATTAAAGACATGTATAAAAAAGACAAGATGTTTTATATTTTTGAGGGCTTCAAATATTGGGCTAGGAAGGAACAACAAAGAGAAAAAGTGCAAGATGTAGCCACTACCATGGCTATTGTTGAATGTCTTAATGACTATAACGATGGCTCATCGAAGTGAAAGAACTCTTTATCAAGTGGCAATAACTCTTAACTTTGGGAATATGAGAAATATAGGTAGAGCGGATCGACTTTTGAGTGGGGGATGAAATAGAAAAGTTTTTGGTTGAGATAATACCCAACCCAAGAGAAACAATGCATCGAATTTCAAGCCGAAGCAACCGTTAGCTTGCTTTCTATGTTAGGGGTGGCATTAGGTGGTCGAATGCCCACATAGAGGTGCCCTTAATGCCTTGAGAGCCTCTTCTCAAGAATATTCTAAAACACCTGAAACTGTCGAGGAAGTGGAGGATAAGCCAGTAAGGATAGGTTCAACACAAATTTTTAGTGCTTTCCATACCCAACTAAACATGATAAAAAAAACTTGAGAGAGGTTTGATGTATGTAAATCTAATGCTCAATGATAAAACCACAAAGCTTATGGTAGATACAGGTGCAATTGATACCTTTATTACACCAGAAGAAGCAAAAAAATGTGGTCTCAAGGTTAATAAGGACTATGGGCAGATGAAAGTGGTTAACTCACTAGCTTTTATGATCAGTGAAAGCTCTAAGAGTGTGATGACCAAGTTGGGGTCATGGAAAGGAAATGTATACTTCATGGTTCCCCTACGAATGACTTTGATGTTGTTTTCGAATTGAATTTTATGATGTTGGCTCAGGTTATTCCAATTTCTGCTGCTTGTTGTTTATTGCTTTTGGGGGACATTCGTATGTTGTGTCGGCCATGATCCTTTCTAAAAGTAGGAAGAAAATGATTTTAGCATTGCAATTTAAGAAAAAGGTAAAGAGAATGGTGCATATGTGGCCATGTCGATTTTTAAAGAGGAAATTGAGTTGAAACCAGTACCTGATGGGATGTAAAAAGTATTGAATGTGTTTAAGAATATGATGCTAGAGTAATTGCCTAAGGTTTTATCTTTTCGTAGATCGATGGACCATGAGCTTAAGCTTCTTTTGGGAGTTAAGTCTCTAGCTAAAGGCTAATATTGCATAGTTTCACTAGAGTTGGTAGAACTAAGAAAGTAGTTAGATGGAACTAAGAAAGTAGTTAAATGAGCACTTGCAAGTTGGATTCATTAGGCCATTAAAAGTATCATTTGGGACACTAGTGTTATTTCAAAGAAAGCATGTAGGAGTTTGCGGCTATGTGTAGATTACAAAGTATTAAACAAAGTTACCTTGAGGAACAAGTATCTTATTCCTTTTATTACAGATTTGTTTGATCAACTAAGTTGGTACAATACTTCTTTAAATTGGATTTGAGATATGCTATCATCAGGTTAGAATTACTGAAGGATATAAGCGAAAAACTAATTATGTAATGCGGTATGGAGCATTTGAATTTTTTGTTATCCCTTTTGGATTGACTAATACCCTTATCACGTTTTATATCTTGATGAACCAAGTGTTTCATGACTATCTTGATAAGTTTGTGGTCATCTACCTAGATGATATAGTGCTCATAGTTTCACTTGCACCTTGCGTCTTGTGCTTCAAAGACTACGGGATAATAAGTTGTATGTAAAAAGGGAAAAATGTGTTTTTGTGCAAACACATTCATTTCTTAGGTTATATTGTTGAATAGGGTCACATTCGAATGGACATGAAAAAAGTTAAGGTCGTTAAAGAATGAGCAACGCCAATGAATGTTAGTGAACTTCGATTGCTTTTAGGATTGGCTAACTATTATAGAAAATTTGTGATTAAGTACTCGTAGAATAACGGGCTTTACTAAATTATTGAAAAAATGACATAAATGTGTTGGTCTAATGAATGTCAAAAAGCTTTTGAAGGCCTAAATGATGCTATGATGAAAAATCTTGTATTAGTTCTACCTAACATTGAGACGTCTTTTGAAATTCAAATGGATGCATCCGATTTCGTTATTGGAGTAGTGCTTTTGCAAGAATGGCACCATATAACATTTGAAAGTCGAAAGTTGAACGAGGGTAAAAGGAGATATATGGCTCAAGAAAAGAGCTTTTAATAGTAATCCATTGTTTAAAGCCATGATGGCATTACTTGTTGGGTTCCCACTTTGTTGTCAAGACTAACAATGCTGCAGTTAGTCATTTTCTCACCTAATTGAGGCTCATGGCTAAGCAAGCTCTATAGCAAAAGTTCTTAGTTAAATTTGGTTTTTGTTTTGAACACAATGTTGGAAGAACCAACCAAGTAGTGATGCACTAAGTAGACGAGTAGAATTGGCAGCCCTTAGGAGAATCGTTCTGATGCCAACTAGTAAAGTTACAATAGATATCCCTAAACTAATTGAAGATAATTTGAAAAAAGATCCACAGGTTAGTGTCATTTTGAAGTTAGTAGAAGAAAGAAAGTCCAAGTGCTTTTGGTTATAAAATGGGGCCTTGTTGACTAAGGGTCCATGGTTGTTTGTGTTGAAAGTAGAAGGCTTGAAATAGATGCTAATGCGGGAATGCCATGACATTCTGTAGGCAAGTCACTCTGGTTGGCAACGTATTTTGGATTTACTAAGATAAGGCTATTATTGACTACATATGTGGCAAGATGTGATGGATTATATGAATATTTATCTCATTTGTTAATAGGATAAAGTTGAGAAGAAGAAACCATCAAGCATGTTCGAATCGTTACTTGTACTTATAAGATCTTAGGAAAGCATTTCTTTATAGTTCATATCGGGCCTCCCTAGGGTTAGGGATTGTAGGTCTATTTTGCTTGTGATTGATCATTTTTCGAAGTATTCCACATTCATTCCAGCCCAAAAGTATTACACAGTGAAAGATACGACTTGCCTAATGTTTAAATATGTAATTAAGCACTAGGGCATTCCATAAAACATTGTCAGTGATAGATATTCGAGATTCACTGGTTCATTCTGGAGAGAATTTTTTAAGATTTTGGCATCTCAGCTTAATATCTCTTCAAGTTACCATCCACAGATTAATGGTTAGATCGAGCGGTTTAATAGGTTATTAGAGGAGTACTTGAGACATTTTGTTTAAGCTAATAAGAAAAATTGGCTTGCATTGTTGGATGTAGCTCAGTTTTGTTTTAATTCCTATAAGTGTTCTTTCACAAACAAAAGCCCTTTTGAAGTGTTTATAGGGCAACAACCAAGGCTATCCCATACATTCGTGAAGCCATATCTAGAGAAAAATTCACGAGCCTTTAACCTTAGCAAAGAATGGAGACAAAAGATAGAAATAGCCTAAGCATATTTAGAAAAAGCATCAAGGCTCATGAAAAAGTGGGCAGATAAGGATCGAAGGCCACAACAGTTCAAAGTAGGTGACCATGTGCTTGTTAGATTGGTGCATGAACAAATCAGGTTCTTATAGAAACGGTTTTGTAGGTTAGTGTGTAAGTATGAGGGTTTAGTGACAATTCTTGCTAAAGTGGGGAATGCCTCTTACAAATCAACCTCTAAAAATAGATAAAAGTGCATCAAGAGTTTCATGTGAGCAACTTGAAATCTTATCATGCAGACCTCACAGGTGCAAGTTATAGTGAAACAACCAGGGCTGCCTTCACCATGAAGCCACCAGAAGAAACTAGTTGCAAGAGAGACCATAAGCTTTGAGTGTTTAAGAAGAAGATTGAAGAATTTATAGCCAACAAGTCGACGAGGACATCAACAAATTAAGTGGAAGTGGATGTCATGAACCAAACTTGTATAAGGCCATGATCGGGCATAGAATGTCATAAGCCACCCTTGTATAGGGTCATGATTAGGTAGAGGGGCCAAGTTGGAAGGTATATCTCGTGTGCTAAGAAAAATATTTCTATTTCAAACATTGTAATGAGTTTTGGTAGCATAGTTATAAAATCTCTTAAGCTCTTTAAAAGGAATGAGCAATCAATGTATTGTTGGATTGTTTTACTGATTAAAGTACATGTTAGACCACCCATTTACAACTATCCTTTTGGCCTTGACAATAGTGGGAAAACTCAATGCTCCTTTTATAGTTATATTATTCTTGATATTAATAAAACATTTCTTTTCTTTCGGGAACATCAGGGGTAATTTTGATGTGTTTCCATTATGTTTTGATATATTGTTTTACGTTTTTGAAATTAACTTATGATTTGTTGATTGTCTATTCAGATATCGAATTATTGTTATTTGACTTGTGTGGAAGCATTTGTCCAAATGCTGCACGATCTATTGTTTCGTTGAAAGAAGTTTAACCCGAAACATTCATCTAAATATTGTACGATTTATTACTTTATCAAGAGAAAATTTAATTCGAAACATTCATCTGAATATTATACGATTTATTACTTAATCGAGAAAAAGTTTAACCTGTGGCACTTTACCTGTGATAATAGTGTCAGCCTCCCCCAATGTGCAGCTAAAGTTTAACTCTCAGCCCGAGACAATATTATCAGTCATCAGTTCTCTGATGCAGCCTGTTATAACATATAGATTCGAAAATCTATAGCTAGATTTAACAAATGAATGGAGTCGCCACCAATCTTTTATTAGGTGTGATTGGTCACCTAAAAAATTTATCCTTTTAAAGAATTCCTAAGCTTGACTAAGGGTCCCTAAAAGAATAAGTTCAGGTCTACGAACCAGAATAGGGTTCGGGAGTTCAGTTACATGTGAGAAAGGTTATAGCACTCCCACATGCCCATCCAAAGGATGGTACTATATTATTTCAAATTTATCCAAAGGTTTAGAATCTAATGGCTTCAATTTTTATGTTAAATATTGAAACAATTTTTAAGATTCTCCATCAATCTGGTAGTATTTTAAAAAAAATTCTTCTTCACCTCAAGAGTATTCAAGAATCCCATTTGATTTCTTGAAGAGGCTTCATCGTCAGAAAACGATTTATTTATTATTTTTATCATTACCATTTTTGTTGAAAATAAATCTAATTATTCCACTATTTGGGCCAAATTAGAAATATTTTTTCTTTTAAATTTCTAAAATTTCCACCATTTGGGTCTATTTAAAAATTTTTTTTTCTCTTTTTTTTTTTTAGAAAGAAAATAATATGACAATTATTTTTATTAAAATTTCATCTAAATTATTTTACCATTTGGGTCAAATTTAGAGAAAATTTCTCACCTAGAGATTTTTTAAAGATTTACCATTTGAAATTTCTAAGAATTTCATATTTAGATAATTATCAAATATTTTCAATCTAAATTTTTATTTGGAAAAGAATACAATTACTTGTATTAAAATTTCATCTAAATCATTCCACCATTTGGACCAAATTTAGAGAAAATTTCTCACCTAGAGATTTCTTAGGAATTTACCATTTGAAATTTTTAAGACTCTCATTATTAGGTAATTTGTATTTAATTCCAAAATTTTTTATATTTTTATGTTTTTAATTTTTCCTCTTTGGTTTGAAAATAAATATTAATTATTATTAGTAAAATTTTATCTATATTATTTCACAATTTGGGACAAATTTAAACAAAATTTCTTACCTAAAAATTTTATAAAAATTTATCGTTTGAAATTTTTATAAATTTCATCATTGGATAATTAATATTTATTCTCAAAATTTTTATTTTTTTATTTTATCATGTAAAAAATACTCCTAAAATAAATAAACACATAAATAAAAAAATAATTAAAAAATACCAAAAAATGGAAACGACTTGGCTTACGGCTAAGATCGACTCGGCTTGAGATAGAAAAAGCTGCTCGAAGGCGCGACTTGAAGAATGTGGCTCGACTCAACTCGGTTGGAATGGTTGATTCGAACTCGGGTCAATCGAACAGGTTGCGATCAGGTCGGGTTGACCCAGATAAAAACGCACGGATCTTGGGTATCTACTAACGCTAAAACGGTGTCGTTTTATCCTGGTATAAAAGCATAAGTCCGATTTTTTTCTTCAAACTTCTCTTTCTACCTCTCTCTCTTCTCTCTTTTTTTCTCCCCTCTCTCTAGACGATTCCAGATTTCGGTTGAATTCCTACCGGAATTTAGAAAAAGCCACCAAAAACTTCAAATCTGACCGAAAAACTCATCAAAAAATTCAAACTTCGTCGAAAAATTTCGTCGGATTCTAAAAAATTTTCAAAAATTTTCCAAAAAAAGTACTCCAAAAATTCAAAAAAAAGCTTCTAAAAATCTTATATTGCCTTTAAATATTTTTTGCTTCTGTTTCATCTTTTTGTTTTCTTTTTTTCTCTCTGATTCCTGTGTATATGAGAGTATCTATTTATAGGGTTATAATCTAAAGAACCTGAACATAATTTTACTCCTTTTTAATTTCAATTTCAGTCTTTAAATCCAATTTAAACACCTCACTTACAGTCCTATACTAACTCAACTTGTCAGTTTTTTTTTCATATTTTCTATTTATTATTTATTTAATCAAGATACCAAATTAAGTAGAATCTCGGATAGATTGAAGTGTCTACAGCTACCTCTCTTTGCATATTTTCTGTGAAACAAAAATTGTCCAATGACGTAGACACCTTGCTCACGATCATCCCAACAAATTCATGCCTTTTTTTTTTTTTTTGAAAAGAAAGTAAACAAAGCTCCTTTAAACAAAGGCAACAGAACTTTGAAAAATAAAATGGCTCCCCTGAATAGAGGCAACAGAACTTTAGAAAATACATGGCTTCTCTGAATAGAGGCAATGAATTTTGGAGAAATAAATGACTCATCTGAATAGAGGCAACAAACTTTGGGGAAATAGATTGTTCCTCTGAATAGAGGCAACGAACTTTTAAAAATCAAATGACTCATCTGAATAGAGGCAACAGAACTTTGAAAAATAAATGGCTCATCTAAGCAGAAGCACCATGACTTCAAAAATAAATGCTCCTCTAAACAGAGGCACCACAACTTTGAAAAGTAAATTGCTCCTCTAAATAGAGGCATCCATGACTTTGAAAAATAAATTGCTCCTTTAAACAGAGGCACTACGACTTTAAAAAATAAATTACTTCTCTAAACATAGGCAACAGAACTTTGAAAAAAAATAAATTGCTCCTTAATAATCATGTCCAAAAGAGTTATAGATTGTGACTGAAGGAATTTTGTAATGGGAACTAAAAGATTCACAATTTGAGTTCAACAGTCAGAGGTTAAGATTCGCAAGAATCTTTCAACTTCATAAGAATTTACTGAAATTTGATTCTCAAAATTTCAGTTTCATTCAAATTTGTAATATCTCGAGATTTGCATTTGCAACTTGCAAGACTTTTATCCAACATTTAAAGATCCTTATTTGAATTTTGGAGATTCAAATTCAAAAGTTCAAGGCTTTTCCAAGTTCTCATTTGACAAACTTGGAATTCATATCCAAAAATCTAAAGCTTTTCATTTGAATTTTGGAGATTCACATCCAAAAATTCAAAGCTTTTCATTTGAGTTCAAAAGCTCACATGCAATAAAACTTAGAGTTTCACATCTAAGTTCAAAGGTTCTCATTTAAAACATTAGAAATTCATATCCAAAAAGTTGAAGCTTTGTATTTTAGAGATTCACATCCAAAAGTTCAAAACTTTTCATTTATTCGAAGATTCACATTCGATGAACTTTAGGGATTCACTCCTCAAAGATTCTCATTTTGAAACTCAAAGATTCTCATTTGAGTTCTAAAAAATTCTCATCAAAATATTCACAATTTATTTTTCAAGTGACTCAAAAATTTGCAAGAATGAATGTTATGACAAAAAATGCAAATGCCTTCTTAATGATGCAAATGCAACAACCTAGATTCTCATAGTGCCATGCATGTCCAAACAAAGTTTAATTCATCAAATTATGTGTATGTACTATTCAAGCAATGATGCCAACATGATACATATAATGCAAATATTAATAATGTCATGAAATCCTAAATAATTGTGGTAATATGGCTCTCAAAACTCCACTATTTTGCATTTCTTCCTTGTTCAATTTCTTAATACTTTGGGACAAGTTTCATCAATCGATCATCACTTGACCATCATTCATGGGCTTTTCAGCACTAATAAATTTTAGAACAAGTTTCATCCACCATCATTGGGTCACTATTCATAAGTGTTTCAACATTAACCATTCCGAACAAACTTCATCGTTTGTCACTAGGTTACACTCATAGGTTTCTCAACAATAACTATTTTATCCACTGATCCATATTATTTTCATCATTCAATCATAACTCGTAAGTGATGTCGACTAATTCATCACTTGGTCATATCATCTCTTCAAGTTTTTGCATTCTCTTCATTTGTTGGCCAATCCATCACCATTTTCATCATTTGACCACACCACGTATTATCTAAAATCATCATTCTCAAGCTTCTACAATCTCTTCATTTTCTTTATCATCTTGGATTTCTTTTCAAATGAATGCAAAACTCTTTTAAGCACATATTCATTCATTTATTATCATTTCAATTCTTGATAAATACAATTTAATCAAACATTTTCTCAATTCATTTTAGAGATGTGAGAACAAAAGAGCAAAATGTGCATTGAGAGAATGAGAAATGAGTATTGGTACCAAAACAAATGAGAAAAGAAACAAGTTGAATGTATGACATTGAGACAAATGAATATTCAAACAATTTTGAACATTAATTCAAGATTTTTTTTTCAAAAACTCATTCCATTGATTGTCAAAATCATTTTGAGCTCATCAAACTTTACCCCAGCATTAAAGGATCTTTAGATGCATTGATCTTTTATATATTTGAACTGTTCATCTAACTTTTAGCTCAGAGATTTGGTCTACCCAAATTACCCTTTCGGGTTTTTAATTTGAGTCTTCATTTTTTCTCATTTCATTTTTTTATTTTCCTTTTTTATTTTCTTTTTTTTCACCTTTCACCATTTTTTTTATTTTTTTTTTCTCATCTTTTATCCATTGTTGATATCTCTCACACATTAATCTTTAGGGCAATAACATGATTTCATCATGAGCACACCTTTGCACAACATATGATTATTCAATTCGAGCATTCACACTTGATCCAAATGGACTTTTCAAGGTTATAATGTAGGCCATGGTATGGGGTAATGAAAGAAATAGATAAAATAGGCTCAATATATATATTTAAAGGGTTCAAAACTAAAAGATCATCACTTGATGCAGCTTGGCATTTTGCCCCACTCTACATCATTTCACTACTTTTTCCTTTTTCTATCTCATTCTTCAAAAAAGATTCTCATTTCTTTGTCCCAAATCATTTATGACGTTTTTTTTTTATCTTTTTTTTTAGATCTTGTAGACTACTTTCTTTTTTTTAAAAAAAAAGTACCCCATAGTATGGAGGATGATCCTTGGTCAAGATTTTTTAGAAAAAAAAAATCACAATAGGCTCAAAGGGTTAGCAATGTATGGTTTTTCCAATGGTAAAAGAAAGATGACCATTTTTCATCTCAATGTGGATACTTTTTTTGAACCTCATCTATTGAGCAAAAATAAGCTCATAGATTTGTAAAAAAAATTACCCATCTTCAAGATATATTAATCTCACATCTGTTAGTAGCTAACTTTTTTTTACTCCAATAATCTCCTTAAATCAATGTGAATGAGTTCTTAAATTAAATTTTAAAATTATTGCTGTCATTGTCTAAACATTCATCATTCGAAATTCAAGAATGGGAACAAAAGTTATGAAAGGTGACAAAGCATGAAACAGTAGTTGAATGAAGGAGAAAATGTAATGAAATACATTAAATTGTCTTTTATTGAAATGATAACAAATAAAATCCTACTGCCTAAAAGAAACCTAACATTACTCTAAAAAAAAAATCCTAAAATGACAAAAAACTTTCAATCAGCCTTATCTCTATTCTCCAAAATTGTCTTCCTATGCGATCAGGTGAAGAATCTTTATTGACATCTTGCCCCTTAATTCATTGTGACTCTCCGGACATTTTTTGACCAATGTGTTCTTGATTTTCACTCAGAACATTATGATTTGGTAATGGGTTGTCACTAACATTAGGTGTTGTTGCTCTTTCTTAATCAAAACTTATCATTTCATCATTAATTAACTGTTGCACCTTATACTTTAAAGCAGTGCAATTTTTAGTAGAATGGCCAGCGATTCCATAGTGGTAGTCGCAGTGGGCTGTAGGATCATACCACTTAAGATATGATGACTTGAGTGGTTCTACACGATTGGAGGCAATCAAGTGGCTATTATAGAGTTTTTGATATAACTCTGCATAAGTCATAGAGATTGGATCAAATACAGGTTTTTCTTGAGTAATCCGTTATTCTCGTGAATCACTTGCTGGGTTAGTAGGGCGAATTTGAGGTCTTGTAAGAGTTTGAATGTTAAGGCTATATGTAAGATCTTGAAGGCTAAAAATTGATCGATATATGGATGAATAAGGTGGTTGTGGAGCTAGCTGGTATAAGTAAGATGAGGCATTATTCACAGCAGGATAGTATAGAGAGTAACCTTGGAGTGGATATGGTTGATAACCCCTGAATTATTGCCTATCAAAGCTCATAGCTTGAGCTTCAATTTTTTTCTTTTCTGATGCCTTCTTGGTTTCTCTTTCTTTCAACTTGTCATTCTTGATGGCACTCTTAATAATTTCTTTAGAGATCACCATATTGATGAAATTTTTTGTTACATTTTCTATCATCTTTTCATAATAGAGAGATTTTAAAATGCTGACAAATAGTATTATAGTTTTTTTCTCAGTCAGAAGAGGTTGTACTTGAGAAGCAATATCCTTCAACCTCTGGACATACTCTTTAAAAGTCTCATTGGCCTTTTTCTTCAGGTTTTGTAAAGATAAACGGTTAAGGGCCAAATTCATGATATGTCGATATTGACTGATAAAATCATGGGCCATATCACTCCAGGAATGGATGCGAGTTCTATCTAACTGGATATATCACCTAATAACAGAACTAGTAAGACTGTCTTAGAAAATATGCATTAGTAGCTTTTCATCATGAGCATGGGCTGTCATCTTTCGATAATACATAGTAATATGAGTTTTTGGGCACTTTGTGCCATCATATTTTTTAAATTCTAGTACTTTGAACTTAGAAAGAATGACCACATCAAGGACTAAGCAAAGTCCAGCAGCATCAACTGAACCATAAAAATTAATTTCTTTTATAGCCCGTAGCCTTTGTTCTAACATACTAATTTTAGAGTTTTCCTGAGTTTCCACTTTTATCTTTTTCTTGTCTTTTCCTTTCAGTTCATCCAGATCAGAGATTTGAATTGGTTCAACTACCTTTTCAGTAAAGTTCACATAGCTATGGTAATACCCTGGATTAGAGGCTGATGGCATTCCAGGATATGTAGGATATGTAAAGTGTTATGGTAAAATCTCTTGTGTAGACTGGGCTTGAGGTAGATCGAAATCAGGTGGATATAGGGGGTCAGTCACTTCTTAGGATGCAGGGCCTTGTTGGCTTGTGTTCTCTTCTACTATTTTCCTCTTATTTAATTTGTTGAGAACATCCAAAATTTTACTTAACTCATTCTCAATCTTTTTCTGAGTTTTTTCCAATTTTTTAAATCGATGAGAATTTTTTTACTCCATTTGTATGGCCCTAGCTCTTGTATTATATTGATGGACGGAGTTTCTGCTGGATAGAGCTATCTTTGAACCTTTAGCCTTACAATTGCAATTAGAAACTATGTATGATATGTAAATGTATGCATGAAATGTACTAATGTTTGCCACATCATCGATATTGATAAAAGAAATCTCCATTTGAAACTTTATTAAATAAAATTTCAAAATTACATCATAATAAAGTCAAAGCAATATTTTAAAGTCCTAAACATCATTTTTTATTTCTAATGCCTCCTTATAAACTTTCTAGCTTGTTGGTAATGATTTGGTGCCTCATCTAGGAAATCAAGTAAATGTCGCCCATGCAATCCCACTGGTTGCACCATAGCCTTCAAACTTTCACTTTTTCTTTCATTTCTGATGCTTTGTCTGCAACAATGCATATCTGATCAAACAAATACCTTAAATGCCTTTGTTTTTCTATACACATGTCTTTCCATAACTCACTCTATTGAGCTTATTTTTTGTATTCATCAGACAAAGCTTCTACTTGTACTGTGTGCTGATCCACTATCTCTTGTAGCATTTGACTTTGTCTATGTACCCTAGCAGTAGCCTTTTGTTCTTTTTTCATCCTCACTTTTAACAATTCATTTTTTTTAAAAGTCGGGCAAGCTCGAGGTGTGATTGACGAATGTGCCATATCTAAATCATTAAATAAGGCTCTCCATTAATCTTTTTGCTCTGTAAGGCTCTGGATTTTCAGTTCTTAAAGTTGTAAACATTTTTTCATTTTTATCTTCAATCGTTTATTTTTTTATTCAACTCATCTTTCTCATACTGGAGTTTTCTCTTAGCTGTTTCCATTTTAAGCAAAGGATATTGAAGAATGGGTTTTGGGGAATGCCCTAACTGTTTACTAAGAATCACAATGTCTTTTCCCCTTCTCGCATGTCATACACTATATTTTGGAGTGACGTCATAAGTAAACCTCTCTTGGTTAACCCTAGTGGTTTACTTCCATGCTTTCTTAATCTTTTCAACCATTCCATATGCCCTTTTATCAGTGAATGAGAACTTCTCTTGGTTAAGTCCATAAGTTTCTAGAATGAATTGCTCACACCCGAATTGTCTTTTCACTAAAGCTAAAGCATAAGTAACAACACCTCATAGGCCTAATAAAAACACCAATGGCTGATTTTCACAACTGTATAACACCGTATCATGACGCATCCAAGGTGTTCTCCAAACTATCCTTTGACTATTAAGGGCTCGAAAATAGAAAACTCATTCCTCTTTTGACTTTGCTTGAGGCCATATGCCGTAACAGAATTCTTTGATGGGGATACTGGAACGAAGGTATGACTTGTGAAATTGACTTTCTTTACATTCCATGTGACTCTTGATCCATACATAAAGTAACGGTAAACATCCATTAAATTGACCTTTACCGTTTTTACGATAAAAGTTTAGAGATCGAATGGTTTCTACCAAAATGGTTGGTGCTGTATTGACCTGATATGCTAACTGATCAACAAAATCCATCACTGCAACATCAACATATCCGATGACTTTCGAGAAGATCACTAATCCATATAAAGCTATAGCCATAGCTATTAATATCTGATCATCATCTATGTGCCCTTGGCTGAAATCTCGTAAAAAACTCCTTGGAATAGCCTTACTTTCACCCTTTATCTTGACACATGAATCGACTTGAGGCAAACTAAGTCAAAGTATTTGCACTAGTTTTTTAATGATAGCCTACCTTGTTGGCCCAGTAAATCTTGTCTGAGTTTGCTAGATCGAAGCGAAGTAGGATCATATACTCTTCAATTGTGGGCACCATGTTTACTTCATTGAAAATAAAACATCTATATGAAGGATCTCAAAACTGAATAATAGCCCTAATCAAATTATTATCCACTTGCACCTGTAGCAGTGAAGTTATGTCTCCATATCTATTCTCAAATTCCTCTTGTCTTATTCTATTCATGCATTCTCATATACTGTTTAAGTCAAATAGATCATTTTACTGTAGCTCTAGATGAACTCTTTCGGGTAATGATGAAATAAAATCTTTAGACAAGTAATCTCTTTGTTTTCTTTGACCCTCTTTTGACTTAATTTTCTATTGATGAGCAAAATTATAGTGGACTAATGTAGACTTTGGTTGCATTTAGCTTTCTATGGATGTAAGTGTGAGATCTGATTTATCAATAACTGATATGCGATAAATATTTTCTATATGAAAATGATGCAAATGATAGTGTTAAATATGATCATGATATGATAATGCTAGAACATGAGAATAGAGATGATGCATAGAATGAAATGCTAGAACATGAGAATGAAATGACATATAGATGCACAAAATCAAGCAGACAAAATGGTTAGATAACAAATTGTTCCTTCTTATGTCTTAATTTTGGGTTGTATTTATTGATGGATAGGAAGGGCTTAAGTTAGTTTCTTAGGGGTGAACTATATGCAGGGTTAGAAAATTTTAACCACTAAAAAGTTTTCAAATTGTTCTTTACATCATTGTCCATCACAGACTAGTAAGGCAGTCCAATCCTCACCCATCACAGGTTACCAACGAAAAGGATTCAATTTAAGAGGGAGTATTTCACTAGCCATTACGGAGATCATCATCTCATGAGAGCATAGGTACTTTACTTCCTTCTAAGAGGGACTGAGCCTGGGTATAGGTATAGAGCTCATGTAATGCAAATGCATGTGATAGTGTGTGTGAAAGAACACAAAATTATCAATCTCATAAATCAAATAAGAAACCAAAAAAGGAAAAATGTTAGTAAACAAATAACTTAAAGTCATTAGTTCAAAGGATAGGATAAATTTAGAAATTATGGCTTGAGTCTCTAATGTCCCCAGCGGAGTCACCAAACTGTCATAAAATATAGATTAAAAAATCTATAGCTAGATTTAACAAATGAATGGAGTCGTCACCAATCTTTTATTAGGTGTGATTGGTCACCTAGAGAATCTATCCTTTTATAGAACTCCTAAGCTTGACTAAGAGTCCCTAAAAGAATAAGTTCAGGTCTACGAATCAGAACAGGGTTCGAGAGTTCGGTTACATGCGGGGAAGGTTATAGCACCCCCACATGCCCATCCAAAGGATTGTACCATATTATTTCAAATTTATCCAAAGGTTTAGAATCTAATGGCTTTAAATTTTATGTTAAATATTGAAAATAATTTTTAAGATTCTCCATCAATCTGGTAGTACTCTCAAAAAAATTCTTCATCACCTCAAGAGTATTCAAGAATCCCATTTGATTTCTTGAAGAGGCTCTGTCGTCGGAAAAAGATTTATTTATTATTTATTATTATTATCATTTTTGTTGAAAATAAATCTAATTATTTCACTATTTGGGCCAAATTAGAAATATTTTTTCTTTTGAATTTCTAAAATTTTCACCATTTTGATATATTTAGAAATTCTCTTTTTCTTTTTTTTTTCCTTAGAAAGAAAATAATATGACAATTATTTTTATTAAAATTTCATCTAAATTATTCTACCATTTGGGTCAAATTTAGAGAAAATTTCTCACCTAGAGATTTCTTAAAGATTTACCATTTGAAATTTCTAAGAATTTCATCTTTAGATAATTATCAAATGTTTTCAATCTAAATTTTTATTTGAAAAAGAATACAATTACTTGTATTGAAATTTCATCTAAATCATTCCACAATTTGGGTCAAATTTAGAGGAAATTTCTCACCTAAAGATTTCTCAAGAATTTACCATTTGAAATTTTTAAGACTCTCATTATTGGGTAATTTGTATTTAATTCCAAAAATTTTTATATTTTTATGCTTTTTATGTTTTTAATTTTTCCTTTTTGGTTTGAAAATAAATATTAATTATTATTATTAAAATTTTATCTATATTATTCTACCATTTGGGATAAATTTAGACAAAATTTCTCACATTGAAATTTTATAAAAATTTATCATTTGAAATTTTTATAAATTTCATCATTGGATAATTAATATTTATTCCCAAAATTTTTATTTTTTCTTATTTTATCATGTAAAAAATACTCATAAAATAAATAAACACATAAATAAAAAAATAATTAAAAAAATAAAAAATACCAAAAAATAGAAACGGCTCGGTTTACGGCTAAGATCGGCTCAGCTTGAGACAGAAAAAATAGCTTAAAGGCGTGGCTTGAAGAATGCGGCTTGGCTTAACTTGACTGAAATGGTTGGTTGGAACTCGGGTCAGTCGAATAGGTTACGATCGGGTCCGATTAACTCAGACAGAAACGCACGGATCTTAGGTATCTACTAACGCTAAAACGGTGTCGTTTTGCTCTGGTATAAAAGCATAAGTCTGGTATTTCTCTTCAAACTTCTCCTCCTCCCTCTCTCTCTTCTCTCCTTTTTTCTCCCCTCTTTAAATGATTCCAGATTCTGATTGAATTCTTATCGAAATCCGAAAAAAGCCACTGGAAACTTCAAATATGGTCGAAAAACTCATCAGAAAATTTAAATTTCGCCAAAAAATTTCATTGGATTCTGAAAATTTTTCAAAAATTTTCCAAAAAAAGTACTCCAAAAATTCAAAAAAAAGCTTCTAAAAGTCCTATACTGACTCTAAACACTTTTTGCTTCTGTTTCACCTCTTTGTTTTCTTTTTTTCTCTCTGATTCTTGTGTATATAGGAGTATCTATTTATAGAGTTCTAATATAAAGAATCCGAACAAAATTCTACTCCTTTTTAATTTTAATTTCAGTATTTAAATCCAATTTAAACACCTCGAACAAAATTCTACTTCTTTTTAATTTTAATTTCAGTATTTAAATCCAATTTAAACACCTCACTCAAAGTCCTGCACTAACTCAACTTGTCAAGTTTTTTTTTATATTTTTTTTTTATTATTTATTTAATCAACAAATCAAATTAAGTAAAATCTCGAATATATTCAAATTAAGTAAAATCTCGAATAGATTGAAGTGTCTACAGAATTCACGTTCTCAGGAATTAAGTAATAACTATTACTGTATACAACATCTGATTTTTAGTGTCCAACAGGCCGGAATGTTCTTATTTGGGGTCGTAATTCTCTCTTACGGTTAACGGCTGGTAATCCGAAAGTGTGGCCCAAGCCAGCGTGGTTTAAGTTTTTTTCCTGGACCCATCTCTGTTCTCTTACCAGTACCACTGTACCTAGTCAGCTTTGTTCTCTTACAAGTACCACTGTACCAGGTCAGCTTTTGAGTTAATTCAATAAGTCGTTGCTCATTACAGTATTTCCATTTTGCAAAAATAAATTGGAAAAGAGACACTTCTCATCTTACAAAATCAAAAGTAGCCTTAGGATCCCATTTAAAGCATACAATGATGACCACTACATTGAAAACTTGCTGCTTCATCACATACAAAAAGAATCAGACTATTCTCTTTGTCCAAAATTAACTCCTACCCCCAACCGGATCTCAGTCACCTCCATTACTCAAAATGCTTCCCACTGATATCATTAATGGAAGTTCATGCTTCAGTTCCTGTTTTAGTAGTATCTTCACTTGTCTCACCAAGAGTAAATCGAATAAACCTTCGGACTTTTATGTTCTCTCCAAGTGCTGCAACAGTTTGCTTCACCAAGTCTTTAACCAAGACACTGTCATCCTTAATGAACGGCTGTTCTAAAAGGGCTAGCTCTCCAAGCCTCTTTGAGACCCTCCCTTCGACGATTTTCTCTCTAATGTTCTCTGGTTTTGATGCAAGATCTTCTCTCAGCATCTCAAGCTCTTTTTCTTTACTCACAATACTCTCCGGTATGTCTTCAATGGATACAAACTGCACCTGTGGACAGGCCACAACTTGCATTGCTAGGTCATCAACTAACTCTTTGAATTTTTCGCTTCTACCAACAAAGTCAGTCTCACAGTTGATTTCAATCAAGACACCAATCCGAGAGTCGTGAATGTAGGAACCAATTCTGCCTTCAGCAGCAAGTCGGCTGGATTTCTTGTCAGCGGTTGAAAGACCCTTCTTTCTAAGGTATTCCTGAGCCTTCTCGAGGTCACCTCCAGTTTCAGACAGAGCTTTCTTGCAGTCCATCATCCCAGCCCCTGTTTCTTCACGTAGTTGTTTAACAAGTGCGGCAGAAACAGCTACTGTTGGTCTGCAAAAGAGAAATGGATCAATGTAAACCATGCAAGAGATTATCGGAAAAAAGAAAAGGGCTACATTTCTTTTCTACAAGTAGTTCCAGCACACGTGAAAAAGGCCATCCAATAGAACAAAAATAAAAGGAAAATTTTGGAATTGTCTGATTAACAATTGATTTTCATTCTCAACCTACCGCCTAATCTACCAAACACTCACACACATGAAAGTACCATGTTTAGTTCGTAAATACTTGAGAAATTTCAAAATATAGACAAAGCATTGACCATAATGATATTGTATTAGTAAGCAATGAGAACCATGGAAAACAGCCACTTACTTCTGATCGGTTTCCTTGACTTCCACTGATGCCGATTGCTCTTTTCCAGTGGTAGAAACTGGTTTTGCTGCAGTTTGGGCAGCCACTTCAGCAGCAAAATCCTGGCTTTTCTTCTCCAGTCCCTCTCCAAGATTGAACCTCACAAACCTTTTCACTTTTATATTTTCTCCAATGGTTGCGATAGTCTGCTTTACCCAATCTTTCACCACCACCTTATCATTCTTAATGTATGGCTGCTCGAGTAAAGCCAACTCCCCAAGCCTCTTCCTTATCCGCCCTTCAACAATCTTTGATCTGATCTGCTCAGGTTTTGATAAGAGATCTTCCTTTTGCATCTCTATTTCTCTTTCCCTGATTACAGTCTCCTCAGGAACATCTTCTGGAACAAGATATTGTACTTGAGAGCAGGCGGCGACCTGCATGGCTAGATTGTCAACAAGCTCCTTAAAAATGTCACCCCGGGAGACAAAGTCTGTCTCACAGTTAACCTCTACTAGGACACCAATCCTGCTATCATGAATATAAGAACCTATTCTTCCTTCAGCTGTGACTCGACTGGCTTTTTTTTCTGCACTTGCCAAGCCTTTCTTGCGGAGAAACTCCTGAGCTTTAACAATGTCCCCTGCAGTCTCCGAGAGCGCTTTCTTGCAATCCATCATTCCTGCTCCTGTTTCTTCACGGAGCTGCTTTACAAGAGCTGGTGATATAGTTGCTGCTGAATCAATAAGTAGAGGAACACAAAATAAATGTCTTAAAAATATATAAATATCATATAAAACCACAAAAAATATCATGAATGATTCAACACATACACAGTCCCACTAATCCAAATTGAACGTCCACATTTCACTTGGCATAATATTTTATTAAAAGTATTTGACTTTAGGGTTTACTATATTAAAATTTATCATGAAATTGATGTTTAATGGTTTTTAACGTCAAAAAGTTATATAAAAAAAAATAAAAAAAATGCAAATATGGAATAAGAGTTTTAGGAGTTGAAATATAAAAGGAGGGTATAGTTTGGGACATCTCAAAATGGAAGAGTGAATATTCAATTTGGGTTAGAGCTTAATTCAAAAGTTTGTAAGATGCTTTTAATAGGTAAAACAACTGCCAAAGTGAATGAAGTTTAAACCTTTAGTCACATTTTCCTTAGGGGTGGAGCCATTTGAATCAGTAACCTCGCCATTCTTTCGAGATGCAGGTTCTGCCTCTTCAACTTCTGAAGTAGAAGAAATTTCGCTCTTAGGAGCTGGTTTCTCTATCTGTACTTCATCCTTGGTATCCTCAACTTGATTCTCTGCTTCTTCAATTGCTTCACTTCCCAAAGACTTAATCTGATCATCAGCCGATTCTTGAGATGGATCAGAACTTACATTGTTTTCCACTGTATCACAGCAAAATCAGCAATCAGAAATACAAAGATCTAAAGCAGAGTGAATTAAAATAACATATCCTCATTTTCTCTAATTTTTCTCACCAAAGAACTATCGCTTAGTTAGGGATGACAACTTTATAGCATAATGGAACTCCAAAAAAGACACACTAATCATTATATTGCATTAAAAACTGTACTCCCCAAACTTCAATAAAAGAAAGATGGAAATGAACTAATGGAGTTGAATATGCCTCAACTCTCAAGTGGTTCAAAAAAAAAAAAATATATATATATATATATATATATAGTACTTATAAAAAGGTTGTGTTTGACTCTATAACTAATTTAATAGAATCTTGAGCTGCACCCATCTTATGAGTATTCTCTCGCCAATAACCATACGCTAACAGTCTGAAAAATAGATTTTTAGCCTTCATTAATATTGCACAGATCAGAAAGTAATGCCTTGTGCGTCAGTGTTTGTGTGTGTGTATGCATGTGTGTATGCATTCAGATAATTAGTAATGCCTTTGTTTATTATATGCATGTTCACAGATATTCTGTTTCCAATCATCATTTTGTAATCTTTGGGATATCTACCTTTGGAATCTTTGGGATCAGGAACATCAGGTTGTACACCAGTGCTGGCAACACAGCCATTTTCATCAGGAATGGTTCCAACTTCTTCATCTTGAACTGATGCAACAGGAGTTTTATCCTCAGCTAGGGGTGTTTCTACTTGTTCATTAGGGATAGCTCCAATTTCTTCATCTTGAACTGATGCAGGAGAAGGAGTTTTATCCCCAGCTAGGTGTGTTTCTACTTGTACTTCATCTTTTGCTGTGGAATCTTCATCAACTACTGAATTTTCTGAAGTCATAACTTGATCAATTATTTCACTAGTTGATCCAGCTGTTTCATCACTTTCCACCACATCCACTAAGGGAACTTCTGCACTACTTTCTGCAGACAAAACTTCAAAACTCTCCTCTGTTTCCTTTTCTGTGGTTTCCTTGTCCTTGTTTGCAATATCAGCTACTGTATCTGTTTCCTTTTCAACCATTTCATCTACTGCAGTAGAGACAGTGGCCATTTCTTCATCATTGCTAGATGGTTGAACCTCTATTTTCTCTGACTTTTCTCTCTGATCCAAAAATGCAGCAATCTCCTTGTTCTTACGGAAAGCCAATACAAAGGGATTTGTTGCAGCATGCACCTCACCTTGGCTGAACTGTAAGTCCAAGTTGTCATCATCCTCTTCTTTCTTCATAGTCAAGGTTACTTGTCCCCTTTTGATGCGCAACACACGGACTTTGACTTCTTGGCCAACCTGAAGTGATGAGTCTCCCAACATGCTCATAAATCCATCATCAGATTCTTCTGATGTGGGCAAGAATCCTTCTTCTCCCTCAGGAAGAGAAATGAAAGCACCATACCTAGTTAAATTCTTCACAGTGCCCTCTATGTCCTGTCCCTTGACAAATTTTGAGCTTTTCACCTCCTCCTTTTTCTGGCTGGACCGTGAAGCATTCTTCCTGGCAGGCCTTGCCCGATCAATAGTGGCAGGACCATCTTTCCTTGGCTGGCGCATACTAGCATCATCATTTTCACGCATGGAAAGAGATATCCGCCCACTCTCAGTGTTTACTTCAACTAACCTCACCTTCACCTCTTGGCCAACAGAAACAAAACTTGCGACATCCTTAACAAAGCTATTGCTCAGCCTGGAAACATGCACCAATCCATCTGTGAAAGCTCCAATATCAACAAAAGCACCAAATGGTTGGATCGATCTTACTTTCCCAGTAAACATTGCACCAGGAATAAGTTCCTCGTTCTTAACAGGTGGCATCTCACTTTTCCTAACAGGTCTTGTTCGTTTGGACTGAGTTGGTGCAGGACTAGAATCTGATTTGCTAGTCGGTTTTTCGCTTGTTTCAATTGCATCCAATTGTATTTCTGAGCCTCCACTTGAAACTTCTGTCAGAGAAGAATCAGATTCCTCCACTGCTACATCAGTCCCTGTGGCTGATATACGGATTCCTGGTTTTCTATGTAAAGCATACCCTGTTCTGTATGGTGGAAATGATGTAACACAGGTTGACAGAGGTAGGATAAATCTTTGTGAGGGTAAAGCATATCTTGTGTGTTTCCTTGACGATCTGCATCTTGTTAGACTAGCGTTCTTCCTTACTGAAAAGCCAGCTCCGGGAATGAGTGTAACGTTGTTAATAGAACATGGGATCACGGGAGTCATGTTAACTTGAATGGCTAAAGTTAAAGTACAGTCTGCACTAAAATAAGTGTTTCATCTGTATTTTCACCTGCAAGAACATGAATGCTGTGCTCAAACATATAAATTTCCCCGGAGTTTGTGATAAGGCATGAGATACCCAAGCACCAGCATGCTAAAACCAATATGGCTAATATCTTCTATTAATACAGAAATAATCAGTAATTTAATTCAGCAAGCAGAAATTTCAATCACAGACCTAATTCTGGTGATTAAACTTGTTATGCAAATCAAATTTTCATGTTCAACTAAAGGCATGATATGCCAGGCATACTAAAATGCAAGTGTTTATTAGTTGTTTTGCAGAAAATACATAAGTTTCTGAAAATGAAGACAAATGGATTTAGGTGGTAATTTATGTTTTTAGATATTTCACAAATCATTGAGATTTGATAGTTCAATATTTCAATTAGCTTTGACTAGAAGATTCTCAATTAGTCATATTCTCTACATATTTGGCCAAAATCGTAAATTTAAAACATAACACACACATAACATCTTTCATCTAACTGTTCCAGCTGCTGGGAAAAATCTCTATCTTCAAATTAACAAAGTAACATCAACTACAAAGAGAAAGAAATTTGAATTTTTTTCTTTTGAATGGGATATTTGAATTTTTTTTCTTTTGAATGGGATTTCAAAGCAAAGAAACAATAACCAAATTATAACATTGTGCATTTGAACAACATTCTATGAACTAGCAAAAGCCTTGACCTTCAAAGGAAAGACATATCAATGAGCAATTCTTATAAAGTACATTATGAACCAATAAAACACTTAAGATGAAAATTAACCAAATTCTGCTTAACAGAACAGAAGAGTGCCCTATAAAAATCCATTTCGTTCACTGTTTCCTTTCTTTTTTCTTTTTTTATAAGTGGGTTGTTCTATACACTTTGTTCACTCGTACAGTAGTAGGATTTCACTCAAAAACTAAAACCCAACATATCCCTTCCAATTCAATAAACATGCAAAATAAATTCATTGCCAGAATACCATAAAAATTCAACCTGGACATGACTTCTGCCAAAGAGAAGCAAAACAGGAAGAAAAATTGACAACAACCCAACATTAGAAATAACAGAAAAACAGAAAGCAGCTTTAAAACCAATGACCCATTGGCTTATAACAAGCAAAAAATTATACCTTTTAAGAGCTAAAGCTTTCTGGGGAAAAGTTTCAGAACTGAACTAAAAAAAATTAGTATCAGAGAAAAGCCCAAGGTGTTGTTTGGTGGTAGAGCCTATTCATCACAAGAAGAAGAAGAGGGAATAGTGAAGGGTGCGGCTTAAATCCTTATCTTTGGTTTCATTCATGGATGGGAAAAAATTCAAAATATACGACGATGATTATGGTCTCCGCTCGGCTCTTGCACAAGTTTTTTTCTCAGCCTTTAGTTTTTGATTGGCTGAAAAGATAAAAGCCAAGGTGGTTAAGATGGACTTTCATTTATTGGTGGGCCAAAGAAAAACCCAAACCTTTTGTATTAGACACTGAAGTGGCCCTCTCCTTCTTTGTTTTTCTTTCAGAGAAAAATTGGACTTTCGGTCTTTTCAGAGAGAAAAACCCCAAACCCAAACATGCACAAGTTTTCTTTGTTTTATCAGTTACTGAATTCAAATGACGTGTATGGAAATAGACAGGAAGCTGACTGAGTTTTGAAGTAAGATTCACCTACAATATTTCTTATAGGTTAATGGACGTTTTAACATATAAATTCGTAAATTTATAGCTAAACAAAAATGTCATTATTAATTTTTTTTTAAGATGTGATTGGTTATTTAAATGAATTTATCATTTTAAGAAAATCCTAAGCTTGATTAAAGATTTTAAAGAATAAGTTCTGATATACTAAATCAGAACAGAATTTGAGAGTTCGATTACGTGTAAGAAATATGATAGTACCCTATGATACCTATCTTAAGATGATATCATTTAATTTTAAATTATTCTAAAGGTTTATAATTTTAATGCTCTTAAATTTGATATTGAAAATAACTTTTAAAATTCTCCATTAATCTGACAGAATTCTTAAAAATAATTTTTCATCTCGAAAATATTCAATAATCTCATTTGTTTTCTTGAAAATGCTCTGTCGTCAAAAAGCTTAATCAATTTTTTTATCTAAAATATATATAATTCTTCCATCATTTGAGCCTAAATTAAAAATATTTTCTCACCTAAAAAGATCTTAAATAATAATTAATTTATGATTACTAAGAATTTTATCATCAAAATTTATTTTATTTTATTTTATTTATTTTTATTTTTAAAATTTTCATCACTTTGGTCTATTTAGAGAAAATTACTTACTTAGAAATCTCTTAGAAAATTTACCATTTGAAATTTTTAAGATCTCATCCTTGAAATAATTACTATTTCAATTCCAAAATTTATTAAATTTTTATTATTTTATATTTTTTTTAAAAATAGAAAGTAAATACTAATATTATTGAAATTTTAATCTAAAATTTTCTTTCATTCGGGTTAAATTTAGAAAAATTTCTCACTTATGAATTTTATAGAAATTAACCATTTGTAATTTCTAAAAAATTTCATCATTGGATAATTATTTATTTTTTCTCAAAATTTTATTAAAATTTTAATTTTATATATTTTTTATAATTATTTTTATAATTTTTATAATTTTACTTAAAACTTAATCATGCATAATATTATATAAACAAATAAATAAATAAACCATAAAATAAATAAATCATAAAATAATAATCATAAAAAATAAACCAAAATAATTAGCTCACTCTACTCGGCAGTTGGACAGGTTTGGCTTAAGACATAGAAGTGGCTCAAGACAACGCTGCTTAAAGCTCGGCTCAACGGTTAGACAGTTTTGGCTCAATAGCATGTTGGTAATGGGTGGATTGTGATCTGATCGATCTCAAAATGGGAAAACGTGCGAGTCTGAATAAGTTTTAGGATCAAAATAGTGTCGTTTCTTCTTAGTATATAAAGCCCAAATCTTTTTGTTTTTGTTTTTTTTTTTTTCAAAATACCCTTTGTAACTCTTTCTCTAACTCTGTTTTTCTACTTCTCTCTCTAGGATGAATGCCAATCATCTGTTTTTGTCAATCTTTGCCGAAAGCTTGCTAGAGTTTTGCCAGAAACTGGATTTGATTATCGGATTCTAGAAACGGTCGTTGAAAACTAGGTTTCTCATCAAAATCTAGGTTTTTCATTGGAAAATTGTCAGAAAATTCAAATCTTGCTAGAAAATTTAAACGAATTCTGACATTTCAATCATTTAGAATTTTCCTAAGCCACTTTTTAGCCTAATCAAATTCACAATTGCATAAGATCTCTCAAAAATCCCTGACAGAAACTCTATTTTTCCTTTCAAAAATTTTTATTTGCTTACAGATTGTGTAAACACCTCATTTTATCCGAGATTCTTTGTTAATTGAGACCAATTCAAGCTCGATTGTAGGGATTTTTATTCATTTTTATTTCAAAATTTTCTTTCGTATTTATAATTTTTTTTATTTTTATTTTATGGTCTATCTATTGTATTTTTTTCTCCATTATTTGATTAATTAATTAAAAAAAGAGAGAAAAAACCTGAAAGATCGAGATTAGGCTTGGTGATTGTGATGATTGTTATCTAGATGCTAATATTTAGCTTTGGATGCTAATCATAATTGAACTGAAATTTCATCAGCATAATTTTATAAATCATTGTGATTCATCAGCAATGGGCAGCAACAAGGGATCAAGGATCAGGAAAAATCGGGGGAGCAAAAAAATATATTACACAATCTTCACCCATATTTTCCTTCTTTACCATTGCCATCACTCCATAGCTTTATTACTGAGTTCCATTGCAATCAATCTAACCTCACATCCAATCAACTTTTCCATCGATTTCCTATAAACGATTTCATAATCCAACCTTATGTCCAATCAACTTTTTCACACCAATTCCCCACTGTTGTCCATACTACTAGCAACCACCCAAAAGCTCTACACCAATTCTACTGCAAAAATTTTTGCCCTAGATCAAAACCAATATTTTCATAAACCTATCCTTTTCAACACCACAAACAGTACTTAAGAAACCATAAACCTACAAATAGAATCAACGAACACCCACAATTCACCATTAACACAGAACATCAACATCAGTCTAGAGCCTTTCTCATACCACCCTAAAGTTTCCAGAAACCAATCAGCCTTTACCTGCGCCAAAGCCATATACAGAAGCTATCAGCCACAAGAATCGAGACTTGCCACCACCATCAGCTTCTTGTTGGATAGTCACCCATCGTCAGTCAGCCATATCAACATCAATTCAGAAACGTGGCAAAATTAGAAACCAAATATCATAAATGAAAAACAGAGAATCAAACAAAACAAAAAAGAGAGGAAAAAAAAGGGAAACCCGAAACCTACCTTGGTGGCAACAGTGACATACGACGATTGACGTAACTTTTGAAAAATTCGTATAAGAAAAGCGAAGGGATTGACGAAAGAAATAACATACTGAAAGTTGGAGAAGATTCGACAATGGAAGAGGCTAGAATGAAGAAAGAAAAACCCAGAGCTTGAACTTCAGATTTACGCCTTTAGGAAGTGATTTTTTTTTAAAAAAGAGCTCATATTCAAAACGAGAAGAGTAAGAAGCAATAGTGGGGAAAATTTTAGCTTGACCGGTCATCGGACGGTGGTGGAGTATGACGACACAGGTGGTAAAGTGTGACAGCATCGGTGTTAAGATTTATAAAACTTTGAAGTTTTCGATCGGGTTTTCTATCTTTAGAGAGAGAGGGAGAGAAAGCTGAAGGTAGAGAGATAGTGTAAAAATAAGAACTCAAGAATAAAGGGCTTACCTTTGGCTTATATAGCCACATAAAACGACGTCATTTTGGGTATTAGCTAAAAGTAGGATCCACGTGTTTTTAAGTGGGTAACCCGACCCGTATCGCGACCCGCACTAGCAACCCACTTTCATGCTTTTAGCTCCAATCGAGCCGATCCATAAACCAAGCTACCAAGCCGAGCTTTTGGAGCCACTTTCTACCTGAAGTTGCACCCTTGGCTCCAGCTGAGCCAAGTTGCGTCAAGGTTTTTTTTTCATTTATTTATTAATTATTATATTATTATTATCATTATCATTATTATTATTATTATTATTTCTGCTTATTGATTAAATTAAATTTATTTGGTATTTTTTTATTTTTATCTTTTTTTTTGTCAATGATTCTTCTAAAATAAAATTTTCAAAAAAATATTTTTGGAAAAAAGTTGAAAGTATCAATTTTTCTTAAAAATAAAATTTTTAAAAATAAAAATTTCTAAAAGTATTTTGAGAAAAAGTTGAAAGTATTAATTTTCTTTGAAAATAAAATTTTTTTAAAAAAATATTTTTGAGAAAAAGTTGAAAGTATCAATTTTTCTTGAAAATAAAATTGTTAAAAAATATATTTCTGAGAAAAAATTGGAAGTACCAATTTTCTTTAAAAATAAAATTTTTAAAAAAATATTTTTGAGAAAAAGTTGAAAGTATAAATTTTTCTTGAAAATAAAAACCTTAAAATATTTTTGAAAAAAAGTTGAAAGTATCATTTTTCTTTGTATAAAAATATGAGTTTTTTTTATAAAAGAAAAAGAGATTTATATCGAAAGTCGAATTATCATTCCTTTTCCCTTTGATCCTTTTCTTTTCTTAAAAAATTTTTAATGTTAAATCATCCGACGATGGAGCATGTGTAAGTAAACAATAGTTTTCTTACATACTCTTGAGGTGATTGAATTTTTCTTAAGTTTTTGCCAAAAGTGTTGGAGTTCATTAAGAATAATTTTCAATAATTAATTACTTGATAAAATTTTTAAGGCTTATTGTATAACATGAAATTAAGTTGGTACCATCTTTCGATGGGTATTATGAGGGTGGTATAACTTTCTTCACTCGTAACTGAACTTTCGAACTCTATTATGGTTAATAAACCTGAACCTATTCTTTTAGGGAGCCTTAGTTAAGCTTAAGTGTTCCTTGGAAGGATAAATTCTTTAAGTGGTCAATCGCATCTAAACAAAAAGATTGGTGGTGACTTCTTAAGTCAATGTCAAGCAATAGATCCCTAGATCTAGAAGTTATGACAGTTTGATAACTCCGCTGGGGACAGTCGAGAGTCAGCTAGCAAATAAATTCGTGTTATCCAAAAAATTTAATAAAATTAAATTCTTTGTAAGGATTTTTTTTTGCTTTCTTTTCTATTCATTTTATTTATTTATGTTGCAAACTATGTCATTCATAGGCATATGCATAATATGAGATCTATACCTGAGTTTCGTCCCTCTATGAGAGAGTAAAGTACCTATGTTTTTGTAAGATTCTAATATCTCCGCAATGGCTAGTGAAATACTCTTACTCAAATTAAATCCTTTCTGTTAGTAGCTTGGGATGGGTGAAGTTTGAATTGCCTTACTAGTCTATAATGGATGATGATGTAAGAAACAATTTGAGAACTTTTAGTGATTAAAATTGTCTAACCCAGCATATAGTGTACACTTAAGAGGTTAACCTTAAGATAGAGCATTTCTTACCCAATGATAGATATACCTTGAAACTAGGACACAATAAGGGTGTTTATCTAATCATTTTGATTATTTGACTTTGTGCATCATTTTCATTATCATATGTAACATTATACATTTGTATCACTTTCATTTCATTTATGAAACTAACCACGTTGTTTATCTGATTTGGTATATATGCATTATTTCATTCTATGCATCATTTTCATGATCATGTTTTAACATTATCATTTGTATCATTCTCATTTCATCCATGAAGATCCACATTTCATTTATGCATCAGCATATTATACAACATATTATAGTATTTTTAATCATAATTATGGTGCTTAAAGTTTAAAGATAGTCCACCAAGTAACCTATCTCACCAATACAATACAAGGGCTTGAGCCAACCAGATGGAACAAGAAAATTCCAATAGTCTTGAGAGGATAGAGAAAGCCCAAGAGAAGCTTGAAGGAGAATTAAACAGAATTCTAAAGGCCTTGAATAAGTTAAATAAAAAAAAAACAATAGAAGAGAGTGCTAGTCAACAAGACCATCCCTTACAAGAAAAAAATGACCCATTGTACCCTATTAGTTTTGGGCTACTTCAAGCTCAATCTGCACAAGGTCCATCGCTCCAACAGTTCACATATCCTATAAGGTACACATACTTTAAAATACCATCAGTTTTAAATATACCACAGTACCAGAGCTACATAAATCCTGTCTTTACTGGCAGTAGGATCAATACTAGTCCTTAATTTGGATGATTTAGAGGATAAATAAAATTGAGGCCTAAAGAGAATGAGATTTTAAAAACTTCAAAAGTTGAATAAAAAATGAACCTGTTAGAGAAAAGGCTTTGAGTAATGGAAGGAGTTAGTTTTTATGGTTCAATGGATGTAGCTTGGCTCTGTTTCGAAGTTCAAAGTGCTAGAGTTTGAGAAATACGATGGTACAAAATGTTCAAAGATCTACATTACCATGTATTGTCAAAAAATGGCTACCCATACTAATAATGAGAAGTTATTAATGCATGTATTCCAAGATAGCTTCATGGGCTCTACTGCTAGGTGGTATGTCCAATTAGACAAAACCCGTATTCGTTCTTGAAGCGATACGACTCATGCCTTCATTAATTAATACTGGTATATTATAGACTTGGCTCATGATCATCTTTTTTTATAGAATATGAAGAAGAAAGTAATTGAATCATTCAAAAAATATACCCAGAGATTGAAGGACATAGTTTCTCAAGTGTAACCTCCATTAACTGAAAAAGAAACCACTGTATTATTCGTTAGCACTTTAAAATATCTTTATTATGAAAAGATCATAGGAAATGCCACGAAAAATTTCATCGACATGGTAATCTCAGGCGAAATCATTAAGAATGCCATTAAAAATGACAAGTTGAAAGGAGGAGAAACCAAAAAGCTACTAAAGAAGAAAGAGATTGAAGCTCAAGCTGCGAGCCTTGATAGACAGTTCAAGGGATATCAATCTTATCCACAAGGTTACGCCCTATGCTATCTTGTTATGAACAATATCTCACATTACCCTTATCAATCATATCTACAACTAGCTTATTTACCAACTTACCAATCAGTCTTTCAAGTACCTGCATATGATTCTAGTCATATCACTACATTAATTCAAAGCCTAACAATCAAGTGAGTGATTCAAAGAGATCTCGGGATAACCAAGAAATGGCACATATTGATCTTATCTTCATGACTTATATTGAGTTATTCCCAGAACTGATCAAAAATAACTTGGTATCTTTAGTTGTTCTAGAACCATTGAAGCTACCCTATTTAAAGTGGTACGATGCTAATGCGACGTACGATTATCATAATAGGAATGTGGGTCATTCTATTGAAACTTGCCCTACTTTCAAACATAAAATGTAAAGTTTTATCCAAAAAGGCTTAGTGAGTTTTGATGAATTAGGGGGACAAGATGTCAATAAAAATCTTTCACTTGATTGTACAGGAGCATGATTTTAGAGAAAGATGTTAAGGCTGGTTGGAAGCTATTTGTCATTCTAGATTTCTTTCATAGTAATGTTAGTATTTCTTTTATATAATAAGATTTCATTTGTTATCATTTTAATAAAAGACAATTCGATGCATTTCATTACATTTTTTTTTTCATTTAACCATTGTTCTGTGCTTTGTCACTTTTCATAACTTTTCATTTTCATTCCTATTCTCAAAAATGAATGTTTAGACAATGATGCTAACAATAATTTTGAGATTTAATTTTGAAAACTCATTCACCTTGATCTGAAGAGATCATTTGAGTAAAAGAAGCTAGCTACTAGCAGATGTGGAATAGATATGTCTTAAAAATATACAAAATCTACTAGTTTATTTTTTTTCAATAGATGAAATTCAAAAAAAGCATTCACATTTGAGATGAAAAATGACTATATTTTTTTTGTCATTCGAAAAACCATTCATTGTTACCCCTTTGAGCCTATTATGATTTTTTTTCTAAAGAACCCTGACTAAGGATCATCTTTTACACTAGAGGGCATTTTTTTAAAAAAAATGGTAAAAAAAATATAAAAGTCTCAAAGATAGAAAGAAAAGAAAGAAAGAAAAGTAAAACAAAAAAAAAGAGAAAAAAAATAAATATCACACATGATTTGAGATAAAATAAGGAGAATCTTTTTGTGAAGAATGAGATCAATGAAAAAGGAAAAGTAGTGAAATAATGTAAAGTGGGGCAAAATGCCAAGTTACATCAAATATTGAATGATTCTTTGGTTTAAACCTTTTAAAGACATATTTTGAGCCTATTTTATCCATTTCTTTCATGACTCCTTACCATGGCCTACATTACAACTTTGAAAAATTCATTTGGATTAAGTGTGAATGCTCGAATTGAATGATCATATATTGGGTAAAGGCATGCTTATAATGAAATAACGGAATCATATTATATTGAGATTGATGTGTGATAGATATCAATAGTAGATGAAAGATGATAAAAAAAGAAAAAAATGGATGAAAAAATGAAAAAAAAATGAAAAAAATGAAAAAAATGAAAAATGAAAAAATAAGAGAAAAAATGAAAAAATGAAAAAAGGATGAAAAGAAAAAAAAAAAACTCAAATTGAAAACCCGAAAAGACGATTTGGGTAGACAAATCTCTAAGCTGAAAATTGGATGAACAATTCAAATATATGAAAGATTAAGGCATCTAAAGATCTTCCAAAGCTGGGACAAAGTTTGATGAGTTCAAAATGATTTCGACAGTCAATGGAATGAGTTTTTGAAAAAGAATCCTGGATTAGTGTTTAAAATTATTTGAATATTCATTGTTTGAATATGCCACTCATCTCAATGATATGCATCCAACTTGTTTCTTTCTCAATTTATTTTTGTACCAAACTCATCTTCACTGATTACTTTTCTCTTAATTCATCCAGTGCTATTTTATTCTCGTGTCTCCAGAATGAATCAAGAAAATGTATGATTGCATTATCTTTATCATGAATTGAGATGGTGATGAATAAATGATAATATGCATAAAAGATTCGTGCATTCTTTTGAAAGAAATCCAAGATGATAAGGCAAAAATGATGAAAATATGGTGAAAACTTGAGAAAATGACACATGGGATGGCCAAATGATGAACATGGGGATAAATTGCTCAACAAAATGAATAGAAGGCAAAAATCTAAAAAGATGATGTGATCAAGAGATGAATATGGTGATACCTAATAAGGATCAATGGGCGAAATTTATTCTAGAATGGTTAGTGTTGAGAAACTTATGAATGGTGAACGAGTGACGAACATAATATGAAATTTCTAGTGCTAAAAAACGTATGAATTATGATTAAGTGGTATAAGGCAATGGATGAAACTCATTTTAAAATTGTTAGTACTGAGAAGTCTGTGAGTGGTGACCTAACGATGAAAGATAAAAACTTGTTTTGAAATTGCTAATGCTGAAAAACCTATGAATGATGATCAAGTGATGAAAATGATGAAGATCAGTTGATGAAACTCGTTCTAAACTGCTGATAAGCTAAAATGAAAAATTACAAAATGGTGGGGTCTTGAGAATCATGGTACCATATTTTGATTAGGATTTCATGACACGGATATCCATATTACATGCATTGCATTTGCATTATTGTTTGGAGAATATTTGAAACTTTGGTTTGGCTATGCATTTACATTATGCAGTAAATATTTGAATCATGGTTGAGAATATGACATTGTGAGAATCTATATATATTTGGATAAGTTGTATTTTATTTATTAAAAAGAAGTAATAAAATTGCTACAGTACATACACTTCATATATACAATCAAATCATATTCTAACTATTATGCAATATAGCTTTATCTATATTCCACGCATCACACAAAATCTTGTTGATTGGGTCAGCAGCAATCGAATGCAATCTATATAATCGAGTCCTAACAACTTCATTAATCAGCTCATACACTTGGTCTTTCGTTTCTTCTTTATTCTTGAATAATCTTTGGTTCCTTTGTCTCCATATATAGTATATATGAGCATTCCAAATAATGTGCAATACTATTGATATTAGTGCCTTGCCTTTTATCCTTGTCACTGCCTATTTCAATTCTTCAATCCACTCCTCGACTACTTTGTCAATCTTACATGATTACAATATTTTTTCTACACTATTTTTGCATATTCACAACCAAAAAATAGGTGGTCTCTAGATTCCCTTTCATGTTGACATAGGTAGCATCTTTCATCTACCTCTATTCTCTAATTTTTCAATCTATCTTTTGTTGGAAGCCTATTTAGTATAGTCATCCATGCAATCATTAAGTGCTTTAGGATATGATATTGAAACCAGATTAGTCTGTGCCACTCAACCTTTCGTTGCTTAGACCTTATCTCATTTCAAACCGCTATAATAGAATAGCCATTGCTAAGGACAGGCCACACTTCAATACCATTTTTTTAATTTATGAATTGGAGTGTAATAGTTCAGAGTTGAAGTAGTTTCTTCCAGCCTCAACTATTACCCTACTGTGGTTCAACTTGTCATATACTTCTGCCTTTTAAGACATAAGCTTCGATTCAAGCTATCTATATAGATCCTGCTTTTGAGAAAATATAAATATTTCTCATCATGCATGCCTTGTTCCAAGTTAGTGTGTTTTTTATACCCAATCCTCATTTAGACTTAGGATGGCAAACAGTTTCCCAACTAACTTTAGCTCTTTTGGCAGTTCCCTCCTGGCCTTTCTAAAAGAAGCTAAAGCAGAGCTGATTGATCTCTTTTAACACATGCTTAGGCAACATAAAATGTTTACACCAATAATTATGTAAGTTGAAAAGTACTAACTGGATTAGCTGTAGTCTTTCAGCATAAGATAAGTATTTATTAGTCTATCATTTAATCATAGCTATGATCTTCTCAAGCAATGAAGCATAATCTTTTACAGTAAGTCTTCTAGTGACTAATGGGATTTCTAAGTATCTGACAATGAGTAAGCTTACTTTGAATCCTGTGACTTGTTAAATTGATTGGATCTCTTCCCTACCTATTCCTGTGGCATATATCTCACTCTTTTCACAATTTAGTTATAGCCCTGAGAACAAGTAAAAAGCTTGTATAACTTTCTTGACACCAATGATTGAATCCTTGCTTCCCTTTGTAAAAATTTGCAAATCATCCGTAAAATATAAATGTGTTAGCTTGATCTTCTTGCATTTAGAATGATAGGTAAACACTTCAAACTTGGTAGCTTCATTTAGCATTCTTAACAACACATTCATTGCTAGAGCAAATAGATATGAAGAGAGTGGATCCCATTGCCTTATTCTTCTAGCACCTTGAAAATAGCCCACTAGCCTTCCATTAAATGATATAGAAAACATTGGGGTTATAATATAATTGTCGATCTAGCCTATAAATTTTGAAGATAATCCAATGGCTGCCAAAATGTTGTGGATAAAATTCCAATCTAATGTATCAAAAGCCTTTTGCAAATCAATCTTTATAGCACACCTTGGGGATAATGTGGTTCTACCATATCCCCTTACCATCTCCTGTGCCATAAGCACATTATCTGTGATGCTTTTTCCTTTTATGAAAGCACTTTGATGTTTGCTTATGATATTTGGTAGGATATTTTTAAGCCTATTTGCCAAAATCCTAGTAATGCACTTGTAAATAATAGTACAACATGATATGGGCTTGTAATCTCTAATCCTGCTTAGATTTGCACACTTTGGAACTAATGTGATAATGGTTAAGTTAAATGCAGAAAGTATATACCCAGTTTGAAAAAAGTGCAATATAGCATTTGTAACATCCTCACTAATAATGGATCAAGATTGCTTGAAGAAATGGGCTGTGTATCTATAAGGACCAGGATCTTTTTCACTATTCATAAAAAACATAACAATTTTGATTTCTTATTTCAACATTGGACTTATAAGTGCATCTTGATCCACAGCAAATATTGAAGCTTAAAGAATCTATATTGTTGCATTTGCATCATTAAGAAAGCATTTGCGTAATTGATAATGACATTAAGTACATACAAAATTTTGACTTTGGTAAAATTTAAAGCTCATCTAGAAAAGCAATTTTAAGTATTTTAATAAAGTTTTGAATCTTAAATGAGAATCTTTAAGATGTTTTCAAATAAGAATCTTTAAGACTTTCAAATGAAAAGTTTTAAGTCTTAAATGAGAATCTTTAAGTCTTAAATGAGAATCTTTAAGATGTTTTCAAATGAAAATCTTTGAATATTCAAATGAGAATTATTGAGTGTTAAATAAGAATATTTAAGTCTTAAATGAGAATCTTTAAGATATTTTTAAATGAAAATCTTTGAATATTCAAATGAGAATCTTTGAGCATTAAATGAGAATATTTAAGTCTTAAATGAGAATCTTTAAATTTCAAATAAGAATTTTTGAATCCTCAAAAGAGAATCTTTGAATCTTTAAATGAGAATCTTTGAATGTTAAATGATAATATTTGAGTATTAAATGAGAATCTTTAAGATGTTTTCAAATGAAAATCTTTAAATTCAAATGAGAATCTTTGAGTTTCAAATAATAATATTTGAGATACAAAACCCTAAAGTTCGTTGAATGAGAATCTTCGAACTATAATGAAAGTTTTGAACTCTTAGATATGAATCTCCAAAATTCAAACAAAAAGCTTTAAACTTTTTGGATGTGAATCCTAAGGTGAACCTTTGAATTTGAATAAGAAGCTTCGAACTTCTGGATGAGAATCTCTAAAATTCGAATGAGAATGTTTAAATGTTAAATGCAAGTCTTGTAATTTGTAAATGTGAATCTTGAGATTTTACGAATCAAACTCTTGTAAAACTGAAATTTTGAGAACCAAAATTTAGTGGATTCTTATGAAGCTAAAAGGTTCTTGCGAATCTGAACCTTTGAATTTTAAACTCAAATTGTGAATCTTTGAGTTTCTATTATAAATTTTATTAGATCTAATTTACGACTCCTGTAGACATGATTGTCAAAAAGCATTTTTCAAAGTTGTGGTGCCTCTAGTTAGAGGAGCATTTTATTTTTCAAAGTCGCTGAGCCTCTGCTTAGGGGAGCCCTTTATTTTTTTCAAAATCGTTGAGCTTCTATTTAGAGGAGCCTTTTATTTTTCTAAGTTATTGAGCCTCTGCTTATGAGAGCCTTTATCTTTTCAAAAATTGTCAGCCTTTGCATATGAGAGTTTTGTGCCATTCAGCAAGTTTGAGTGTTTGATTAAAAAAATAAAAAAATAAAAAAAACATGTCGAGCTGATTATCTAGATATGAAGGGTGTTTACGTCTTTACACAATTTCTGTTGCACGAGAACTACGCAAAAAGGGACAGTTGTAGGCACCTCATTTTATCCGAGATTTTTTATCAATTGAGACTAATCGAAGCTCGATTATAGGGATTTTTATTCATTTTTATTTCAGATTTTTCTTTCATATTTATCACTTTTTTATTTTTATTTTATGGTCTATCTATTGTATTTTTTCTCCATTATTTGATTAATTAATTAAAAAAAGAGAAAAAAGCTGAAAGATCGAGATTAGGCTTAGTGATTGTGATGATTGTTATCTAAATGTTAATATTTAGCTTTGGATGCTAATCAGAATTAAACTGAAACTCTATCAGCATGGTTTTATAAATCATTGTGATTCATCAGCAATGGACAACAACAAGGGATCAGGGAAAATTAGGGGAATAAAAAAATAGATTACACAATCTTCACCCATCTTTGCCTTCCTTGCCATTGCCATCTCTCCATAGCTCTATTACTGAGTTCCATTGCAATCAATCCAGCCTCACATCCAATCAATTTTTCCACTAATTCCTTGTAAATAATTTCACAATCGAGCCTCACATCCAATCAATTTTTCCACTAATTCCTTGTAAATAATTTCACAATCGAGCCTCACATCCAATCAACTTTTCCACCAATTGCCTGTAAACAATTTCACAATTCAGCCTTACGTCCAATCAACTTTTCCACCACCAACTCCCCACTGTTGTCCATACTACCAGCAACCACCCAAAAGCTCCACACCAGTTCCACTGCAAGAACCTCTACCCCTAGATCAAAACCAATATTTTCAGAAACCTATCTTCTTCAACACCACACACAATACTCAAGAAACCATAAACCTGTAAATAGAAAATGAACACCCATAATTCACCATTAACATAGAAACATCAACAGCAGTCTAGAGCCCTTCTCATACCACTCTAAAGTCTATAAAAACCAGTCAGCCCTTGCTTGCGCCAAAGCCACATACAGAAGCTGTCGGCCACAGGAAACAAGACTTGCCACCACCATCAGATTTTTGTTGGATAGTCACCCCTCGTCAGTCAGCCACATCAATATCAATTCAGAAACGTGGCAAAATTAGAAACCAAATATCAGAAAACGAAAAGTAGAGAATCAAACAAAACAAAAAAGAGAGGAGAAAAAAGGGAAACCTAAAACCTACCCTGGTGGCAATGGTGACAAACGACAATCGACGTAACTTCTAAAAAATTCATACAGTGGAGGTGAAATGATTGACGACAGAAACAACATACTGAAAGTTAAAGAAGATCCGACGGTGGAAGATGCTGAAATAAAGAAAAGAAAACTCAAAACTTGAATTTCATATCTACGTCTTTAGGAAGTGATTTTTTTAAAAAAGAGCCCATATTCGAAACGAGTAGAGTGAGAAGCAGCAGTGGGAAAAATTTTGGCTTTACAGGTTGCCAGACAGTAACGGAGTATAGTGACGCATGTGACAGAGCGCAACGACATCGATGTCGAGATCTGCAAACCTTTGAAGTTTTTGATCGAGTTTTCTATCCTTAAAAAGAGAGGGAGAGAAAATCGAGGGTAGAGAGATAGTGTAAAAGTGAGAATTTAAGAATAAAGGGCTTACATTTGGCTTATATAGCCACATAAAACAACGTCATTTTAGATATTAGCTAAAAGTAGGATCCGCGTGTTTTTAAGTGGGTAACCTGACCCATAACGTGACCCACACTAGTAACCCACTTTTATGCCCTTAGCTCTAGTCGAGCTGATTCGCAAACCAATCCGTTAAGTCGAGCCGAGTCAAGATTTTTTTTCATTTATTTATTTATTTATTATTATTATTATTATTATTGCTTATTGATTAAATTAGAATTATTTGATATTCTTTTTTTATTTTTATCTTTTTTTTTGTCAATGATTCTTCTAAAATAAAATTTTCAAAAAAAATATTTTTAGGTAAAAGTTGAAAATATCAATTTTTCTTGAAAATAAAATTTTTAAAAATAAAAATTTCTAAAAGTATTTTGAGGAAAAGTTGAAAGTATCAATTTTTCTTAAAAATAAAATTTTCAAAAAAAAATATTTTTGAGAAAAAGTTGAAAGGACCAATTTTTCTTGAAAATAAAATTATTAAAAAAGAACATTTTTGAGGAAAAATTGGAAGTATCAATTTTTCTTGAAAAAAAAAACTTAAAATATTTTTGAGAAAAAGTTAAAAGTATCAATTTTTTTGTATAAAAACATGAGTTTTTTTTTTACAAAATAAAAAACAGATTTATATCGAAGTCGAATTATCATTCCTTTTTCCTTTGATCATTTTCTTTTCTTAAAAAAATTTAATGTTAAATCATCCGACAATGGAGCCTCTGTAAATGAAACAATAATTTTCTTGCATATTTTTTAGGTGAGTGAATTTTTCTTAATTTTCTGCCAAAAGTGTTGGAGTTAATTAAGAATAATTTTCAATAATTAATTACTTGGTAAAATTTTTAAGGGTTATTGGATAATACGAAATTAAGCTTTTACCATTTTTCGATGGGCATTATGAGGGTGTTATAACTTTCCTCACTCGCAATCGAACTTCAAACCTTGTTATGGTTAATAGACTCGAACCTATTCTTTTAGGGATCCTTAGTCAAGCTTAGGTGTTCCTTAGAAGGATAGATTCCTTAGGTAGCCAATCGTACCTAAACAAAAAAGATTGGTGGTAACTCTTTAAGTCAATGTCAAGCAATAAATCCATAAATCTAGACGTTATGACAGACTGCTTTGGTATTTTTTGTTTCTGTGTCCCAACTCCCTATTGATAACAAGTCTATTTATAGAGACATTTAGGAGAGTTTCTGATTTACTATGATTCAATCTTCAACAAGATTTTTGTGTTAAAAAAACCAAGATTTATCCTTTACAGATTAAATCTTATTCTAATTTGATAACACTTATCCTTCTCATGGCAAAACATTTTTTTTATTAAACTGAAAAGATAAATAAACTATAAATAAAATTAAATTAAATTTTAAACCTTGGATAGAACGGATTGTTTACAACTATCCTTCTTTGCGCATTTTTTGAGTAATAAGAATTATGTAAGGATATAGACATTCATTACATCCGGGTACAACTTAACAACAATTACAAAATCTCGAAACTCCAAAGATTCATAATTTAAAATATTCAAGAATTTCGCAATCCAACAATTAGTAATGCAAGTTAAAACTCAAATATTCACAATTTGAGTTCAAAAAATCATCATTTCGAAATTCAAAGGTACGCAATTCAAAGATTTGTAAGACTTTCAAATTCATAATAATTTTTAGATTCGCAAAAATTTCATATTTGCAAAAATTTTCATATTCATAATGATTTTCAAATTCGCAAAGAATTTGATTATCAAGATTTTAGTTTCACAAGAATTTATTCTCAAAATTTCAATTTTGCAAGAATTTGATTCTCAAAATTTTAGATTCACAAGAACTCATATTCACAAAAACTTAGATTCGCAAGAATTTTCAAGTTCGTAAGAGACAAAGATTTACAGATTTTCTATTTCACATTTGAGAGATTCACATCCAAAGTTCAATTCAATGATTCACATTAAAATTACAAGGTTTACATCCAACTTTTAAAGATTTACATTCTAAAATTCTAGAGATTTGCACCCAAAAGTTAATGATTTTATTTTTTTTTAACACTTCTAAAATTTTAAAGATTATCATTCAAAAATTTTAGTGTTTCACATCCGATATTCCTAACTTAAAAACTTTAGGATTTCATCCAAAATTTCAAAGATTTTCATTCGAGTTTAAAGATTCACATTCAATCAATTTTTAAGTTTCACATCTAAATTCAAATGTTTATATTCCAAAAATTTAAGGGTTTACATCCAAAATTTTAAAGTTTTTCATTCGAAAACTTTTGGTGATTTACATTTGATACTTCAAAGATTCAGATTAAAAAAACTTTAAAGATTCACACAAATTCTCAAGATTCCTATTTAAAACTCAAAGACAAAGATTTTCAATCAAATATTCTCATTCAAAACTTCTTAAAGATTTTCATTTAAAACTCTTTAAAGATTCTCATTCAAAGCTCAAAGATTCTCATTTAAAACTCCTTAAAGATTTTTATTTAAAATTTTTTAAAGATTCTCATTTAAAACTTTTTAAAAATTCACATCATTTTTAACATTAAAAATGCTCTTTTAAAAGGCTCCATAACTTTAGAATTTTAAATGTTTTCTTCATCAAATATTTTTTCATTTAAGGATTTTAACCTTATCTTAAAAAGCTTTCCTCAAAAAATTCAAAATTTTTTGTCATGAAAATTCTCAATCTTTCATCAAAATTAAAATTTTGTATATAAAGAATATCATGATAATGATACAAATGTAACAGTCTAGATTCTCATAATAATGCAGATGCCATCTTTTAAACCATGATTCAAATATTCACTGCATTATGCAAATGTATAGCCAAACCAAAGTTTTAAATATTCACTAAATTAGGTACATTTATTGTTCAAATAACAATGCAAACGTAATGCATGTAATGCATATGTCACTAACATTAATGTCATTAAATTTTAATTAATTATGGTAATATAGTTTGCAAGACTCCATCATCTCATATTTTCTCTTTTTAGTTTTTCAACACTAATAATTTTAGAACAAATTTAATCAACTAATCCTTATTATTTCCATCATTTGATCACAACTCACAGGTTAGGTCGACCAATTCATCACTTGGTCATCCCATTTGTCCTTTCAAATTATTTTTTCAGGCTTTTTTCATCTTTTTATTTTCCTTTTACCTACTGAATTTTTTTTGCAAGGAATGCAAGAATCATTTATGAACATTATCATTCATTAATTATCATTTCAAATCATGATAAATATAATGCAATAATACATTTTATCAATTTATTCTAGGGATGTAAAAATAAGAGAGTATAAGATGAAATAAGAAGAAATATAATCAATATAAGAATGAGTTTGGTATAAAAATAAATAGGCAAAAGAACAAACTCAAAACATATTACTAGGGATAAGTATTGAATGGTACAACAATGTCCAAACAATGAATACTTAGATAATTTTTAACATTAATTTAGAATTCTTTTTCAAAAACTCATTCTATTGACTTTCAAAATTATTTTGAGCTCATCAAACTTTTTCTCAACTTTAGAGAATCTTTAGATGTCTTTAATCTTCCATATATTTGATTACCCATCCAACTTTCAGCTCAAATATTTTTCTACCCAAATCGCCCTTTTAATCTTTCAATTTAAGTATTCTTTTTCTCTCTTTTTTTCATTTTTTTCACATTTCTCATTTTTCACTTTTTTTTTCATTTTTTTACTTTATTTATTATTGATATCTTTTACACATCAATCTTTAAAATATAAGAACACAGCTTGATTTCATTGCTTTATCATAAGTATACCATAGCCCAATACATAGTTATTCAATTCGAGCATTCATATTTAATCAAAATAAACTTTTAAGGGTTGTAATGTAAGTTATGGTGAAAGATTATGAAAGAAATAGATAAAGGATCAAAACTTATGTTTAAAAGGTTCAAACCAAAAAATCATTACTTATCATTTGAAGCAACTTGGTACTTTACCCTATTTTACATCATTTCACTACTTGTTTCTTTTTTTCATTCATCTTATTTCTTACAAAAAAATTTTCATTACTTTCTCCAAATAATTTGTAGCATTCATTTTTTTTGTTTTTATTTTTTTACTCTTTTTTTTAAGTCTTTTGTGATCTTTTAACTATTTTCCTTTTTCAAATAGGTTATTCTCAAAATTTATCTCCCAGTATGTAGCGTGATCCTTAGTTAGCGTTCTTTTAGAAAAAAAATTATAATAGGCTTAAAAAGGGTAGCAATAGATGGTTTATGAATGGTAAAAGAAAGATGATTATTTTTCATTTCAAATGTGAATACTTTCTTTAAAAATCATCTATTGAATAAAGACAAACTCATGAATCATTATAAAAGACTATATATTTTCAAGACATATCTATTTCATATATGTTAGCAGCTTAGTTTTTTGCTCAAATAGTCTCCACATATCAATATGAATAAGTTCTGAAAATTAAATCTCAAAATTATTGTTTATCATTGTCTAAACATTCATCATTTAGAATTTGAGAATGGGAATAAAAAGACATGAAAAAAAAACTAAGCATGGTTGGAATGAAAAAAAATATATAATGAAATGCATTAACTTGCCTTTTGTTAAAATGATAAAAAATGAAGTCTTATTACATAAAAAAATCTTAACATTACTCTGAAAGAAAATCTCAAAATGACAAGCAACATCTAACTAGCTTTAACATCTTTATCTTTTCTAAAATTATGCCTTAATGTGATCAGGCAAAGGGTTTTCATTGACATTCGGCCTCCTTGATTCGTCAAAACTCACTAAGTCTTTTTAGATCAAACTTTGCACTTATATTTAAAACCATGGCAAGTTTCAATAGAATAACCCATGTTTTCATTATGGTAATCGCATGTGGCATTAGCATCATACCATTTGGGATAAAGTGATTTCAATGGTTCTAGAATAACTAAAGATACCAAGTCATTCTTGATCAATTTTGAGAACATCTTAGTATATATCATTGGAATAGGATCAATGTGGGCCCTTTCTTAGTTATTCTACGATTTCTTCAAACCATTTACTTAGTTGTTAGGCCTTAAAATTGATTTAGTGATATGACTAGATCCATATATAGGTATTTAAAAAATTTACTGATAGGTTGGTAGGTAAAATGATTGTGAAATAGGTTGATAAGGGGCTACACAATACCATTAATTATGGGTAATAAACAAGATAAATAGGTAGTGGATATAGAGCATAGATTTTGAATTGTTGCCGATCGAAATTCACAGCTTGGGCTTTGATTTTTTTCTTTTTTGGCAACTTTTTTTTCTTGGTATTGGTGGTCTATTCTTCTTTAAGCTTGCCATTTTTAATGATATTTTCAATAATCTCTCATAAAATCATCATATCAACAAAGTTTTTCATTGCATTCCCTATCATTTTCTCGTAGTAAAGAGTTTTGAAGGTATTAACAAACAAAACGATGGTTTTTTCTCAGTCAAAGGTGGTTAAACTTGAACAATCATGTCCCTTCACCTTTGGGCATACTTCTTAAATGATTCAGTCTCTTTCTTTTTTATATTTTACAAGAAAACATGATCAAAAGCTAGATCTATTATATGTCGATATTGACTAATAAAGTCATAGGCCATCTCACTCTAGAAATGAATGTGGGTCATATCCAACTGGATATACTATCTAGCAGCAGAGCTAGTAAAGTTATCTTAGAATATATGCATTAGTAGCTTTTTATTATTAGCATAGACAGTCATTTTTTTACAATATATAGTAATGTGGGTTATTGGACATTTTGTATCATCATATTTTTTGAACTCAGGTACTTTGAATTTTAAAAGAATAACAACATCTGGAACTAAACAAAATCTAGCAGCATCTATAAACCATAAAAACTAATTCTCTCTACTGCTTACAACCTTTCTTTAAGCATATTTATTTTCTTATCAGCTATTGAGTTCTCTGACGACTCGATCGCTTTTGTTTTAGTTTTTTTTCTTAAAACATCTAGGTTAGGGACTTGGACTGGCTCTATTATCTTTTCAGTAAAAATAAAATTTACATAACTTCGGTAATGCTTTAGATTAGAAACTGATGGCATTCCAGGAATGTATACCCTATAGGGTATGTAAATTACTGTGGTGGTGTATATTGTGTAGATTGGGCTTAATATGGCACATAACTAGGATGAAAAAGAGGATCAACAACATCCTGTGATTGATGGTTTTATTGGCTGGCATCTTTTTTTATGACCTTCTATTTGTTTAACTTGTTTAGGGTTTCTAAAATTTCATTCAACTCCTCTTCAAGTTTTTCTTGGGTTTTTTTTTTATTTTTTAGATGATTTACATTTTTTGTTCTATTTGTCTGGCTCAAACTCTGATATTGTATTGATGGTGAATGGGTTGAACTAGGTTTTTAGATAATGGAGCTATTTTTGAACCTTAAACCATAATTAGCATGCTTTATTACTAAATGTGTATGCGAAAAAGCTTTTTAACCTAATTTTTTAAAGAATCCTATGTGTAGGAATGAATACCTAAATAATGTATGAATGCATGTACCGATGTGTCACATTATGATGCATAGATGAATACATATGTTAGTGAAGTTGGATTAAAACATAACATATAACATACAACAACTTAATAATAGATAACGATCAACTAACAAAGTTCACTTACATGTCCTAACTAGGGTTACATTCTAATGATGGGTAGATAAAGCTCTGACCTAAGGTTAGCTTCTTATATTTTATTACATGTGGCTTGGGTTAAATCTAAAGGTTTTCAAATTGTTCTCACATTATTGTCTATCATAGACTAGTAAGACACTCAAATCTTCGCCTATCATAGGTTATAAATAGAAAATATTTAATTTGAACGAGAGTATTTCGTTAGCCATCATGAAAATTATCATCTCACGAGAGCGTAGATACTTTACTCCTTCCTAAGAAAGACAGAGCTTGGATATAGAGCTCATAGTGTATGTGTGAAAGAACACATATATCTTTATTTACAATTTTCACAAGCCAAGTCAAAAAATAAAAGAATGAAAATAAATGCAAACAAAAACGATGAATAATTTAAGACCAAGCAAACCAAAAATTAGGATAATTAATTAATGGCCTGACTTTCAGAGTTTCCAATAGAGTCATCAAACTGTTTTAACATATAGATTCATAGATCTATAACTAGACGCAACCTAAGGAGTCGCTACCAATATTTTTTTAAAGTGTGATTGGCCACCTAAGTGAATCTATCATTTTAAGGAGATCCTAAGCTTGACTAAGGATCCCTAAAGAATAAGTTTCAATCTACTAATCAGAATAAGACTTGAGAGTTCGATTATGTGTGATGAAGGTTATAGCACCCCTACAACACTCATCCTAAGATGGTACCATTTAATTTTAAATTATTCCAAAGGTTTATAGTTCTAATGGTCTTAAATTTGATATTGAAAATAACTTTTAAAATTCTTCATCAATTTGACAAAATTCTTAAAAATACTTCCTTATCTCAAGAATATTCAAAAATTTTATTTGTTTTCTTGAAGAGGCTCCGTAGTCAGAAAGCTTAATCAATTTTTTATTGACAAAATATATATCTAATTTTTCCACCATTTGGGCCTAAATTAGACATATTTTCTCACCTAAAAAGATCTTAAATAATCATCCATTTACGATTACTAAGAATTTCTTCATTGAAATTTAATTTATTTTTATTTATATTTTTATTTCTAAATTGTCCATCATTAGGGTCTATTTAAAGAAAATTCCTCATTTAGAGATCTCTTAGAAAATTTATTATTTGAAATTTCTAAGAAACTCATCTTTGGAATAATTGCTATTTCAATTCCAAATTTTATTAAATTTTTATTATTTTATATTTTTTTTAAAAAAATGAAAATAAATATTAATGTTATTGGAATTTTAATCTAAATTTTTTCTAAATTTAACTCCATTTGAGTTAAATTTAGAAAAATTTATTACCTAAGAATTTTATAGAAATTAATCATTTGTAATTTCTAAAAAACTTTATCAATGAATAATTATTTATTTATTCTCAAAATTTTATTAAAATTTTATTTTTATATTTTTTTATAATTATTTTTCTAATTTTTCTAATTTTTCCTAAAATTTTATCATACATAATATTATACAAATAAATAAATAAATAAATCATAAAATAAAAATTATAAATAATAAATCAAAATAATCGGCTCACTCAGCTCAACGGCTGGATAGGTTCGGGTCAAGATAGGGCGACTCGAAGCTCAGTTTAATGGCTGGATAGTTTCGACTCAACATGTTGGTAATTGGTGGATTGCGACTGAATTAGGTCCCAAAATGAAAAAACACACATGTCTGAATAAGTTTTATGATTAAAATAGCGTCGTTTCTTCTTAGTATATAAAGCCCAAATCCTTTTTTTTTTTTTAAGAATACCCTTTTTAACTCTCTCTTTAACTTTGTTTTTTTGCTTCTCTCTCTAGGATGAATGCTGATCGTTGATTTCTATTAATCTCTATCTAAAGCTCACTGGAGTCTTGCTAGAAATTGGATCTGATCATCAAATTTTAGAAACGATTGCCAAAAACTAGATTTCTTATCGAAATCTGGGTTTTTCATTGAAAAGTCATCGAAAAATTCAAATCTTACTGAAAAATTTAACCAAATTCTAAAAATTTCTAAAATTTTTCAAAATTTTAAAAAATTAAAAAGAAATACCAATTTTGACCCTTCATTTCCTAAACCACTTTTCAACCTAATCAAATTCACAATCGCACAAGATCTACAAAAAAATCCCTAACAAAAACTCTGTTTTTCCTTCCAAAAATTTTTATTTGCTTACTAACTACTTTGGTATTTTTTTGTTTCTCCGTCCCCACTCCTTATTAATAACATGTCTATTTATAGAGACATTTAGAAGAGTTTTTGATTGACTATGATTCAATCTTCAATAAGATTTTTATGTTAAAAAAATATTTATCTTTTACATATTAAATCTCATTATAATTTTGATACACTCATCTTTCTCATGACAAAACATTTTTTATTTTTTATACTTTTTTATTAAACTAAAAAATAAATAAATTATAAATAAATAAAAATAAAATTTAAACCCTAAATAAAATGAAGTATCTACAATGAAAATCATATCATATTTCTTCAAAAATGTCAGTTCATACACTGGAACTGATATATATATATATATATATATATATATATATATAGAGAGAGAGAGAGAGAGAGAGTTTAAAAATCAAACTTTTGATTCGATCTGCCTCAACATTCATATATGTATATCAAGTCAGGTCAATCCCCAAAAAGACATGGCTAAGGTTACAAACTGAGAAACAAGCTCTTTTAAACCATTTTCACATTTCCCACATCAACCGTGATGGCAATATTTAAAAAAAAAAAAATAGAGTAATGCTGTCACTTTCTTGACTTATTTTTGTGATGAATCAAAACTCCTTTTTGTCACCTAAAACATTTATAAATTATAATGGTAAAGAGCTGCAAAGTTTGAAGTTGAACTCAGAAAAACTATAATATATATTTGTTCTTTGTACACATGCATGCGTGCAAGCTAGCTATATATTAGGCTTTTTTGTACCTTAAAACCTAGAGTTAGGCAGCGGAAACCAAATTCCACAGATTCATAATCAAAGTATAATAAACTAATAATGTGAGCATGGGCAGAAATTATAAACAATATTTCAACACTTGGAGGCTGGAGGAGAATGACCTCATATACCAAGCATAACAGTGCAATCGCATTATAAATTTTGAAGTTTGTTGAAGTTCATACATAGGGCTGATACGCTTTCTCAACCCTATATGTAGGGCTGATACTGCTTTTGTTCCCATTGCTAGATATCAGAGTTTTATATAAACCTGCCCACGTGGGAAGGTGACAAATTGTGGCTCATTTCCATTTGTCAGAACCGCCTGCAATTTGCTCATCTTGAGTCTAGTTAAAGGCTTAAGCAAAAGAAAAAAAAAAAAAAGTTCCCTTTAAAGGCTAATGCAGATCTAAATATTAATAGCATTTTTCTTCAAAAAAAAAAAAAATTTTTTTTGTTTTCCTTATTTTCCCTACATAATCTAAAATTTAACCTTGAAACTATATCCACCTTGCCTTTTAATTATCAAATGTTTATTGAGCTTGAGAACTTGAAATCTGTTTAAAAGAAAAGGCTAAAGGTATAAGTAGCGATGTTTGTAGGTTAGATTAGGTTTAAGTTGGATTTAGCATGATATTTTAATATTTTAAATAAATTTAGATTCGATTTGATCTAATTTTTTTAATTTTATTTTTTTGTCTAAAATCATTCTTAAATGTAATAATAAAAATTTAAGTCCGTTCAAAACATTAGTATTTAAATTAAAAAATAATTTTTTTATTTTATTTTATAAATTATTAATTTTAATTAAATTTATGAGCCATTTAAGTTTGAATTCAATTTAATTTTGTTGAATGTAATTTAAAATTGAATCATTATTTTAATATTTTGCATTAAAAAATTAGGTTTTATCCTATTATAAATAATAAAGCAAATGAATCTTATCCTATTATAATAAAAATATTTTTAAAATTTTTGGATCGGGCTTTAGTTTTAAATAATGAAACCCAAGCCCGATTTTTTTTTTATCGAACCTCATTTATTTGTTTAGGCTTTTTTAATGAATTTAATATTCATGACCAAACCTTTTAAAATTTTAAACGAGCTTTTAGGTTTAGGCAAACAGCCTGGCCCTTGAACAAGTCTAGGTATAAGACTAAAAATAAAATACTTTATCCATTTATCTAATTACATAAATTGACTTTATGATTTGCAATTGATATTAGTTGAGTTGATAATGATAAAATATTTCATTTTTAAGGTTTAAATTTGATTTTTATTGATTTTTACTATTAACAATCTTTTTTAATGAATAAAAAATTTAATATAAGTTGTTATTGAAACTTGCAACATATCTAATTAAACTCGATGATTTGCATATTTATTTTATATAAAATATTAAAATTCATGCATTTATATCGTATTTTATACAAAAATTATATATCACAATTATATCAACATAAAAATATAAAATTTATTTTTTAATTATGTTAATTTCATATATAATTATTGTTAAAATTTTAAATCACGTATTTTATTTTCATATCGTGTTATTGTATCGTATTTTAAATTGTCAAATCTATATCTAATGATTGAAATAGTTTTCCCTTATTTATTTAATTGATTAAAAAATTGTCCCTATGATGAGGCAGCAAAATAACATTTACTTATTCACTTGAGCTTAATTATTATACCTTTAGATGATTGAACCTCTATTTGTTAAAATAAAAAAATAAAAAAAAAACTTCTTGTTTATGTTTAGGCACTATATATACCAGACTTGTGAATTAATCCCCACTTATTGATAGTCATAGAAATAACCAATTATATTTTCACAAAAATTTGACTTGTTCCCCTCAAATTAATTACATGCCTACTCGAATAAATAAAACAAGCATACAAGCTAGTTGGATTGACATATGTACTTAAAAATTTTGTATTGAAGCTATCAAAATATACGTGGTGCAAATTGTTTTTAATACAATAAAACTCCCAAGTGGGCAAATATCAATATTTTTAAAGCCTTTCTTGACATAATTGATTGACAACCCGCAGTATATAGTTATAGCAAATAAATGGTAATAGGAAGGAATCAATACTTACTAGCATTTTAAACCAAGAGATTTAGGTAATCATTCAGGATTTTTAAATCAAATAACATCAGAAACCATATCCAAGATAGATCATAAGAGTACTGGGATGTTGGTTTTATCGGTGGTATTTTCAATGATATAGGGAGACAATGAGGACCGAATTCATTGATAGTGCCACATTTCCAAGTCATCAATGGGGCCCTTGAAAAGGGTTTTCTTTCTTTCTTTTTTTTTTTTTTCTCCCAATTAATAAGCTGCCATATCCAAAAGAAACAGGTGTTGAATTTCTGCATCATCTTCCACATGTTGGTTAGGAGCTCTCCTTGCAGTTTCCAAGGTACGTCATTTTCCAGTTGTGCCAACACTCCATCAGCTTAATCATACAATTCTTAGAGACTTCTTGCATATAAAAAATATGCAAGAAAATCTTCCACCTAAGCTAAACATGGATTTAAGGATTATTTTTCCTTGGCTCAGCTCTCTGCAGAACTGATTAAAGAGATCTAGGCATCCTCAAAGTATGCATTTTAGTATATATTTTTGTTAAAACGCACATGATCCACCAAACATATAAGCTGTACAATTAGTTGAATATATATATATATATAATATAGCTTTTTACACATGCAAATATTGTGGATAATTTCTAATTTATTAAGAATTTGGAGTTGTTGGCATTGTATTGCAAGCTAGGAAGGAATAAACACAGGAATCTTAACAATGGGGAAATTAAATTTAAAGATATACAATGAAGAATCCAATAGATATTACTCCATGGAGACTCAACGTTGAATAGCACCATTCTTAAATAAATGTGGCTCAAAGATACAAAACTTAAGCCTCAGCACTTTTATTTGCTGCAAGATCAAACTTCAAGAAGAAAATTTTTGTAACATATTAAACACATGCATTAAGGACATTAATCTCCACATTTCAGGAAAATTTGAGTTTAGATTTTGTTAGTGACACATTATGGTATAAAATATGATCCATGACATTTGCATGGTTGATCAGAATGTTTTCACATAGCTTCTACTATTTTAATGTAATTTAATTGGAGGAAATCAAAGCACACCAAAATGGAAAATCAATATTCTAAACTTCTAGAAGAGACTTGAAGTTGCAATTCCCTGCTTTGGTGCAATGAACAACTGATCCTCCTCTCATAAAGGGCCTAACTTTTCATTTTCAAACATATATATATATATATGTATGTATTAGATTAAAAAAAATTGCAAAGTTATGGCTTTAAATGTTTTTTTTATAAATATGGTACATATCTTTCTTGCGAAATAATGGGGCAATGGCATGCATGATCTGACTTCTTTTTATGCACTTTTCCATATCATGTCAATTGAAAACCCATTTGCAATAAGAAACGACCATATACATTGTTTTAAACAAGAAAGTTTAAATGCAAAAAAGAATGTTAATAGTCTAAAAGTTGAGATCACATATCACACTAAGTGATGGTGGATCAATCTCTTCCAAGAATCTTAGGTTTTCAAGTCCTGCATATAATTTTTACCTTAAAAGCTAAGATATATACCTAGACTTTATTCTCCCACATCTCTTAACCTTAACTGTAAATTTGAGGAAAAAAACGAAAAAGAAATAAACAGATAAAGAAAAGTAAAAAAAAAATTTTAAACTTAATTTAGTAGATTTATACAATTATTCTTGAGAGATTACATCAAATGAAAATATAATTCGAATTATAATATTTGCAATTTCTTTTTAGTTTTATCTATGACCTTCTTTATTAAAAAAAAAAATTTATTGAATTAGAAGAGTAATATTTTGGAGCAAGTCCCAAAGAAAGGTTGAATCTCATATAAAATGGGATTCAGGAGGCCGGAGTGAGAGGCTGCTTCCTTTGGATGGTTTTATTATAATAAATAGTAATAAATAAATAAACTATATACACAGAGCGATTTCTTAGGGATTACATTTGCTTTGCAAATCGTGTGAAGTAATGCAACCTGTAAGGGTTTGCATGTGCCCACAAATCTATAGTAGATATGATGTTCTCTACATCTCTCTCCACTACACTTTGTCTTTGTTTTTTTCTAATATTTTATCATTGCTCTAACTACATCACTCATCAAATCAACACCAAATCAACATAATCCCCTTTTTTTTTCTACTCTGTTTATACATTTATTACTTCCATATAACATTATATTAAGCATATAATTATTACAATGTGGTTTAAAATATTAAGCCATCCCAAAATATATTAATTTATAATTTCTTACCTATATATATATTCTTTGGGGGTCGGTTGGTCTTACCAAGTTAAATCCCATGAAGACTTTCTGGCAGTTTTAGGCTTAGGTTAAGCTTTACATTGGTTATCAGCTGCATATGTTTACTTCTTCATTAAAATTTAGCCTATAATTTTATATGATTTATTCTAATTAATGATTGTTAACTTGGATTTATTGAAATTTGAAAGAATATTCATGCATCATCATCGAACGATTACACATGACAAAATGCTATTAATGAATTCGTGATAAATTAATAATTTTATTATTTTAAAAAGATATTTTTTGTCGATCATCTTATTCACGACATGAAATTAAATAAAGTATAGTTGAAAATAATAATTTTTGCAACAAAGCTATAGCATTGGTAATCGAATAAGTTTTATTTATTGGACCGCATGCAGAGAGACCATAAGAATAACAAATTCATGAAACAAAGTAAGTGTTGGATTTCTGTGATACATGTTTTAACCAATATTTTTAGGATGTTTTATTAATAATATCCGAATGCTCATTTGTTTCAAGCATCTTTGGGAAAAAAAAAAAAAAACCAAAAATGACGTGGAGAGTGGAGAAGCTCAATTTTATATAATTAATTAATAAACCTTTGAATTGGGATTCATAATTTGACCAATGATGCCACGCCCCTATTTGACTTATACTTAAAGCTTTTAATGTTGTAAAATTCAATAGCAAAATTTATCTTCTTTATGTATAAGTACCCATTCAATGTATGTATTTTAATGAAATCTCATATATCGATGCATGGCATAAAATCTCCATCATAAAGCCTTTTTTTTTTCTTTTGAAACAATCATAAAACTTTGTTTGGTTTATCTGCATTTTCATAAAACTAATAGATTAATTAAGAAATCACAACGTTACAATCAATTTTAGTTGTTTTTTTCTTCAAAAGTATAAAAACCAATAGATTTATTTTTTGCAAATTAAGAAACAAGAGATATGAACTTATAATGAATAATTTTGATATATTAACTATTTTGTGTTTAACACTTTTAAAAAATTAGCATTTCTACATTTGATTGGATAATTAATACATAATCTCTTTATTTAAAAAAGCAAAATTCAAATATATTTAAAAAAATAATAATTGGAAGACTTTGGGATGAGCTTGTGTGACCAGTTTCAAAACCTATATATGGCAAAACTACTAAAGTCTCCAATGTATGATGAGTTTAAGCGGTGGGTATTACATATTAAACGGTGGGCATTACATATTATAAGATCATATATATATATATATATATATATATATATTTTAGTGGGAAAAAGAGAAGATTTTGGCTGCATTTGCACAGCAAATTCCATAGTTTGGGAGGGATCTATGGGGGTTTCTTTGGTAATTGCAAGAGTTCACATGTCTTTAATTATAAGAAATTGGAAGATTCTCACTTTCCACCACACAAACAACTCATTAAATATGACCCACAAATCATGTGTTAAACAGCTCAATTAGATTTGCTTCCCTTTCCCCAATTCTAATTATTAACATTATATCTTTTGGTCAAATAAGCCACAATTAATATTTGGAGAATTGAACTCTTTTAAGAAATATTATTTCATTGAAGGCTCTCTTTTTTGTGAAAACATTCAAAACAAAATTTCGAGATTGATACAACTTTGGATATAATCCCAAGTATATCTCTTTAATTTCTTCTCAAGAAAGAGAATCCCAGTAAAATGCAAACATTATTTCCATAATCTATAATTAAATGTCATTTGGTCTAACTTTATAGTAATTTTTTCCCTACGCCTTTATTTTATAGTAAAAAATTAATTTCCTTTGCCTAATTAACACAGTTTTTTTGTGTTTTGCTAGCTTAAAAACTGATATCTTATCATTTAAAAAATGGACTCTCAGAGGAAGATAAGATAGAAAATCAAAACTAAAAATTCTTACATGAACAGCAAATACAAGCAAATACCATAGATCTCTAGCTTCACTTAGACATGAAAATTCTACTCTCAAAAATGCTAGCGTTACGTTCTTCTTAAGGAGCGTGAATTGCACTCTTGCCGCATAGGTGAAGTTGAAGCTATCAACTACTCAATGCACTTCAATGGCGCGTAGGGTTATAATTTTTTGGCTAACGCAATTTTGAAAGAGACAATCGCTTCAAAGTCCATTTAAAACTAGTAAGAAATTAAAGAAAATTATAATTAATAGTTTATTTTTTTATGAGTGATATATATATCTAATAATTCTTAACAAAATCTGATCCAGCGATGCAATAATTATATAGGTGCAAGCAGCTTAAAAAGGGCAGTGGAGATCTCTGATTCTTCAGCAGCTCTCGTAATTGCCAGAAAGTTTTGCTGCAAGAGAAAACTTGGGATTTGCAAAGCTAAACTATCTATCTTTTCTCTTCTTAATCTCTTGTCGTTGTTGTTTCTCTTTCTTTGACATAAATATCCCTAAAAAAGAGAAGATGGATAGCAGTTATTTTGGAGAACCAAACATGGGAAATGAAAGAGGAGGGTCGTCGTCTTCAAGAAAAGGCAAGAAGAGTAATTCAGATAAGCCTAAGCAACCCCAGAGAGGGCTTGGTGTTGCTCAATTGGAGAAGATCAGATTACATGGACAAATGGGTTGTAGTTACCATCCTTCTCTTCATGGACCTTACACTGGAAATTTCAACCAGGTAATTAACTTTTCACTCTTTTGTCTTTTGCCTTCCTTAACCCTTTCTTGGTTTTTTTTGTTCTCTGATTCAATGATTGTATATCAGACTATATCAGGGTGAAGTTTTTTATTTGAGTTGTGGGATAAATTTAATGAAAAAAAATGTTTCCGTATGCAGGAAGACATGAGAGTGCAGACAGCTTATCCATCTGTGCCATCATCATCTCCATCAACTTCCTCAGCTTCTTATGGTTTCCAGTACCCCAGCATGATGGTAGGTGAACTTGTTCTAATTTGTTGTCTCTAAAGAGTATACCATTAAATTTCTTTTTCCTCTTTTTTCCATCCAAAAAATTGTTGGGTTTTTCACGTGATTTTCTGCGTGTCACCCATTTGCAACTGCTGTTCCTAACAAATGATGAGGTATAGTCTTTTGCTGTAGAGGAGAAAACATGGCAAAAAATTTTTGGTGGATATAGCAATATATATGTTTTCCATCATCATCATCATGATCGCAGAATACAAGTCTAGATGGAAATAGTTACAAAAACAATTCTCTTTTCTTTCTGATTTTTATCAAAATGGTCTTGTACATGGATCCTTTGAAGCTGCTAATAATATTGCTTACTTTTTGGTGCTAACCCTAGACACTAGTTCTCCCAGTATTATTATCCATCGATAATTATATTGGTGAATAGAAGTCTTGCAATGAGGGCAAGAAGAAATGAAGCTGAATTGATGATTGTTTATGTATTTCTGCATTAATTAGTATTCTCTACAGTCAGTCAAAATTTTACCTGATATTACAGATGGGGCTTGGCGAATATGATCAAAGAGCAAATATCAGATATGGTGATTCCCAACCCAGTACTACAGCAAGGTGCATATTTACAACTTTGCAGTTTCTTCTTAAAAGAAGCCCTTTTGGTGCAAATCTGATTTCCTCTTAGAAATATTTTTTTGCTTATAATTAATGTTTCCGATCATTTGCAACAGTTGGAACCCCGGCAGTGGAATCTTAGACTGTCAACATTTTGCACAACCAAACATGACTAGACAGCTTCTAAACCCACATGTTGAGGTGCTATACACATCCTCATGTAAATGTTAAAATGAAAACTAGTTCTCAAGATTCTGCTTTGTATCAACTTTAATTATTTTTTTTCCTTCCTTTTCCTATGGTCCTTGAAGGATTCACAAACAAAAAAGAGCAAGACACACCGGAGCAACTCATTGGGATCCAGCGGTCAGAGCTCTGAATCAAGTGACACGCAAGAGCTAGATTTGGAGCTCAGACTGTCATTGTAATCAGTAATTTTCTGCCACTTAAAAGCATGGATTGCATTTTATGGTTCCCTTAGAATTGTAAATTCAAGATATGCAGTTCACATACAAGTTGAGCAAGTTGATGAACTTGTTTGAATTTCATTTGAAAGGAATCTTTAGTAATTAAATGTAGATTGACTTGCTGCATGAGATATAGTGAAAATTTGATCTTCGTGTTCATGAATTGTCAAAGAAATGAGGATTAAAGTCATAATTCTCACAAATTTCAATTATTTTAACGCTAGCAGTCAGCATCTAACTGTAGCAACTTCTTGAAAATCAAATATAGTTAGCCACTTTATTCAATTAAGAAGGTAAAATGGAAATTAAGAATAAAACATGTCAAGGAAACTGTAGTTAACCAAAGTACGTACTGTCCAAGTGGGGATTAAATGTTCTCAATTAAGATAAAAGTGATCGATCAGGAATAACTTTGGATGTCTTTCACATCATTTTCTTCAAATACATGACCTTACCATGTGGCATTGTTGCAAACAACTGACCTCATAGTCAATTAGGTGCTTTGCCATTATACAATGAAAATGAAACTTAGATCAAAACCACTAGATAAGGGTTATGTCAAACAAGAAGAAAACATATCTTTCTTCACTTTAAACAAAAGCTCCGGATATGCTATAATACTTTGATGTTTTAGATTTAATAGGGGGTAGTAATTAATAGAGAAAGGAAAAGGTGAACTATATAGTTAGTTTACTATAGGGAATCGATACTTTCAATGTTATGCAATTTGCTTTCCTAGTGGCTCCCAGCTGCATTAACAGTTTTAATTTGGTTTTGGTTTGGAATCTTAATTTGATCTGATTTATGTATATGCTTTGAACAATGAAATCTTTATCAGAGAGAAAGTGAGAGAGAAGATATAAGCTATATGGTTTATTTTTCATATGAAATGTGTCAAATCTTCAACAATGCCCACAAAGAGAAGTGTCGGTACTGCTTGAGATCAGGTTCCGTACGCATTAGTGGAGTAATGTATTCCTTATTTAAAGTTTATAGATCACTATTCTTTTTAAGCAATATCACTTTTAGGGTTGGTTTCGATCATAAAGTTGATTACACATGCCCTAGATTAATCAGGCTCAGACGAAGAGGCAAAATCACCTGCATGAATTTCATAGCTTTTTCTCTTGAATTATGGCTTTTCTTGCGCCAATAAATCATGTAAAAGTTCTGACCATTTTGGATGATTAATTCAGAGGTAATATAGTAAAAAGAAGAATGTTTCTGTTCAATATTGCTCATCAATCAACTGTTAATGGAGCAGCATTGTGTATGTAATTTTTCACATGTGTTGAAGAAAGCAATCTCTTTATCCCTAATGCTTCCCTTTTATGAGCTATAATATGATGGCCTGTCAGATCAAACCTCATTTTTATCAAGCCTAGCTAGATAAAAACCCTATAACTTGATTAATTTCTTTGATTTTCCTTTCTTCTGCTGAGTTGAAACTTAGCCCTTAGCTTAAAATTTAACTGGCTCCAATCTTCATTTATAATTTATATCACATTTTGCTTGTTTGCCTCAAGAGCAGTACTGCATCACAAGTGACCTTGACCTGTTTTGTCTGCTTTCACTATACATAAAGTTGCCCACTTTAATATGCAGTGTAAAAACTATGAATGTACCCCAAGAAACAGCTGTATGAATATGTGATAATCAGTCATGAAGACCAAAAAGCTTATCAATTAAGATTGCTTTTGGGTAATCAAATCATAAACATAAGCCAAAATCACCCTCCTGATGAGGTTAATATAATCTTATCCTGAGAGCAATCGAAGGTGATTTCGTCAAATTGTGCAAAACACATCATCACTAACGACAATATTAAAGGGAACGATTGGATAAAAGGACAGATATTTATGTGGGGGTGATTTTTGGCATTACCTTGGCTTGTATCAATAAAACAAACTCACTTGCCCACATTTTTCATCATGGAAGAGACAGATTAACCTTTAAAGGGAAAATGAGGGTCTGTTAAATAAATCTTACTTTCCCAAACAAGAAAACAGGACATCTGGCTAAATAAACCTTAATTTCCCAAACAGAAAGTAACAGGAATATGTGCCCCTTTATGTGAACAAGAAAGGATCAGATTTCATTGCAAAGCCAATATAAATTGTTAATAATGGAAAAGATAGTGATTTAGGAAGCACTTTTGGTATAGATAACAAGCTTTTAGCCTGCTGGATTCTCATTTAGTTCTAAATTTACCTACAAGACACCTCCATTTTTTTTTCTACATTTTATTTTTTTATCAAAATTTTTAAGTGAAATTATTTAATTATTTTTTATTTCAATTTAAATATTTTTGGATATGTATTTTTGATAAATTATATAACTTATAGGATTTTCATATCTACCAAAAATTTTTTTAAAAAGTTATATCTAGATTTTAAAAATTAATTAAAAAAATCCCATAAAAATTTTTAAATTTTTGAATATGTAATCCGGAAACTTAAGACTAGAAAAGAATATCAAGAGAAAAGAAAATAACAATTAAGTAATTTTATTTAAAAATAATTTATAAAAAATGTGAAAAATAAAAAATGGGTATGAGTAGAATCTCCAATACAAACCATTGCAATTATCCATCAAGCCCCTGAACAAAAAAGTTTGGAACTACTGATAATATATAAAATGAAGACTTTTGGGAAGGCATGTGCACAGAGAGCAATTTTTTTTTTTTAATGTAATACGGGGCAAAAACCCGACTAGCAAAAGATATGATGTCAGAACACCAAAGCGGCAGCGTCCGCGATGAACATCATTTTAATTCCAGAAGGTGGTTCATGTACAGTGAGCAAATTTGCCTGGTCATCATCTGAGACTCTACCTCGCGCACAGAGGAAATGTCATTCAAAACCTAAAAGATAAGAAAGTTCTAAAATCTGCTGGAGGATAGGTGGTAAGTGGGCAGATGAGAAAAACATTTTAAAAAATCGAAAATTAATTTAAAATTATAATATTTGATTTAATTTAAATTAATTTTTTTTTATTTTAGTTTAGTTTAGATATTAAATATATATTAAATTTAGATTAGATTTTGAATTAAAAAATGAATTATATATTTTTATTAATTTTTATATATTTTTTCAAATTTTTATAAAATAAATTATTTATTTTATACTTAAATTTATTTAAATATATTAAAAATCAAATAAAAAATTAAATTTAAAAAATTGATAATTTAAATCAATAAAATTTAATTTAAATTGAATAATATAAAATTTTAATTTAAATCAAAATCAAATTTTAAAAATTTATAATTTTTGTATATTATTAAAAAATAACGAAACGTAATTCAATCGCATACTTATTGCTTGGAAGTGGGTAACTGTGACCGCCCAGTCAAAGGAGTGATTACCACAGCTAAATTTTCTTGCCTTTCGAGCCTGTGCGCAACACCATTTGCCAATTGCCCATCAAACTGTTTCCATTGAAATTTGCAAGAAATTGGCTTATGAGTATTTTGTCGCTAGTGATTAATCTCAATGACATGTTGTCCACTTATTTTTAGATTAGGTTGTTATGATATTGAAAATTAGGTTTAGAGTTTAGGGATGAGAACGAATTTATATGTGTAACATATTTTTTAATTAAATAATTATAAAAGTAGGTGTTTCAAGTAAATTAAGAATTAAAAAAAAAAGATCAATTCCTTCTTACAAAGAAAATTTAATCAGAGACTGAAATAGACCTTGTGCAATGTACTCTGTTGCCATAAATGTTGCTCATAATTAAGGATATTTGAAAGGAGACGACAAGGCACAAAGGGTTAAGACAAAAAGCGCCAAATGTTCGCTTATCCTTTGACTTTTCTGATGCTCAATCATTCAAAAGCCCCGGCCATCGCATAGCTTCCTGTGAATGGTCCTGTCTTTCTTTACGGTTTTCAACCCTTTGTGCAGATGGTCAGGAATGCACGGTTAGAAGCCAGCAGCCATTCTTCCTGTTTTGATTGGGGGCTAATTCGGCTCTGCTTGTTTGCCATGTATCAGGCGCTTTCTAACATGTTAGAAAAAGTGGTTAATTGGCGTTAATAGACAAGAGAAATCGTCATTTATTCAACAAAACGGAATCATCTAGCTGTTAGAATTAAGGATTAACTTGGGAGACGAGTTTGAGCTTTTATCAGTGTATGGCAATTAAAACACCGATCTGGGTTAGTGTTGTGTTGTGCTGACATGCAGTAAGGGTTGGGTGTTTTTAATTCTGTGAATATAAATAGATCGACTGATTTTCTGAATTCATGCATTAACAAAACCGGGCAGGCCTTAATTACCAATTATCAACAAAACTCCAGCTATTTGAAGGCCTTAGAACCAAGTGAATGAAAATCAGGTAAAGTCAGTCAACTTCAATTGTGAATTCAACAATTCTGGGAATCCCCTTAGGTTGAGAAAAACAGCATAAATAACCAGTAGAAACTAATTAAGTCCCCAATAAACAAGGACCATGACCAATCAAACCCCCCCGTCCCCCCCCCCCCCCCCCCCAAAAAAAAGGCACGAAAAAATCTCTCCATAAATTATTAGAATTAGCTGGTATGGTTTACTGCTCTAATTATTTGAATTGTTATTTTCTCCCTTGAAATATATGATATACTTCATGACAAATTACTTTGATTTTCTTATAAGTGACATTTATACATGTATAAGATGAAAATCCACAGTTAAAAACTTGGCTGTGCCTGTATTCTTCTTGCTAATGAGCTTAAGCCCATTAAATTTGGCTGAATTCTTTCCCAACTTAGGCTTCTTCTTGGGCAACAATTGAAATAATACAGTGTTTCTATAAATAGCTTGTATTTTGAGTTTCCTCTAAACAAGGAGCCAACGCTAATTTTCCAAGATTGACTGAAACATTTTGGAAAGCCTTGGCTTGGATTAAAAAGATGCGGAGAGCAATGAGGGGACAGGAATTTGGAAGGAAGACAATAACACTAAAAGGAGGAAGGAGCCTGTATAAAGAAGCCCCCAGCAGGGATTCAAAAAGACAAAAAGTAAATAAATTGTACAATCATGACGATGTTTCGGAGAGGCCTTTGTATTCTACCTGTCCTTTTTCTCTCCGGGAACTGTCAATTCTTGTTCCCTTTCCTCCATTTTGATAATCCAGCAAGCAACGGCCTCAACTTTGGTAGCGACGGCGACATAACCAAGGAAGGCGTTGCACAGGATAATGTTGAGACTGCATACAAGGGCAAGTGGGAGCTGTTTACTGAAAATTCCGGCGTCTCGGCCATGCACTTGCTCATACTTCCCAAGATTGACCAGGCTTTGATGTTTGACGCCACGGTTTGGAAGATATCAAAATTAAAGTTGCCAGGCCCGCCTTGCCGAATCGTCGAGGGAACCAATGAGCAAGACTGCTTTTGCCATTCAGTTCTCCTGGACATTGAGACCGCAAAGATTAGGCCACTCAGGGTACATTCTAGCTCCTCCTATATATTTTTTCATACATTTATGGTGCCTTTGATAAAGGTGGTGGAAAGGGGGATGTGTTTTTTACAATGGTTTGTTACATTTATGTTTTTTAAGATTTAACATTTTCTGTTTGTAACAGTTGAATTATGACACTTGGTGTTCATCTGGTGCCCTTGATGTTAATGGACGGTTAGTCAGTACTGGTGGTTATAATAACGGATCAGATACTGTCAGGATTCTCGACATATGTCCCAACTGTGAATGGCAAGAATATCCAGGCGCACTTGGAAATGGAAGATGGTATTTGAGTAGACTTCATGCACTACAAAATTTTTCATTTTCATGTCATTTCGAAGTTGAAGCTGAGTTGTTTTTGTGCCCTGTCATTGAAGGTACGCGACACAGGTAACCTTAGGAGATGGTAGGTTCATGGTTTTTGGAGGTCGAAACTTTCCAACTTACGAATTCGTTCCACCAGAAGGGCAACGCAATGCCAAAAACCAAGTCTTCCCTTTCAAATTCCTGGCAGAAACCCATGATCCGGTGGAGAACAATTTGTACCCTTTTGTCTATCTCTCAACTGACGGAAATCTCTTCATCTTTGCCAACAACCGTTCCATTCTGCTCAATCCAAACACGCAGCAAATCCTCCACGAGTTCCCAGTTCTCCCAGGCGGTGCCCGCAACTATCCAGCGTCGGGAAGTTCTTGTCTACTTCCGATTAGACTTCAACCTGATGAAACACGTAAACTCATCCCTGCTGAGGTCTTGATATGTGGCGGTACGTCACACGAGGCATTTACACTGGCAGATTTAAAGCGCCCGAAAGTGTTCGTCCCAGCCAACAAAGACTGTGCCCGCATAGATATTACCAAAAGGAATGGAAAATGGAAGATCCAAACTATGCCATCGCCTCGTATTATGGGAGACGCCGTGGTTCTTCCAACGGGAGATGTGCTTCTCATAAACGGTGCCCAGAGTGGTTCAGCCGGATGGGACGATGCCAGGGACCCAAATTTCACCCCTGTCGTGTATCATGTCCATGGACAAAAAGGTGGTTCCAAGTTCACAGAGCTTGCACCTTCAAAAATTGCCCGTCTGTACCACTCATCCTCCGTACTTCTTCCTGATGGAAAAATCCTCATAGCTGGTAGCAACACAAACCCAGGATACATGGATAATGCCCTCTTCCCCACTGAGGTTCGCGTAGAAAAATTCTCGCCACATTACTTAGATCCAAAATTGGCCAAGTTTAGGCTAGAGATCGTACTTGACCAGTCCACCAATCAGATAAATTATGGAAAGAGATTCACGGTGCAAATACGCGGTGATGATGAGGCCCTGGACGAGCAGAAGCTCCAAGTAAATATTTACTATCCGGCTTTCACAACACATGGTATCTCCATGAATCAAAGGCTGGTTCAATTGGGAACTGTTCAAGTGATAAAAAACGTTGCTCCAAAAACCCACAACATTATTCTTCAAGCTCCCATAAACGGCAATATAGCTCCTCCTGGTTATTACATGCTATTCGTGACTTATAATGGGGTGCCTTGCCGTCGTGCCATGTGGGTTCAGCTGCTCCTCTAGGCCTCAATTCAAGCTCCAGTTTAAAGAGACGTCAACACAAAAAGAGAATGACTCAAAATCTCAACAGCTAATCTACCTTTCTAAATTTATTGATTTTATATGAATCATGAATCGTTGTCCACATTTTGTTAGCCAAGTGTAGTATTGGCTGTTGAAACCATATAACGTGGACCAATTTTTTTGTGTTCCGTTACTCAATCTAAATTCTTTAATTTTTTTTTTCTTTTTTGGGCATTTTTGCAATATTTGACATGAAAATAGATGTTGCTTTGCTCGAACATCCACGTCGCCAAGCAATTAGAATTTTGAGGTGATGACAGGAGACAAACTGTTTCAACAGAAAAATGAAAACTTGATGACATTATTTAAGGTTGTCAATAGGCGTGCACTTCTAACCATGTTCCAAGTCTAAGCCAAGGAGAAGAAAGACATTGATATTTTTAAGTCACGGTTATCACTCAACAGAACCAGCTGCTAGCTGCTTTGCTTTGGCCTTTGATTCTTTGAATTAGTCTCATGCAGGACATTTCATTTGTCTTTCTACTCCCTCCGCGTGCTAGCTGGACTCACGTCTCAACTGACCTTACTTTCTGATAAACATCTACTAAAGAAAACAGATCATATAAAAGTACTAGGTTGCCAGCAAATACTTACTCGATTTCTAGTTTGTGCGCTTTTCGAACCAAATTCACTTTGGTTTTTCTTTGGACATAAATTCTCTTTTAGGTTTGTCAAATATGACAAAATTAAAAGTCGTTGTATGATTACAGCAAATGAACTGCTCAACTACCTGTTTCTACAATATGCCAGGCCGTCATTTTGTAATTAATTATTTCCCTTATTTCGTTCTTCTTTGATCTGTCAAATAATTTTATAGGAATGTCAAAAACCAAGACAAGTTCAACATGTTTCAAATTGTAATTAAAAAAATTATAACACAATGGTTATCCTAGTAAGGCACATTTGCTGGTACAGGCTATATAAAGCCATTGACAACAATGGACAAAAGCATACCTTTTCAAAGGCATTGATTGACAAATACACAGCCAGCTTTCTTCATTGCAGTTGAAAATGGCTAGATTACAAGTTTTATTGTTGGCTCTTTTCATCACTGCAGTTGCACTTAATCGAAGTTTTGTTGATGCAAATTTTTCTAAGAGCATGTATATAACTTGGGGCGGTAATCGTTCAACTTTTTCAGGCAATGGTGATGACCTTCAACTTGTGTTGGATCAAACTTCAGGTAAACCTATATATTATCCAATTTCCGATAAATTTATTTCTTCCGACTTTCGTTTTCAGATACCTCCCTCGTGCTTGATTAATCATATTGTTTGCTATTTTGACATTACAATGCTCCCTCTGATTTTCAGGTTCTGCAGTTCAATCAAAGCGGGCATTCTTATTTGGAAGCGTTGAAATGCTAATCAAGTTGGTACCTGGGAACTCAGCTGGAACAGTCACAGCGTACTATGTAAGTGCAACAGGGTAAAGCAAACATGTATAAATAAAATAAAATACACCATAGCCATCAACTTTGATTTTTGTCTGCAAATCTTCTATATTCAGTTGTCTTTCATCCTGTTAACACATGTCAAAAACGATTTCCTCCAAGAAACCACATTCAACAAGATCAAAGTTGGTAATTAAAATATAAGTGAAAATCAAACAAAATTACATAATGAACATAACATTGTAACGTTTCATTCTTAAACAAATGCAGCTGTCATCTAAAGGGGACAAGCACGACGAGATCGGCTTCGAGTTCTTAGGTAATGTTTCTGGACAGCCATATATTTTTCACACAAACATCTACACTCAAGGAAATGGAAGCAGAGAACAGCAATTCTACCCGTGGTTTGACCCAACTGCTGATTTCCATAACTACACCATCCACTGAAATCCCACCGAAGTCGTGTAAGTTAACTCTCCTTTCAGTTATTACAAATCTTAAGGCATTTCACCTCACGAAACTAACAAAAAATACTTGATGGTTTCAGGTGGTACATAGACAACCTTCCGATTCGTGTTTTTAGAAACTATGAGAACGAGGGGATCGCATTTCCAAACAAGCAGGGGATGAGGGTACACTCCAGTTTATGGAATGCGGACAATTGGGCAACAAGAGGTGGGCTTGTCAAGATTGACTGGAATAGTGCACCTTTCATTGCCAGACTCCGCAGGTTTAGGGCAAGAGCTTGCAAGTGGGATGGGCCAGTGAGCATCAATCAATGTGCCGCCATATCCCAAGCTAACTGGTGGACTTCCCCTACTTACAGCCAGTTGAGCAATAGCAAGTTGGGTCAGATAAAGTGGGTCAGAGATAACTTCATGATCTATGACTACTGCAAAGATACTAAAAGATTCAATGGGCATATGCCTCGTGAATGTTTTAAAAAGCAGTTCTAACTCCTAAGTTCTAGCCCATATCACCAGCAATCATTCAATCAACCAATGGTGAAGAGATCCCTCACAAAGTTTCTAAAGGGATGAAAATCCTGGAATCAGATTTATTTTCCTACTACATAAACGAAACAATAATTTTGTTACATCCCGAAATTCTTTGCTTTTTTTTCCTATTATTTTGATTGAGTAAAATTTGTACGGTTTATTGTGTTTCAATTGTATTGCATTTTATTCTGTTTCCAATTGAGTATAAGCCATGAAAGTGACAAACAAAAGGGTAGTAAAAGATTTTGGAGCCACAAGATGAATCATGAGAGAGAGGTAACAAAAGATTTGGAGTTATGGTAGAGTAAAAAATATTTTATTTTTTTAAAAGGATATATGGCGTATAAATAGATCAGCTAGAATAAATTTTAAATTCCACAATTGTAGATAAAATAATAAACCGAAATACAAATTGAAAAAAATAAATAACAAAGGGAAAAATAGAGTAAAAATGAAAAACACGCAAAAACAATAAGACCCGAATGACGACACATACCAGCCACAGGCCCCAGTGATCGAAGTCGAAAAACTCTTCAAGCCCAGAATGAGCCTACCTAACCCAAAACCCAACGAATCCCGAACAATTGTCCTCCAACAAGTCATTTGTAGGCTAAAACTAATACACTTAAATCAATTTGAATTTTTATTAAAAATAACTAAAATATAATGCAACAAACGGGTTATTCGTCAATCAATCAATGTTACATTTACAAGAATCATTTTATTTTTATGGTTACAACTTGTTACACCTAATTATTTAGTCAATGATTAATCTAATCAAAATTTAATTAACACAATTAAATTTTTGGATCATTTAGATAAAATATGTTCGTATTGTCATGTAATTTTATCTAAAAATACGGCTTGTCTTTCGTCAGGGGAAGGTCTTGTTCAATATTTTATTGATATCTTATTATGATATTATTTTTAAATTGAACATTTAATTTTTAATTTATCTTAAATAATTAAATACAATTTATTTTTGTTTGAAATTATTAAATATAATTCATCTTTATATGAAATTATTTAATATAACTCACAATCATCTATGTAAATTTTTATCAAATTTAATACATATCTCTTATAAATTATTTCAATCAAATCATTATTCATAATGTCATATATAAAATTAAAAAAATCCAGCACATAAGAGAAAACACCCTTACTTTGTCCCTAAACATTTTCCCTCAATCGAATCTTTTTACTCATGCCTCAACTTCATCTTCCTTACTCATACCCCCATAATTTTACTTGTTTGGGCATCGGAGCGAGCTCCAAAGAAATAATTTCAACATGTTTTGATTGTATTTTTAGATTGCAGATTTAGATCATCTTATCATCAATCTTTACTCACTTTCTTTTAGCAAAGACACCAAAAACACCGTTAACACAATTAATGTTAAAATTCATTTGTATTAAAATTTATATAAAATATGAAAATTAAGGGGGAAAAAAAAAAGACTCGCGGGGCGATTCTGTTTCTAGTTTATATAATGAGGCCTTCATTTTCACAACTTGGCCGTGTGCAGATGATTATAAAAGCCAACAGCGGCGCAGAAGCCAGATTGCCAGGGCATGATAAAGCACACACGTTTGATGTTGCCGTTACTATTTTATACCTTAGTCCATTAGGAAGTAATCACTAAAAAAAAAAAGAAGGAAAAACATAGTACAAACCATTTAATTTATCAAAATACCCTGACGAAACCCCTCAAATCTCAACCTTATCGGCGGCGAATCCCTAAATTACATACCTACCCCTCTTTGTATCGCGTGAAAGCCAATAAGCCATCACTCTAGTCAACAGGTCAAAGTGCTTACTTCACACATTACGTAAATTCCCAAACTAGCCCTCTCTCGAACCATTTTTATAAATTTCTGCTTATCCTCTTTCCATTTCTTTCTCAAAAGCCACGCAGTTCCTTTCTGTTGTTTGTTGCGAGTCGTCTCCTGTTTGTGGTTTCAGTTTCTGGCAAAAACAAAAAAAAAGTCTTTATCAAAATCCTTCGATTATCTTTCTCTAGCTTTGATGATCTGATTGATCGAAGTAGTTGATCAAATTGAAACATGGAACGAATCGTCGGTGGCAAATACAAGCTCGGTCGTAAGATCGGTAGTGGATCCTTCGGTGAAATTTATCTCGGTTCGTCTCGTCATCGATTTTAACTTTTTTTTCACTTTTTTTGCGTACGTATATTTAAAAGTGATTTATAACGATTTTGTTTTTGTTTCGGCAGCTACGCATATCGATACTTTTGAGATCGTCGCTGTTAAGATCGTAAGTGTCTTTTAATTTTTTTGTAGATTTACGATCTGATTATCGTTTAATCTTCTTGGTGTAGAAATTAGAGCTAGAATTGAAAAATCACTAGATTTAAAAAAAAACATTTAAATTATATTATTATTAATTTAATTTTGCCGGCTACAGGAGAACCATAAAACAAAGCATCCGCAACTGCTTTACGAAGCAAAATTGTACAATATTCTTCAAGGAGGAAGTAAGTGCCATACTTAAATTAATTCATTTATTAAATTTATAAATATTATAAGAATTATGAATAATGAGTTCATTTTTTTTATTTTAATTAATGTATATAGGTGGAATTCCAAGCATAAAATGGTCAGGTGTTGATGGGGAAGATAATGTACTTGTTCTCGATTTACTCGGACCGAGTCTGGAAGATCTATTTGTGTACTGTGGCAGGAAGTTTTCGCTGAAAACTGTCTTAATGTTGGCTGATCAAATGGTGAGCTGCATGTCATGACATTTTGTACTCATTTTATTTTGGTAATATAAATTATTGCTTACTTTTGTATTTTAATTGTTGATTTTTGTTTTAGATTACAAGAATTGAATATGTTCACTCTAAGGGATTTCTTCATAGAGATATAAAGCCTGATAACTTCCTCATGGGACTTGGTCGGAAAGCAAATCAGGTTTACATAATTGATTTTGGTCTTGCGAAAAGATACCGAGACTCCACAACTAATCGCCATATTCCCTACAGGTAGTTTTCAGGTTTAATTTGTTATTTATAACTTACCTTTTTGTTTCTTTGACTTGCTAGATGTAAACCACTACTTGAGCAGTTATGCCATATGCCAATCTTGAATTGTTGTTACTACATAACTGACTTTGCTTCTTACAGAGAAAACAAGAATTTAACGGGGACAGCTCGTTATGCAAGTTGCAATACTCATCTTGGACTAGGTAAGGAGAGACTTCATTTCTCTTGGTCATTCATCAAGATGAATTAACCACTTATTCATTTACTTGGATATTTATGTCTAATGATTTGTGGTAGAGCAAAGTCGGCGGGATGATTTGGAGTCACTTGGCTATGTGCTTTTATATTTTCTCAGAGGAAGGTAGACAACCCATTTTCAGTGATTTTAATGCAAATAAATTTCTAGCCTTTGGCTATTTTGGTATTTGTTTTTGTGTATTAAACTGACTAGAATATTTCATAATATAGCCTTCCTTGGCAAGGTCTGAAAGCTGCCACAAAAAAGCAGAAATATGATAAAATTTGTGAGAAAAAGTTGTCTACTCCTATTGAGGTATCTCTGCATTTAATGGATCTTTCAGTTCTGTATTGTGGCTCATGATTTGATTAACATTGCTTCTGTTTTCTCTGACTTTTGTTGATCAAGGTTATGTGCAAGTCTCATCCCGTGGAGTTTGCGTCATATTTTCATTACTGCCATTCGTTGACATTTGATCAACGTCCTGATTATGGATTCTTGAAGCGTCTGTTCCGTGATTTATTTGCTCGTGAAGGTATTGTTGGGTGCATTCTACCCTTTAATTATCTAAAAAGAGGATTTTGAGTTGCATAGGTTGTACATTGACATTATCTTGCTTGAGGCTTAATAGAATGCTACTGAAGAAGCTGGTTGTGATCTAAGGTGATGTCCGTTGATATTGTTGGTTAACATATGCTATTGAAGGGGGAAGAGAATGCCTACTGAGGGTTGGCTTGATGGACTAAGTATTAGGATGTTGAACTAGAAATTGATGGCAACCTGACGTAGATGAATAATTTTGTATAGAATTTGCTGCAAACTAAATTTTGGTTCTTTTATATGGTAGGTAATGAGTTTGACTACATATTTGATTGGACAATCATCAAGTACCAGCAGGCCCAGAAAATTAGATCTCAGCCCCGATTCTCAGTTAGTATCTTGCTCCATTTCCTTAAACTTATAACAAAATTTGCTTGTCATTGTATTTAGAATTGTATATATTTGGTATAATATTTTAAATTGTAGAAACTGCCTTAGTAATTTGGTATTCTATTCTTTAAATGGAACATTGTTCTTCTTACAAGTTTGTATTACCCCAAATTGCAGCCAGTTCCTGGTGGTAGCAGTAGTCACCATTTATCAGCGGATGTGGATAAACATCAAGGTTAGCTCTTGTTGGTGCGCTTTGTGCTCAAATGAATGAATGGTGTCTTGAGGAATTTATCTATTGGATAAAAGAAATCTAGGAGACCTGTAATAAATCAAAAGCAGAGACCTCCTAATATTTGTGTCAGAGTATGATGTCTTTAGTAACTAAGTTATGCTTTGGGATTTGGATTTGCCATCAAGGTCAGAAGAAATTTAATCTTGGTGTCACTTTTTCCTTTTTTTTGGTCAGGGAACTGTATGAGTTTATTTTCCCTTCTGAAAGAAAACTTTAAACTTTATGGATTTATTTTCCCTGCTGAACAAAATCTTTTATTGAAAAATGATTTTCTAAAATTTTCGTCGCATATGTTGCATTGGAAAGAGTAGAAAGTATACCATAAAAATTAACCAATATTTATCCTCTCTCCTTGCAGTGGGGATATTTTAGCAATAGCATTGTAATAAAATTGCAAAATTATTCCCTTTTCTTTCTCTGCATGCTTGTCCTTTAAGCACATGCATTATTATTAAAGGCTATATTTTCCTGAAAGTCATAAGTGAATGGAGCTAGTCTAAGGTAATGCCTAAAGTACTTTTTTGCTGTCTTTCTTTCTGGGACTGAGACTGGATTTTATATATCCATAAGGTTACATAGGTTAAAAGATAATATAAAGAACAAAATAGTGCAATTCCAATTGGAGACAATATCAATTTTAGATTACTGAAGCTGGGTAACCATTTTGCTCAACCTGCATTTCCTCATTGAAAACTTGTCACCAAAATTTGTCACATCTCTTCTCCAATGGTTTGACCTTTTTTTTGGTGGGAGGGGGGGGGGGGGGAGAGGCTTGAGGTAGATGCAAGATGCCTGGTTAGTTTTAATAATGGGAGACTGGAATGACTATCCAGATGCTGTTGAAGCAAATAGATGTTAATTTATGAAATTTATACATAATAAAAATCATTTATGTAGAAATTCTTTATGTTGGCCATGTGGTTGTATCATATAAAAACAAGGAGATTGTGCTGAGATATAAAAACATTCACTGCCATTATCTTTAGAGAGATTTCAATTTCTGTTATTCTTGATGTTAGCTGTACTTAGAAATAACATTAAGACTTGGTCATTTTATAACTGCCAGGAGGCTTCAATGCTACTTATTCAACTGATGTCACAGAGCACATTAGATCAAGCAATGTTACAGGTCCAGGTGTTCGCCTGCAATTTAAGTCAACAACAGGAAAGAACTTGGTTTCTGATAGTACTGTTGATAAAAATGTAAGTTCATGATCGTGTTTCAAAATAATAAGGAAAATTTATGCCAAGTATTCTTGTTTGCTTCTTAATCAAACTCTTGCTTGTGTAGATTTTTATGGTTAGTGTGCTTTATCCTTGATTTGTCTTAATTAGGAATTATTTTTCATGCTTTTAGATCTTGGAATGCGATGTAGCTTCCTTGTGTTATTAATTTTCATGTTGATTTTGGCAGATTTTTTACCCTCATACACCCTCATCCTCGTTTGCACCTGCTGGATCCTATAAAAGAAATGGTCAGAAATCAATGTTGCCCACTGAAGCTATCAATTCTGGCCATGAAAATGGAAATAAAATCAGACCTTCCAGTAGTTGGATTTAATCATTGCAGCGTATTTCATCTGCCAAATGATGAAAACGGTAATTTATCAGCCCATAGATCAGTTTCTATTAAGTTGGACTTTATCCATATGCAATTAATGCTGTTATCATGGTATCAGTGACCAAATATTCAAAATATACTTTTGCTATGATTTTGGTCAAGGAGATTCTAGTGATAAATATATGGAGTCAATGAATTTTGGTGATTTCATGTTTTGCTTTCTCGCCTTGTATCTAGTTGAGAGCTGCTACTGTGCATTTTATGGTGGCCTTCAAACATGAAGATTTGTATTAGCTAACCTTTAATGCGAGTTTCCCTTAATACAAACATTGGTTGTTATGAAATACAGATACCTGAAGCTTGTTTGATTCATGTGCTACCATAAATGACCCATAGTAACCTTTGTATCCATTGTTTTATATAAACGTGAATTATTTGTGAAGGACTATATTGCTATTTACAAGATAATTCAATTTCATTTTGACATCTGATTGGCACAACGGCAATCTTTTATTTGCTTGATTTATGATTTTATCTACTCCTTTTGAGGGACTTGTTGAGGTCATGGAATTTTTTGGCTTCACGTTTTCTTCTTGGTTCATTAATTGTTTTGTCAAAAGCCTTTGCAATTCCTATTTGTTTCTGTTCATAACTTCAATAACCTCGTCTTTGGACTTGAGAAAACCAGAATATTCAATTGTTCCTCCTATAAGAATGATGAGGAAATAGCTGTTCTGTACCATCAAAATGTATGGTATGAAAATTTTCTAGCATGTTGTTGATCATATTCATTGTTAAAACTAATTTTAGATGATCTCAATCATCAGTTCATACTTTCCAATTCGCAGGATGCATTTCTGCCCTCAGTACTGTTGGAATGGTGGAATAGGGAAATTACGGTTCAGGGATGCATTTTAAGACTATAAAACATATATCTCTGTGCATGCTAACCACGGCAGATCTATTAAGGGTGGCTAAATGCTGAATATTGAACACTGAAGAAACTATTTATGGTTGATATGTTTGCTTTTGAGTTCTCAATTCTGCAAGTATCAACAGTGTATGTGCAGTAAAATTGAGTTGTACCTTGATTTCAACTTGATTTTGTGGAATTGGTTAGTCTATTACAGGGAACACATCTTAGACTGGAATGTTGACAGGACAGTATGCCACCAATATATAACTACCAAGCTTGTCTTATTACGTAAATACTGGGATAATTAGGGAAGATAGAAAGTGGGCTACTATTTGCATTTGCTGTAGCTTCTTGGGTTCTTGAGATCTGAAGAGCTTTATGTGGCTAGGCTGAACTATGGGAGCATTTTATATCTGGTTTGAAGTTTGAACCAGGTGGGGGGATAAAACATTCCCATTCCCCAATTGTTTTGGTTTGTTGACACTTGTATTAGTCAGGTCTCAAGATTTTGTGCATCTGAAACCAGATGACTATAGCATTGCTTCAAGCTCCTTCAGGTATGTACAGCTGCTGATAATCCACTTCTGATAAATATTCTGTCTGAGAAAGTGTCGCAATTTATGCCATTGGTGGAGTTTTGGGGAACCTTAAGTTGGATGATCAGAAACATTGTTCATTACCCTGAAAAGGGGGGCTCCTTTAGGGTACATTTTTGGTCTTCCTTGAAGAGGAAAGAGGAGTGAGCGGAGGACCTGAAAAGATCTGGAAGGCAAGTTTGAAGGCAGTTAGTCCAGTGTTTTGGTATGAGAAGAGCGTTATGGGATCATAGACTGAAACCTCTCTCTATTTCAAAAGTTTTGTTTTGTAATACAAGCTCAACGGCCATCAAACGTCGTTGCGTTTATTATTGCAGTCTTTCAGTGTGGGCTTTTCCTTTGTTCTTTGTGGGACTTCTCTACTTCTGGACGTTTCCAAGTTCAGCCTGGGTGTAGTAAGGAATTGTTCCGAGTATTTATGTGTAAATATTGTAGATAGGGTTTTTAATTATGTTAATCCCTCTATGAAATTTGTTTATTGTAATTTATTCCTTTTCTTTATTTGCATATAATATTATTTTTAAAGATGTGTATGCGTATCATTTTGTGTGGTTTTGAAATCAGCTTCCCGTGTTTAAAGGAATTTTTCATGTATAATTTTTTTTATTATAATTGTACAATTATTCAACGTCAAAAAACAATTATTTAAGAATTCATCATTTATACTTTTAAGTTCATAATCGTTACGGGATCTGTTCTGCGCTGCAGTCATTGACAAAAATGCGTGATCCTTCTCTAGCCTTGGTCGCATTCCTGATCACTACCTTCTAAGTATAGTATGCTCATTTTTTAGCAAGTCTTTTCAACAATTAATTATTCTTGCACCATATCTAAACAATAGGTGTCATCATCTTTTGAATTAAGTTTGAGGTCCGATTTTAAGCGAACAAATCGAGAAGGATCTATGTTGATATGGCATTTAATGAAATGCGAATAGAGCACACTCAGTTGTGAAAAAGATAAACCATTTGGAAGATATCTCAATCCATTTCTTTGAGATTTTGGTTCATTGAAGACAAGATCTACCATTTCATGGGGTTAGCATACAAGAAATAGCTAACATCCGTTGCTCCTCGTCATGTCTTTCAAAACAGTCACGACTTTGGCATACACAATTCCAGGTTCCATGCTGTCAGCTCCAACCATTCCTGCCAATAATTTTGAGTTACTTCATGAAACAGATTATTCAGACACTGTTCATCGTCTGAAACATCAGCACCTGCATCTGTTTGAGAACAAGGCAATGATTCAGCATCGGATTTCAGATTAGAATCTTCATCAGAGATATCTTCTTTAAACTCGATTGAGTCACCACTTACAGTATCCAGATCAATCAAGGACTTGGTTTTCTTCGTAGCTCGAGTATTTTCAAGACCATCAAGAGCCACTCACTTTAATCGATCAAAGTTTCCTCAATGGTCTTTGAGTTTGGAGCAAAAGGCTGTAATGAAATGGTTGGAACAATCAAAGATTAAGTATTGCTGTTTTTCACTAGAGTAAAACATTTTATCATCCGTGTCTTTGAATTAACCATAAAGAAAGACCGTTATAAAGTATTTAAAACTCTGAAACTGAAAGAGTTTAAAGAAATTATGATAAAATTGAATGTGGCTTAAGTTTCTGGGTTTAAATGGGAATGATCAGTTTGAAAGTGGTTTGAATCAAGAATCAACCGTTTATCGAAATAGTCCAACCTAATGTGATTTGTAGCAAAATACAATCAAATTAGAATGACATGAGTGGGTTCATTTGTTGTTCGGATTCCAACAAATTATTGATTTAAAATCAAATTTTAAGCACGCTACTTGTTGGGTATTACAATAAATCCAGGTAAAATTGGACAAATTTTCTTTTTAATTTAATAATTTGATTCATCCAAATAATCAATATACTTACTTTTTTTTAATTCTTTATCTACTCTTAACTTCCAATCTCCATCTAAAATATATTATGTGCTTAACTTTCACTCCTTATCTAATTAACTCATCTAAAGAATATATTACATGTTTAAATTTTTTCGAACCCGAACATGGATAGGCTTTCAGACGAGTGTTTGATCACTTTAAACATAGAAATGGGCGAAGTTGTGTAACAGCAACACATCAAATATTAAATTATGGTACGTATTAGATTTCAGTGACAGCGAAATTCAAACTTGTGGTGATTACACAATATTACAAAAAATTACAGAATTTCAGTGGGAGGCAGCTGTCGATTGCCCCCATTCCATTGTAAATCCACTCTGTTTCCAGGTAGTAAAGTCCTTGATGAAGCCTTTAGTCGTCTCAAGTCATTTGTAGAATGCAAAAATTGGTCTATCGAAACCAGTTCTAGTGCCCGACAACCCTGAAGTGACATCTTCTACCTTTCTGAATCCAATCTGCAAATGAGATGCAAAATGCTTAAGCATCCAAAGTAATAATGATTGACAGAAGCCTACAAAATTGAATCTTCCATCCAACCTGAAACCTCAGCATCATAAAACAAAGACGCAACGCATACCTTATCTAGAAGAATTTCCTGAAAATGCTCAGGTCGGAACATAATACTATGATAATTACTTGCTGTTGTCTGCAAAATATTGTAGAAAAATGTTTAATTAGAGGATCTAGTAAAAAAATTGAATTACACTGATCAAACATGTCAATTTTTTTTTGTAAGTGCCATAAAAAATTTGTCTTGTATAATCGCAGAATGTTCTTATAAACAGAAGCAAAGAACAAACTAGTAAAGTGGTGCACATCTCAGACCAAGTCAGCAATGCGGTTCACACTCATTGTACTAAAAGTTCTCACCCTATAATTGTTCACATTTGTTTAAGAAGAATAGAGCTATACCTCAGAGACTTTACGGTTCTTTTCATATGATTCCCAAGGTTGAGGTTCCAATACAAAAATGCCACCCTGCTCATGATCATATGCAGTTCAGACAACTGATAGTACATGATGACCAAGAAGATGCATTATTCCACGTGTGTGTACAAGTGAAATGAAAATTGATACTCATTGATGAAAAGAATTTCTCCCTGACATGACAAGGCTATGTGTGATAATTACCGGATGGAGAAGTCTCCAAATCTTTGTAAATAAAGTAATCAATCCATCATCACCCCAGTTCAGGTGAATCCATTTTGTCACACTCAAACTGCATTGCGGAAGAATCCATTTGAAAACAAAATCAGCACAAGAGGACAATTCAAAAATAATGTATCAGCTAAGCTCACAATTGAAGTTAGAAGATTGATTGGGTATTGCCAGGGCAAGACAGGCAAGCACCTTACTGGAGTTACCCGGCTCACAACAATCCAAATTAAAGATGTATCATTCACAAGCAAATACAAAGACTTTCAAACTTGCAGGGCCACTCACAAAAAAAAAAGAACAGAAGGGATACAGATGCATGAATCATTTTCCAAGACATCTATAAATATTATTTTCTGGAAGTTCTTTAATCCCCATCCCCCCTCTTTTCCATTTTAATGTAATGTAATGTAATCTTTAGTAAAAAATTTCTGGCAAAAAATTACAAAATGAAAAGGGAGTAACGTAATACAAGAGAAGACTTACCAAAGAATTGTATCATAATACTTATCAAGTGGACGATGACTCTGCACAAAATTTTCCCGTCGAAAAGAAACTATATCAGATAGATCTCTTTCTTCAGAAGAATGATGGCTTGAACTTTTGCTTGTGCCTTCACTTGACAATGTACTACACTGCTCTGACCTGTTTACTTCTTGTACAGCTTTTGCATTGGAATCACTTGCTTGCTTCTTCTGAGCAGACTCCATTTTCACAAATTTTCTAAGGCACCAGAATGCATCCTCAATTAGACCTGAAGATAAAAATAGAAAACTTGCATTAGTCTTCATTCAGTTTCAACCTGACAAAAGAAGCTTCAAAACTGGAGCAGCACATGCAGGTAGAACCATAATATTAAACTGAAAATTATATCAATTGTAGGCCCTACTGGCACAACAGAAAATATGATTCCCAAATTAGTTTTTTTGCACGTATATTGACTATGTTCAACATGCTTGAACATGACATACACCTATAACTAACAATGTTCCAGCACAGCATCAGTTTGTTTGACTCCGATGATGGAAGAAATAAATAAAAGCATCTTAATTCTCATTGAAAAATACCACAAAGGAATAATTAAGAAGAGATATATAGAAACAAATTCTCATGTTTTGTTCAACATACTCAACTTATCCAACAAATAGGTCAAACTAAAATATAGACACAGACAAAATGTCAATCTTCTCACGATATTTAGGCTGCTACTATTAGAATCTTACCAGAATCAATGTCAAGTCCAAGGATGCTCTTGCACTTAAAATTTTTTGCTGCACAAGTAGGAACAAAATTATGAATAAAAACGTGAACAAATACAAGCCAAACACTGCAAATTATGCCAAAATCTTAAACTAGAAGATACAAGACATAACGGAAGCATGGCACCACAACATTATCCCCCAAATCGCAAAGAATAAATAAATAATAAATAAAAAAGAAAAGCAAATACCACAAGATTACTTGTTCACAATTCACATAAAAACCACTCATTTTCCATCATTAAAAAACTTTATCTTTGACAAGAAATCAGAGCATAAATACGTTCCAACGGCAAAGTTTAACAATTCAAAAACAATATAAAGCAAATGAAAGCAAATAAATGATGAGGATGGAGGAATGTAGTAAAAGTACCAATCTGGATTGTAACAACGCCACTGTTACAGCCGATATCCAGACAATCCTTCCCTTCGAACCACTCCTTCTTCAATACCTTAATCCGAGGATCTTCTTCTACTTCACGGCCTGGTCCAATCTAAAACAACCACGTATATAAACAATTAAAAAACCCCCTTTTAAAAAAAAAAGTTAACTTCTGAATAAACAGGAAAAGGAAAGGAAATTTTACACGGTAGCCGTAATAGTGTTTGTAATTGCCGAAAGGAAAAACTTGTTTGCGTTTCTTGTTTGAGTTGTTCTTCACTTGGGTTTGGACACCGCTTTTGGCTTCTGCTTCTTTGCTTTCTTGCTCTTCTTCTTTCTCACTCTCACGTTTCTGTTTCTTCTTTTGCGGTTTCTCCATTTTTTTGCGTTTGTTTTCGTTTTCTTCGGCCATAGCTTCCCTTTGTATAGAAGGAGAAGCTAGGAAAGAACACAACGGCGTCTTTAAAATTTTTGCTAATCTTTTTTTTCAAAAGAAAATTTATGGGTTTTAGGGGATGAGCTTATAGGGTTTAAATGATTTTATACAGGAGCAGAGCAGCAACCGGACGTGCCGCAGAAGTTTTTCAGGTTCTAAAAGTGAACCCAACCGCGCCGCACGAATGGTTCTAATAGAAAAGGAACCGATCGGTCTCTGCGCCAGCTCAAAACCAATCAAATCCCACCACGTCATCGTTACTAAACGCAACGATTTGACATTTCCCATTATTATTCTGCTAATGAAAAATTTTAACTTCTCCAAGTTTTACAGGATTGTCCTATATTTATTTATTAAACTTTTTGTTACGACTTAATAAACACTCCTATTTGATAATTTTCTAATGTTGCTCGTAAAAATTAAACAAAACATTAATTTTAGAGCTGAAATTAATATCAATAAAAAAATTATCTTTCCAAAATAATTTTATTTATGAACGATGATAATTTGAGAAAAAAAATTTATAAGTGATGAAATTTAAATTTTAAATTTATTAATATTATTTTTAAAAATGATTATATAAAATAATTAAATTAAACTAAATTGTTTTCTTTGATAAAAAGTGTTTCGATTCTCCCACTTCATCGTAAAATTGTTGGTTCTGGAATTTTTTTCACGTTACTTTAGCCAGGAAAAAAACTGCTTAAATAATTACCTCAGGTTCTTGCAATTAGGAACATAGTACACATGGAAAAAGAACAAGGCTCTCCTGATGTAACCTGTTAATGATTCTACAAGTTAATCATAATGCCCACAGCTTGGTTCAATTCAAGAAGCATGCTCCTACTGCGATTGAGCACCTGCAACTTTTCACTTTTCAGTTATATGCAATGTGTGGCTCAAGAATTCCGATACTCAGAATATTAGGTCATTGATGCCAATTTCATGAAACTTTCAGAGTCGTACAGCAAACCAATTTTGAGCTATTTCTGTAACTGACAGACAGAGTTAGAGCACGCTGCTATCAAAACAAAGAAAAAACTTCCGTTGAACCTTGCTATTTGTGCTGCCTATGTTAAAGCAAATTTCAACTGAGACAGACATATTGACATATATCTAATTTCTTACATGTTTTCAGTTATTGGGACTAAAAAAATTGAGAATCATCTTCAAACGCATAAACATAGCAGACTGTTTATTGTTGTACATTCATCTCCTAACAGGTAGCTGAATCAAACAAAAGTGTTTTTTGTGAAAACAATTCGTTGAAATAAAAAGATAAAGATAACTAAACAGAAACTGACATCTCAAGATTTCTTCACTTCCGTGAAGCTAATGCCTGCGCGATTGTCACTGTAAAAGATTTATCTACAAAATGGGGTTGGCTGCATTCTTATGGGGAGTTACTTCAACAAATCCTTTCAGCTCAGATTCAGATTTCAGTGTCAAAAGGATAGTAAGAGAATGCGCCCAAAACTCACTCCAATTCCTTGAGGAAATCAATATTATCAACAAAAACCTGCAAAATTAAACAAACAAAATTATAAAAGGAAAAAGAAACACAAGTTGCCTCCTAATTCTAAGCATAAACATTAAGAAAAAAATGACATATTAATGAAAAACAGAAACCTTTCTCCATAAAGCTGATAAAACTTGGTGTTGGAACTTATGCACATGAATGAGCAAACATTCTTGATATATGTTTTTTTATTTGAGATATTGGTGATATAGTTGAATGATAAACAATTCAAAAGTAAATTTTCAACCCTTAGATCAAGCATCAATCTATAAAACCTTCAAAAGGCATACCGTCTTCCAACCATCAGGATCTACGCATGCAGTGATCTTGGTGTTAATACCAGGTAAAGGTCCAGGTTCCCGGGTAATTTTTCCACCAAAAAGTTTAACTGCCTCTGCAGTTTTGTAAACATCATCTGTGCCAATTGCAATCTGCAGAGATGCCAGTAATATGCCTTTTAACTTGTTCCCATATACAATAAAAAATGGTTAAAAATAACAAAGCAGAATCATAAAAGATACTGCATGCAGTTACATTTTGCAAACAAAAGAAGCAAATATTTTCAACATTGAAGTGAAAAGAAAGCAAAAATATTTCTACCTGAGCATAGCCATTTCCTTTCTCATAATCAGTAACCCCGTAGTTGTAAGTCAACTCAAGCACAGCATTTTTGTCTTCAGGCCCATAGCCCATCATGGCAATTGTATACTAAAAGGAAAATTCATAAACAAATGTCAGTGCTTATATCTGACTACCAATTACTAAAAGGTTGGGATGAATACTTTCATCAATCAAACTAAAACATATAGCCATGAAGATAGTCAGAACCCTCAAGAAAGCAAGCATACAAACACACAATGTATGCACTTGAATCCTTCTTTGCATCCATTTAACAACCACCCCCCCCCCCCGGGGCTTCATCATTCTCCTACATTTTGTTGCTTTCTTTTTCCACTTCTCTCCCCAGAATACACATTTTAACTGGTTCTGTTTGCCATGTGAAATGAAGGATAGTTATTTACCTTGTACTCTGGATTATCTCGTGTGCGAAGAAGCTCCATGCCAAATGCCTGCAGCAACAAGACATTGAGACTAAGACCTATGACATGACTTAAACCATAGTAAACCCCGCAAAAAATGAAATGTTCATATAAAAGATTGTAAATGGCATCAGATATCATTGCTGAATGTTGTGCAGCAACTCTCACCTTCTCATAAAAATTTATGGAACGATCAAGATCACCAACACGGAGCATTACTTGGCACAAAGGTTCAGGAGTTGGCCCCCTTTCAATCAGTTCAAACTTGTAACCATCAGGATCCTCAACAAATGCAATTACAGTACTACCACCTTTAACTGGACCAGGTTCTCTGGTTACTTTTCCACCCTTGGCCTTTATAAGTTCCACAGTCTTGGCAACCTAATAGTGGATCACATAAGCATTCAGCTTTCAAAACCAGAACCTAGCAGTTCCAAGATTCCTAACAGTCTATCATCTTGTTAAAAATGGAAAAAGGTAATATAATAACTTACATCCTCAACAGCAATGCCAAAATGACCAAATGCGGTTCCAATATCATACTTGTCAACTCCGTAATCTGGTAGCACCATTCAAGGAAAATTAATATCCAAGCTGAGCTCATATATACTTCTACTCTAATATTCATGTGTGGGAAAGAAAATTTTCATAAATATTTAATTAGTAACGAAATTTCAGACTTATTATAGTTTAGAAAAGCAAAATAGTAGTTTGAGAGCTTACTGTAAGTGAGTTCAATAACAAAGTGAGAATCTTCTGGCCCATATCCAAGAAAGGCATTTGTGTATCTCTCCTCTGGTATGTCCCGTTTCCTCAACAGCTTCATTCCTAGGCACTCAGTATAGAATCTGCAACCACCATGACATTCAAGTTTGGTTCAAAGATTCAACCACATGATTGTTTTGAAAAGAATAAATCTATCTCGCTAACTGCTCATGAGATTAACAAAGGAAACATAAACAGTAATATATCTAGAAATGACATACTTGATGGTCCGGTCCAAATCCCCAACGCGATAAACAACATGGAGCATTCTTCTTTTGTCCTTTTTAACCCACTCTAGGGCAGTTTCCTGGGCAGCAGCCGTGCTTGCCTGTACCACATTCCTGACCAGAGGAATCCCTACCTTGCTTTCCCTAGCTCTAAACATCTTAGAAGCTTTGAAACCAAAGAACTGGGACTGCGGAACAGCTGGATAAAATTTCAAACAAAAAACATAAATTTATTTATATCAAAGCCATCTGAAGTCATTTCTCACATTCTATAAAACTCAAAAGAATCTCCAGATACTGTTATTTTGACAAAGTACTGATTCTTTCAACTAGGTAATATAATTGCAATGTAATCAAACGCCCCTAAATTCCGTAAAAATCTTATATTTAAATCGTAAAAACACTCTACAATGAACTCCAGAAGTTCAATTGCAATGCCCGATTCCTTCTAATTCTTCAATTGGTAATTAAATTCCCAATTAACTAAAAAGACAACAATATAAATAAGTAAATTCTAGGGCATGCAAGGGAAATGAATTGAGAAAAGAAGAAGCAGTGCTTACTGCTGCCAAGATGAGAGAAGAGGAGGCGTCGAGGAAGTGTAAGAGGAGAAAGGGAAACGCCAAAACCCGTAGAAGCAACACCAACGGAGAGCCTAAACGACGAGAGCGAAGGCCGTATTGAGGACGCCATGGGAATTATCCTCACCATCTTCGTGAATTTCTGTCTCTTTGTATATAACACTAATTTTTTTTTTTAAATAATAATCAAAAGCGGTTCTCTCTGTCTCTTCTAAACTTTGAGTCTGAGATGTTTCTAGCAGCTGTCACCCGTCTGTAACTGTATCCGTAGCGTTTCTCTCTCCCTGTCTATCTGTCTTTTTTTCTTTCTTCTGTTTTATCTTTGCAGTGAAAGAAACAGAGAGAGTGAGGTTGTGAGTTTGCGATGATACAAGTTTTATTTATTATCTTCGAGATGCGAAAAACAGTAATAATTAAATTTAAAAAAAGAAAAAAGAAAAATGCAAATATAAAGAGGAATAATAATAAAAGCAAAAATAAAACAGCTATAATTTTTTTTTTTTTTTTTTGTCTTTTGATTGCAAAATAGCGGTACCATTGGACGTGGTTCACGAAATGAGAACTCTTTTTCGAGGGGTTGCATTTGTTTCCCTTCCTTTTGTTATCCACTCTGTTTAACGTTTCCTTCTTTTTCTCCCTTTTTTCTGCTTTTGGTTTCTCACGCAAAGGATGTGCACCATTTTTGTATTTATGCTAACCTCAAACTTTAATCTATTATTTTATAATCTAACTATATATGGAATTTATTTTTGTAGAACGAGTTAATATTGTAATTTAATAATTCTTCATCTTGGCAAAAATAAATATTTTTATTTAAGTTTGTTGAAAATTAAATTTTAATCATTAAAATAATATTTTAACATTTTAATAAAAACAAGTAGAATTAGATATATAATCAAATCAAATCAATATAATTAAAAGCCCAATCTTGATTTCGAAATTTAATTTGAATTAGATCGAATATTAATTTAATTAGATCGAATATTAATTTAAAATAAATATCAAATTATTTAAATTTATTAAATTAGACTTATTTATTTAAATAAATAAATAAACTCAATTTTTATATTCAACTTCAAATTTAATTATTTGTGTTTAAATTTAAACTTAAATTTGAATTAATATATATATATAAATAAAATATAATTTTTAATTAAAATATATTAAAATATAAAAATTTAATTAAATTTATGAGTTATTTGAATAAAATATTAAAACATACAAATTCGAATCAATAATAATTAAATTAAATTTAAATTTTATTTTAATTAAATTCAAATAACTTATAAATAAAAATAATGTATCATTTATAACTTTGAATAAAATCCCTTGCTGCTTAATAATGGACTATCATGAAATGTTTGACTGCTTGGCTCATTAATCGTGGACAATTGGACATATCTGTTTACAAGTTTTTCCTCAAATTTAGGCCAATGATTGGATCTCTAGTTGGAGACGATTGGAAAAATTAAGCTGGGCCTATCAGGAGTAGAGAAATTTCCCCTGGAATAAACAAAAATTTGGACTGGGCTCTTCAAAAAATATTTACTGTAATCTATTTGTGCAGTCCAAAATTCCAATAAAAATCCATAAAATTTCTTTTCTAGCAATCAGAGTCGAAAATAGTTGAACTGATGTTGCATTCGAGATGATACAATTAATAAAAAATTCGTACAAATTTTTTGAATACAAACCCAAGTCAATTCGATTTGATTAAAAAAATTAAAGATGCAAATATGTTTTATTCAAATCAAAATAAATTAAAATTCTAAAACCTAACTTGAAATTATTCAATTTAAATTTTGATTTGACTTAAAAAAAAGTGATGGCCGGATACTTGAATATAGTTTAAAGAACTTTTTTATGAATTTCAATTTAGGTGCCATTCAGAACTCAAATGTCCTGAACAAGGCAACAATTTGCTCCATATATTGTGTTAGATTTCTCAATACTTTTGTTTTGGATTGTTTCAAATAAATTTATCAAATTTAACGATTTATAAGAAATTAAATTCTTACACTCTTTCAATATATTCAAATGTAATCTATATAGAGATGAGCAGTATTTAACACACTCTTTTGTTTATAGTCTGTTGATATCTTATGCCTTCTTTTAACTCTTATGTTACACTTTCCACACAAAAATCCCATAAAAATTTTAAGCTAAAACTAAAAGAACCCTTAAAACAGTTCAAATCCGCAATGTTTTTGGCAGGTTTGATGATCTCCCAGACTCTCAACGCATTTTGTTCCTAGCTGGCCCACCCAACTCCCCCAATCCTTAAAACATTGCTTTAGCATGTAAAGGAACATAATTTGAGTAATTCAGAATTGCAACATTGCTAGCTTGTTAAAGAACCTGATTTGGGTTTAAAATGTTGATTAATAACCAATACTATAAAGAAAGAAAATTTAATTTAACCATTAGTGTTTAGTTAGTGCATTGGGGTTGTTTCCTTTCGCTTAGTGAAGGGTAAAAATGAAATTGAAAAAGAAATTGAGGACTTTGGTTAGTTCTTTTATCTGCCACTTTTTCATATATTAGTTCTTGAAATTTTTATGTGGATTTTAAGGATGAATTTCCATCATGGAGGACCCGATATTTGGGTGTGGGTCTTAATTTACTCTTTCTTACCAACGGAGTAAAAATGGTTTGTTCAGGTTGATGGTGTTTTCCTCCTCTCTGCCCTCTTCTATGACATTATCAGTCTTTTGAACTGTTTAACATGCAGGTGGGCACTGGGAGTCATGATCTATTTCTTGCTGCATGGTGAAATGCCATTTGGATCGTGGCTTGATGAGCGGCTTGATGAATGATCTATATAGTTTTCCATCATTCTACTTTTTTGCCAATGGAGCTCCATTCCGCGAGGTGCCGATAATCGGAAACTGGAGCAGAGAAATCATTTTCAGAAATTCAATTGTAAAGTTTGCAGGCCTTGGTTTGCCCATAATTCTGTGAATTTTTTGGGCTCTGTTGCCAAATTAGCCATCTAACCAATTTAGTGGATAGCTCAGTTAATAGGTTCTTTAGTTTAAAATCTTTTTTTTTTTGTTTACATATTTCCCACTTTTGTAAATAGGTAAATATGTAAATAAGGGTTCCTTGTAATTCAAGCTTTCCAACATTGCTTTTGCGGTGGCGGTAGATAGTTAATTGACCGTTTGACCATTTGCGGTGGCGGTGGCCGTTTTGGTCATTTTGTTTGAGAACTGCTCTACGATTGACCTCTGTTATTCATATTACAAAGTTATTCAACCATTTTGAGACATCTGATTTTATTTATTTGACTATCCTAAGAATAACAATAATAACAATAATAATAATAAATCCTTAGTATGGGAGGACAATATTGAGTTTAATTTTTTTAAATGTCTTTTATTTATTTTAAAAAAAATGTCACGGGTCACGTATTTTTTATATCAAAATCATACATTTGTGCTATATCAAAATTACTCATAATCAAGGTCCACTTTTTTGAAATCTATTTTTTTATGAACAGCACTTTACTAATCCTTCAAATCTTATACTCGTGAGCCCTTTTTGATTTTAATCCCATAATGTTACACGCATTTTTTTTAACTTTATATGAAAGAATCCAACTCCCATCACTTTTCTCAATCCACAAGTCTTAGTGTGATCTCGAGCACCTGTCTTTGGCCTCAGACATAAGGTCCCGAGCATCGACCCTTTTCGAATTTACATAGGGGCATGCAACCTCAATTCTCATTATTATCTCAATTTAATATTATGAAAACTCAATACTATGCCTGCACGCACCATATGTAAGCTTTAGTGCCAAAAACTAAGAAACACAACACCAATACTAATAAACAACCAGCCCGAAGTCACATTAAATTCATCTCATTCAACGAAACTCATATTTTGGGGCTTCGTCTCTTAGCCTTCATTTAGGTTACTCGCATGCATGATGAATATTTATTATCATGCCCATCCCACCTCAAGAGATTCGGGTGTGCTAACTCAACCACAACACACCTTTATTGAAAGGTCACAAGGGTCTAGTAGCATGCTTGCTTGCTAGCCGCTCATCTTTTAGGCTTGACGATACTCTTCCTATGCAAATATCATCTCATAATCTGTGATTACTTATCGAATCGACTCAAGGTGAAAAAATTGAGGAACATAACGAATGCTAACGTCTAATCTTACGGTTTAATGCAAAGGCACGATACGAAACTCGGAGGCCTCAACCATCTTTGGATATATCATGACCCAAGGAGACATCGTATTACATTTGTGACCCAACAACTTACCTAGACACCACATATATCTAAGAGTAACTCACTTCAAATTAACCAAGCCTCTGCTTGCTCTTGCTCACTAACCAAGGAAGTAGTGAAGAGCTAACACTAGACGTCCCTTATAAAGAGTATAAGAGACTTCCCGATCATTGTACTAAGAAACATAAGATTGTCTGAAATTGAGATACTTTTCACTTTAGCCATTTTAAGGTTCTCTTAAGCTAAACTAAGGGTTCAATGACCTATCTCTTAACTACTATAATACCAGCATTCCACTCATTGATTCACCAACCAACTCGAGAGTGCATGGATATGACGTTGACCTACAGCACCCGACTGGCTATCTGATTCCAAGGCACCTAGCCATTGACTGGCACTTATCCACACATCTTAGGGACTAGGGCTCATACCACCCATTCAACATGTTCCTGGGCTAATGCTGCAAGCCCATTGCTCTGGGACCTCTGTTCTGATCACAATGCTTCGACCGCTGCTCAACTCAGAATCAGTCATGATGGGATCGAGGCATACCAAGGCTTGACCATGACAAAAGGCCTGCTCCTAAAGGAAAATTCCCAGGCGTTTTTGATCCAGTTTACTAAGAATTGGGGAAGAAGACAAGTATGAAAGACTTGAGGTGAAGTCTATATCTGAGCTGAATTTGTGGAGTTGGAGCTTGCCGCTTGTTGTTCTGGCGGTTGTTACATTAAGAGTGTTTCGATCTGTTCATATTCCTGATTTTCTTACTTCTCAACCAAGTTCTACACGAAACTTGTCAACTTACAATTATGATGAGATGCTAAGGACACGCACTTTCAAACACAAAATATAGGAACATGGGGCATTGACGACAGATCGATTGACAGACTGGCGCAGCCAATCTGCTTGAAGAAAATTAAGCAGCATTTCTAGCCAGGTGGTAAACATTACTTCTATTACCTACTCCATTTAACAGCTCCTCTGATGTAAAATATGTAAGTGAAGTGTTGTTCTAGACAATATGTAAAGAAAAATAATCTTTGGCATGGGGTATATATTGTCATCCATTAGCTTTACAGTTGAAATTTATCTTCTGCATTGATTGGTTGCATCAATTTTGCTTAGATTTGACACCTGAAAGCAGTGAGGCGGGGACTTATCGTGGCTTTTATGTCAGTTTTGTTTATCTTTATCTGCCCATCTATGAAGCGTGCTTGAGTCTAGTTGACTTTTGGGATTTTAGAATTGTTGTTTAATGAAGCCTGATCTATCTGATCAAGCATGAGATTAATTCTCATAATTAGTATATCCAGTTTTAGTGGACATGAAGTTATGTTCAATTCTCTTCATGCAGGTAATCAAATTCTTGCTAGTGTATATCCATAACCTGAACTTGATGTGAACGTAGTGAATTCCAATGAGCTGAAGACCTTGGATATTTTGCATAATGGTCCTAAGCAATCCAACGATAAGAAATTGTACAGATACTCCATCTTGCAAGCATGCCAAAACCTGATAATCAAGTGTTACCAGAACCATCTCAATCTAACGAGACTGATTGATGTAGACACAAAGTCCAAAGTCTTGATCTTAAAAAGGGATGCCACAAATTCTTCGGAATGGCTTGGAGAAATGAGACGAGGAATCATGGTAATGGCAGTACTAATAGCTACTGTGACATTCGAAGTAGCAAATAATCCTCCTGGAGGACTTTGGCAGGATGGGGGTCCTGCTGGTTCTAATGTCACTAGGCTCATGCATAGTCACCGACCAGGAAAATCAATTGCACGAGAAATTTCTCCCAATAGCCTCACCTGGTTTTTGGCGTGGGACTCCATTGGATTTTTAGCATCCATGAGCATCATAGTAGTGTTGACAAGCCCCTCGAAGCTCAAGGAGAATTCGATCAGGTGGTAGTACATTCGTTTAATGATGTGGGTGGTCATTGCTTCTGTTCACATGGTCTTCCTTCAAATGACCACTGCCCTGACTATTTTCAAACCAACAGTGATAGCGCCTTCCATTTTTTTAAAGAGATTGCAAATACTAAGATTTGCTTAATGTTATATGACTTGGACAAGAACAATCGCAGGTGATTTACCGTGCTTGAATCATTCAAGCAAAGCAGGACAAGAAAGAGGGACTCAGCTCTTACGTTAATATTACAGCAGATTAACGTAACACCAGATCCTGCGCCGGCGATTCAGACAGGTAAACCATATTATTAAACTGGCCGAATTTGAGAAACCGCCGCGGAATTGAACATTATTCTATTTAGATTTTTTTATTTTTTGTGGGTTTATGTTAAATTGCGAATTGACCCAAACAAAGATGACAAATAATTTTTAGTGAAATCAGTTGGTGTGTTAGGCCAAAAAATTGTTGCTGTGTAACTTCTGATTTGACTTATAACAATTGCAATTATATTGTTGTATAAAGAATAATAAATATGCCGCCATTATTTTGCAAGTTGACAATATGGAAACTTAACTATTGTTTTAAATTTAGGTAAAACTTTGAGTAATTATATCTTTTTCTCATTGTTTTTGTCTATTTTTAAATGTGGGTTCTGCCAATAGTCTAAGAATTGAATTATTTTGTTCTATTTTTCTTCAAATTAAATTAAGTAATTTATATAATTATGTCATATTTATTTTTTTTGTTTTGTCAAAACATATAAAATATAAAAATTATTATATTATAATTTATGTCTATATATGAAACATAAAAATATATTTTTTTTATTCTTATCGAATTTATTTATATATTTTTATTAAAATTTTTAAATTTTATTTTTTAAATTATTTTATATTATATTATTGTATTATATTTAAAATTGACAGCTCTACCTCATATTATTATAAATCATAACACTGAAGGTTCTACATACAAAATGACCTTGCTCGATTTGGTAAGGCTAAAAAATGTACTGTCTTTTGAGCAACCAAGCTTTTGAAATTCTTTTTTTTTTTTTTTTTTTGGGGGGGGGAAGTTACTTGAACAAATGACATAATCCAGATTCCTTAAGTCTGCCACTAAGGAAACTTAAAAAAAAAATTAACATACTTAATTCAGAAAACCAGGTTGGCAAGCAGGCTCTTTTGCTTAAGTTCCATGATTTAAAAAAAAAAAAAAAGAAATTGAAGCATGAAACTAGAGAAAAAAAATTATAAATATTAAGATTTGAATCTATAAAATAAAAATGATTATATGAATCAATTAAAGTAAATTTTTTATTCTTAAATTTCATGATTTGTAGTGCAGAAAATTGTTTTTTTTTTTAAATAATAGCCAAGAAGGAAACATCGAACATGGTAGAAAAATTAAGAAGGTAGCTTTTTGGTTGCTGTTGCTTGTGTAAACAAAATCCTACAACAGATGGAATGGATAATTATACCTGTCACTTTCTATATACGTTTTTTGCACATACGTGTTTTACAGGAATATATTCCTTGAGATAAAAAAACAAAAAAAAAAAAAAGAAAGGAATGAAATTGTGTAAAATCAGGGAAAATAATAAACGGAAGTGTTTAGCTCTGCCTATTGAAATTATGCACAAAATGCAACTACCTACATGAAATTTCTCCATCAATCAACAAATCTTCAAACATCTAAATGATGTATTGTATCCTGAGATTGTTGAGACCTTTTTTCTCTATTGGCAAACCATTGGACTGTTCTTCTGGCAATTGGCAACCAAAGCCGCCTTATTCTTTCCTCCTTTGTATAGGTATCAGAAAATGAAGACTCACTTGTTCTCTTTCTTGTACTGACATCTCGAAACCTCGATAAAGCAGTGATCTCTGACATTGATCTTTTCTCAGCTTGATTAATAATCCTTGATTTATGACTCGAAGTGGCTTCAGAATTTGATGTTGAAGGAAGAACAGGAGCTGAAACTGGATTGTTTTTGTTAATTGAACCAACTTTGCTCTCAAACAATCTCTTTATCTCCAACTCCTCCTTAATCTTCATGATTTGCTCGTTTTCAATTGTTTTTGTTTTCGTAACCTGCCCATCATTTATTTCCAGGGAAGAAAATCTGTTGCTCGACATATCGTTAAGCATCTCGGAGTTCAAGAACAACAGGTCTGAAGAACTCACACTGCTCCATCGGTTCTTCAAAACTACATCAGATACGATGATCTTGTGATTGAACTTATGGAGGACCCTCCCATCATCATCATCATCATCATCCTCGTTGTCAGCATCTTCTTGTTTAATTAGAACTTCATTTTCGATATTGCCCTTTTCAGTTTTCCGGAAACTGCTTCCAATTCTGAATCTTGATGAGCCATGATTCTCTTGCTCTCTCTGGACATAGAGCTCTATGTTGGAGTCCTCTCTTAGCTCAGATTGATTCCATAAGAACCGCATGCTATTTGAGTATGTAAAGATTGTTGGGTCCTCAGCGTTGACCTTCTGCCTGCAAAGAGGGCAGCTCGAATGTTTTTCTAGCCACTGATCAATACAATTAATGTGAAAGGCATGTTTGCACTGAGGCAGCAATCTTAATATTTCAATATCTTCAAATTTTGATAGGCAGACAGCACATTCAAGCCCTTGTTTTGATCCTTTAAGGGAAGAGAATCTAAAGAAAGGAAGTGATTCTATAACTTTCTTGTCAATTCCAGAGAACCGTGACCTTGTTCGATGGAGTATTCTTGGGTCATGATCACCATGAACTGTTGCTCTCCTGTGACAGTATTTGGCAAAGACAAGCAGGAACAAAGTTAAGGAAAACACGACACAGAGAATACCTATGACAACTGCGAGGCTTGGTTGGAAATTTGAGACAGCATCTCCTGAAGTTGGATCCATCTCTCTAGAGGGGGATTGTGCATCGACAAGGAAAAGCTGGAAAAAAAGAACTATACTAATCACCGTTAATCGATTCATCGGAATATTTGTTTCTCAAAATTCCCAGAATTTTATAGCTTTGCTGCTGGCATTTCAGCTGGAAAATGTATTTTTCTTTTCGGAGCAGAACTTTTAATTGTCCAAGGGGAGTTGTTTGATATGGGTTAGTTATAAATAGTCCTGACCAAAATGTCACTCCCCCAAAAGGGCATCCTTCCAGTTTGTCAGTTTCCTTGCTTTCGTTTAAATGTGAAAAATTCAGAAGTGACGACATGGTGGACAGCCTTTTGATTGAATACAAAATTTAGCCTCTGACCTGGGAGCTTGTTTTCTTGGATAACAATATTCCTTACAAGAAAAACATCTGTTATCATCCATAATAACTAATTATTAATTATATTACAGGGTTTCTAACCATATAAAAAAATCATTGTGAAACTTGAAGCAGTTAATGTGTTTGACATTTTTAATAACAAGCTTTCTAATTGGATAGATCTCTTGCTTCTAAAATTTTCGTTAGTAATTTTTTTTCTCAAAAAGAGAAGTGTCGTCCTTAGCTTAGTTTGGTGGCTGTGAAGGGAATATCAAAAGATCAAATTGTAAATAAAAAAGTCAATGTTGCTTCCATTAAGATAACTAGAAAGTCAAGGGGTTGCATCTAGTCTATCTTTGCTCTAGGTTAGGTTGTTTTAGGTGATTATCCAACTGAGCATCCCATCAGCTGATCTAGCCAGCTAAAAGTCTCAGAAATTCATATGAAACAAGAACCTTTTATAATTTGTATATGTTTACTAAAATGAAGGCAATGAATGATATATTGCAGTTTGAATTTCTAATATGAAACGAGTACACTTCAACGATGGCTTCATGATTGATACGACTTGTCTTTATCATTTCACCATGTTGTCCAAGATATAGGAAGACGGACATTCGAGTGGACATTCATACTAAATTGGGAAACCAAGCTGAGAGGAATAAACAGACACGAGAAACCCGGTAGTCTTTTCTGAGGATGAATGTGGAGATAAACCCAGAGTCAATAACCATAACACAAGCATCACAGGAAATACGAAATTTTGGTCTTCATTATATACAAATATATTATTACGTATGAAACTTCAAGAAATCCATCCACTTCTCCAACTCTGAGCTTTTCTGTTTCTCTTTTTGCTTAAAAGCACTGCATTATGACGGGTTTGAAGAGCCACACAGTGTCTGTCAATCCGAAAAAAGAATTTTAACAGTACATGTCATGCTGACGTAAAATAAAAGTTAAACAGATTTATAAGTCAAGTCCAGTAACCGTTCTATAAAATCCCGCAGGTAAGAAATTAAGTATAAGGTAAGCTATATAACTAGTGAAGTTGGAAGGGTACATGGTTAGTTTAAGAAATTAAAAAATAAAAAAAAACTCCTTAACTGCTTGTTCACTATAGCGACTGCTCAAGAATTTAGTCTGCAAGGATATGCTGCAGTTGGAAAATGATTAATCCAAGCAGATGATAGCCCTACAGGATCCTTTCAATAACCTTTCCAAAATTAAAACCATGATCTCCTCATTCTGCCAACATTAGCAACTATGACAGCATACATGCATTGCATTCGAAAGTAGTATCATAAAAACTAAAACTTACATATGTACTAAAGTGGTTGAAAATTTTCCTCATGCTATGAGAGCATGTCAGAATCTGAAGCTTAAACCGCTGGCAAATATAATACAACGAAAAGAAAATGATTTTCTGGAGGAGCTGCAACTACACAAGTAAAATGTTTAACATTACTATTTAACAAGAAAAGATGCTAGATATTACTACATACAAATGGAGTATTTAACTGCAGCAGCTAATACAGGCGAATGGGAAACAAATAACCAAACTCAGTAAGAAAAGATAGGACTCTCACTAGTATATTCAAGGCCATAGTAAAGACAAATTTGATTGCATGCCAATGTATGTTATGGTGCTGGCAAACGATTTTAGACTTCAGCTCTGAGCAGAGGCAGAAGGATTGGTACTTGGAAATGTTGCCAAACCATTGCTATTATCTGGATTAGGGCACTCTTCACTGGCATGTCGAATAAACTCTTCAGGGGACATGTGAGTACCATGGCAAGCACAAACAATCTTTATCTGATTTGCACTGAATCTGTAAGTAACACCAGAAATTGTTCTACCATGTGGGCCAGTACCCGTGGTTGAAACCCAAGGTAAATTTGGATAAGAACCAGATCCCCCAAATTTCAGGTCTGCAGCAATACCAGGCTTTATGGCTGAAAAATCAAGAGATAAGCCTTCTGCTGTCGGTCGATCAGATGCAGCATTTGTTCTGAGATTCATGCTGCTGGCTTTTACATCTTCCTCTGCCTGAGTAGAGGAGCCTTCCTCTGTGGCATGCTGTTTACCCTCGCCTTTGACTAGTCCAAATGTCCTGCCATCATGTTGTGCAGCCTCTAAGGAATTGTGCTCAATTGTATGCATGGAAGCTACATCAACAAAGGGAAAGTTCATTAACAATTACTAGCCTTGATGATAACATAGAGGTAAAATAGTATTCAAATTAACAAACGGCCAACTGATTATTGATGTTAGAGGTCAAAATATAATACTTCTAGAGAGCTGAAAACCATTGGCAGCATGAATCTGAAAAGATAAATACTTAGAATCCAATGCTGAAATAAGTACCATATAAAATTCCTTCATAGTTTTTGTACTAGGTTATACCATGACAGACTGACAATAGCTCAGTTTCCTTTTGCTTCACGAATAGTCAACTGCACTTATTAATCTTGTTCTCTTGTCTGGGCAAGAAAGTTCCAGACATCAGGATAGCTTATAGCTCTCTATGAAGTGTAGAAGAAACAGATCACTAGGCATATTTTATAAATCCTATCCATCCATTAAACCCATTACATTGACTCCCTCCTTTATATTTTCTTCTAGAAAAGGGAGAAAGAGATACCTTGTGATATTTTCAATCCATCACTGTGCTTATCTGGATTAGGTAGACCCCTGCTCGCATAAGAAGGGTGGAACTGTGGAGGGTGAGAGACCATCCCCCAGGAATTATCCTTATCCAACAGTGGAAGTTGGACAGGTGAGTAGCCAAACATAACTGGCAAGTTTCCAGGATTCACTGGCCGGGTCCCAGACTGTTCACTATTTCCTGTAGGCATAATCTGTATCATGTCAGGTAATGTATGACCCGATGAACTGGGGGTTCCAACAGGGTTACCATCCTTCATAGGTAATGTGAAAGGTACATTCATGACATTTACTGATTGAACCGGGAATGGGTTCCCATAATTCAAGTTGGCAAGCTTAAGCTCCTTAGGCACCTCAGAAGAACCACCAACTCCAATAAATCGCTTGGATCCATCATCATGGTGTGAAACCAGCCTCGAGGTTGAACCCTCTACTTCAGACTCTGCCACATCTTCATTCTCAGCTGCGGAGCCATCTTCTGTTGTTATGGAGATGCGTGATGTTATGGGTTTTTCATGTAAATCAGTATGAAGAGCTTCTCTTTCAAGCTTCTTTTGATTGTTTATCTCATCAAACAACATCTTACGTTTACTGCCAGCTTCTGACCTCTTGTCTTCATCAATTTCAGCAGATCTGTTATTGTTTGTACCCCAGAGGCCTCTATCATTCAAGTTCTCAGAAGCTTCTGCATCAGCAGCACCCTTCAAAAGATCATTAAAGAAATTTTCTGAAGGTTTCACAGGATCATTTCTCTGAGAACCAACACTGGGGTCCTGTTTCTGATTTCCAGCTTCAAGAAAGTTTTTGAAGTCATCCACTATTCTGATGGCTTTATCACCTCCTTCTGTCCTAGTATCTGAGGAGCTACCAATCTTGCCTTTGGATTTGGCAGATGATGCTCCACATGATAGACCCAAGCTAAGCTCAAGCCCATTGTCATCCTCCATTTCATAGAATCACAGTATATTACTCTGGTTCAAGTATAACCTCTGCTAATCCTCTCTACAGAACATCCATCATAAAATAAGTAATACAACCTCAACACATGCCATAACCATCTTAAAGATACATTCCTGCACAAAAGTAGGATTTATCAGGGGAAAAACAAGAGGGAAAAGAACCTAGTTCCAAGCAACATTACTATAAATAAAATCTCAAAAACAAAACAAAAATTATTAATCTTTGGCAATGGCCTCTAAAAAACAGGAACTTTAGGCTCAACCCGATTCAATCTACCAGAATTTAACAAAACCATTTTCATAGTAGTCTTACCATACTCTAATGTGAGAAAAAAAAAATGGTTGAAAGATATCAATCCAGAAACACAAAAACAAAAGCATTATGGAAGCCAATGGAAGCTGTGATCAACTACTAAAATCATGGCATAAATTTACAAAATTCTGAGTACTCTACACTAACCAAACACTTGAAGAAAGGAGTACAAACGATTACTACTCATAAATTAATATAGGTGAGTAAAACAACTAATGGGACTGTTACTCCAAAAACATTCATATGATCAAAGAGCAATGCCAAGGCTCCATTTATTCGCGAAGTAAAGCTAGGAAAAACAAATAAATTTCAACAAAATAAAATTCTCCATGATGATAGCTGAAGATACAAAACTTAAAAAAGCTAAAAGGTTTCCTTTTTTCTTTTTCTTTCTTGAGAGGTTAAAAAAAAAACGAGCATGAGACTAAGAGTCCATATTTATTCATTTTCTATATTCATTTATCAGCAAAAAAAAGCGCACCCAGATCCATTCATTAGCAAAATCAATGAAATCAAAATCCCAGTAATGAACAGATTAAGAACATAGAACCAAACCCCGAAACAGTTTAGACAAAAATTCATAATTAGATCCAAACAAAACCAGAAACCCATTTTCAAAAATGAAAAAACTTCATCAAAACCCTCCACAGATTAAAAAAAAAAAAAAAAACTTGAAAGGAAAATAAAAATAAAAATAAAAACTGCAGAAAGCACAAAACTTTAGAACTATACAGAAAAAACCAGTAACCATAGAGAGACTTACCTGAGTGAAGAACGAAAAGATCAAAACAACCAAAGCCAAGGTTGTCTTTGCACATCACACGCACAGGCAAAGAGAACAGAACACTGAAAAATGGGAGAAAATGTTCTAAATTACCCACTTTTATTTTTAAAATTTTTTATACCATGTGATTGTCATGTATATATATATTCTTATTGCTGCTATCATCCAAACCGTACATATTTATTTCTTTTATTCTTATATCTGCCCTTGTCCAAAATCTTTGATAATTTTCAATTTCACCCCATCTTTTTGTTTTTTTGTCCTCCTATTCATGTCCCAAATACACTGGATTGACCGGAGCACTGTTGATTGTTTAACTAATTATATCCCAATCTTAGATTATCTAAATACCAGTAGTATTATTTTACTAAATTATAACCGAATCTTATATCATTTGAACAAGGACTTGTTCTCATTTTTGTCATCTTTGCTGTGTAGTTTCACTCCATCCTTTTTTTTTTTTTTCACATAAAGCAATGATCATTTGTTCTTATCTGTCTTTACAAAGATTTATCAAGAATAAAGAAAATTTTGTGACATAAGATAGATGTCAAGTTAGTGACATAAAAAAATTTTAAATATTTTTTAATAAATAAATAATATAAATAAATCTCATATTCAAAAATAATTTTTTTAAAAAAATTATTTTTTAATTTTTAAAAATATTTATTAAATATTAAAAAAACAAAAAAACCAAAAAATTTATAAAAGCAACACATGGCAGGTCTAAGATAATACGTACAATGAGCAAAATTTATCTTTTAAAATTATGAGTTAATAACTCCAAATTAGCATTGAATTGACAGCAAAGTCTAAGCCTTGTAAGATTTAGTTATGAATTTTTTTTAAAGATATAAAAGTTAAAGTCTTTGAAAAATAAATCAGTGGATGATTTATTTTTTTATACATGTATAGTCTTGAATAAATGTAAATTTTCATGTATTTAATTGTTTTAATTTGGTTTATTGAATTAAATACACTTATTTTTTTAAATGTATGTTATTATTTTACTTTTTGTAACTTTATTCTTATTTGAAAAATATTAAATATGTAGACAAAATTAAATACATTTGAAATCATACACTAATTTATTACAATTACTACTAATCTTTTCCAAAACTAATTTCTTAAATTACAAATTCTTTCCTAAACCAAATTTAGACTTAAAATGTCTAAATTTGAGATGCATAAATATGGGTTAGAATATGAGTTTGGACCAATTCAATGTTATTACTTTTTATATTTAATTTGACTACTATAAATATAAGTTTACAGTCATATAGTTAAAATATGCGTTTGAAGGTATGTTTCATAATTTCTTTCCAATTCATTTTTCTTTTTAAAATTTTTTAAACTAATTTTTTTTATTTGCTTTATTTGTTTGTAGTCCATATTTAATTTATACATGTTCTAATTTTGAATGTGATCTGATCTTTTTAAAATTGTTTCTACATTCTGTTTTTTTTTTTTTTTTTGCTTATATTGACTCTATTTTATTTATTTGTTCAAGCATCCCACACGAAAAAAAAAATTCATTTATTCGTTTATTCACTTATTTGTTCAAGTATTTTATTTATCTGCATTTCTTTGGTTTTTTTATCATCTACTGGTAATTGTCTCCAACATGTTTTTTTTTTTACTTTACAAGTTTTAATTTTCTTCTATTTTTCATTTAATTTTTTCTTCTTTGATTTACTTTGAGTGAAATGGACGAAATAGACAACACAATTTTAAATGAAGAAACGTCTATGTTACAAATTAAAAGTTACCATTCTATGTTGGATATATCTTTTAATTTTAAAGTTGAAACTGTCATGAAAAATTTTTTGCTCAATAATTTTAATCTATATTTATTATATATTGTTGATTTAGTTCCTCATTTTTTGCATTTAATTTGATAATCAAGTCAAACTTGACATGTGAATAATATTCTAAATTAAGGTGATGCATATTCAATATTTTTTTTAATAATTAATGCAATATTTAAAATCTTATATTGAAAGACCAAATTAATTATATTAATACAAATTTCCTAAGACAAACCCAATACATATTAAAATTTGTCTCTATATATCTTAATACCAATGGCATAAGATGTCTCACCCATATGTTTCATATCAAAATGTTGAAAGAGAAATTATTTCATCTCATGTAACAAACTCATATCGTTGGTTGTAAGTAAAATATCATCAACATACAAAATCAAAAAAATTATCTTGCCCTCACTGAGCTTGTAGTATATACACTGATCCATAATGTTCTAGACAAAACCAAATGAAGAAATAATATCATGAAATTTCAAGTACCACAGAAGGGAAGCTTACTTTAATCCATAAATAAACCACTTGAGCTTACAAACCAAATAATTTTGATTGCTACAGAAAACCCTTCAGGTTACTTCATATAAACCTCTTCCTTTAAATCACCATAGAAAAAAATTGTTTTCATATCCATCTAATGTATTTATAAATTAAAATGGGCAACTAATATCATGATGATACGAAAAGAATCTTTCTTAGAAACAGGAAAATAAATCTCCTTATAATTAACTCATTTTTGTGTGAATCCTTTAACAACGAATTTTACTTTATATCTTTGAATCTCTATGGTTTTAAAAAATTCATTTACAGTCAATAGCCTTCTACTTAACTAGATCCCAAACTCAATTCTTTGTCATAGAATCCATTTCATCTCTCATAGTATCATATTACAACATAGAATTACTACTATCTATAGCTCGTAAAAGCATATTTTAAGGTCATTCTCTATACCAATATCATAATCAAATTCTTTTAAGTACACAACATAATCACTAGATATTATTAACTTTTTCATATTAGTTGATCTCTTCAATATTATATCAACATTCTCTTGTTGAGTTTGTGGCTTAACAAGATTCATCTATTGTGGAGGTTGATGCTCTATAAAAACCCATTCTTGTGAAGCTTGTTGCTTAGCAGCCATTTTTTACAGAGGTTGTTACTCAATGGGATCAACTTGAATATTTTTAATAGGATGCGGTACTTCAACACTTAGTAGTTCAATGTCCATCTTATCTTGATGGATGTCATTTATAATAACTAATCTGTTACTTGATATGGGAGTTGTATAAAAAAAACATGACCATTCTCAACCATTTTGATTCCATCCATCCATAAAGAGAAAGGTTTATCACTCTATTAAATTGGTGAGTAAAATTAAATGTACAAGGATTTCAAAACTGCAATAAATAGATAGTGAATATACTTAATCTATATAATAAAATCTTTTAATCTATTAATTTTGATTTTTTTAATTTTATTTTTATTTAATCATTTTTAATAAAAAATTTAACGAACTTCACCTTAAAAGTTCCATCTAAAATTTTCCTTTCATTTTCATAAATAGATCTATTCAAATCTTAAACAAAATTTTTGATGTATCGTTTGATCAATGGAAAAAGTATATTTGTAAAATACCAAAGGTATATTTGTAAAATGCCAATATAGGTGTTTTATGGATATTACAATCGGAGGAGAATTGTTTTTGAGCTGTTTGAAGAGTTGGCTCCCAAAATAGCGAAAAACTAAGACTTTTTGCATTGAAAATAATTACAAGGTAAGAATTTTTTTTATTTAATGATATACTTAACATTTTTTCCTTTAAATTTTAATTTTAAAAATTTTTTTAACATTTTTTTGGTCAGAACACCATTTTTTATCCAATCATCAAAGGTGTGGGGATGATTGGTGGGGTCTATGAGTTTTTTTTTTAAATTTTTTTGCCAAAAAACTATTTTTCATCCAATCGTCAAAGGTGTGGATGATTGGCGGGGTGTAAGGCTCTTGCAGTACTGAAAAAGTAGAGATTAACCATGATTTACAAAAAAGATCGACTTCAAACATGACCAAGATCAGATGGACGTTGAACTACTAAGTGGGTAATTTAGTCTCACTATTTTAAAAGATTATCCTCTGTGTCATTCGAAATAGTTGTCCTCACAAACATCAATGTAAAATGTCTATGTATGTTATAATATAATATATATAATATTATATATATATATATATCTTTGATTTTATTTTGCATGTAAAGAAAAAAGAATACGAAAAGGTTATACAGAAATATAAAAAAAACTCTGTGATATTTAGAAGTTTGTTGTAGTCATGAATAAAGGTAAATTTTTCTCTATTTTCATCATTTTATTTAGATTAATATAGTCAAATTTTTTTGCTAATTTACTAGTTTAATTTTGTCAATGTGAACTAATTATCATTTCAACTTGATTTGGCAGCAAGCGACTCAATTTTTTTGGAATTCAAATATGAGCTTTCTAAAGCAATTGATGTGAGTTATGATAGTTTATTTTATTGTACGCATATTTATGAGTAATATATATGAATCTATCTTGTGAACAAAGAAAATAACATACTACATATGCCTTCTAATTTATCGTTGTGTTTTTGCCATTTGATTCAATGGTATAATTATTTCTTTTATACTATGTAAATATGTGTTCGGACTGCTTGGGGCAATTTGGAGAAAAAAGATAGAAATTAAAGAAGGCAATGCAAATTACAATTAAAAACAATCCAATTTGCTTCCTAATAGGAAAAAAGAAAAAAAATAAAAACTGAACTATATGAGCCAACTCTACTTCTCAATATTACAAAACAATCAACATAATGTGCTAAAAACTATATCCACTAATTATTTTTAAAAATAATATTAATACGAAAGGCAAATCAGTGTTTAACAGAAAGTATGTAATAAACTAAAAGAACCAAAATCTTGCAACAATAATCAAGACAATTCATTCTTGTGTACATCAAAGGATTTATTTGTGTCCCAAGTGTGTTATCAATTGAAAAAAAAAAAAAAAAAAAACTAAACAGTTTAGAGATTACATCCTTGAAAATTTTATGCCTTCTTATAATTTATCTTACATTTTATCTTGTCTTAATCATTCGCTTAAGAGTTAAAAGTCAAAAAGTTACATTCCACTCTCTAGTAGTAAAACGTGTATGTTTCAAGGAAGAGGTAAAAAAAATTGAAGCACTTTTAGTTACCAACAATCATGAGAAAATCAATATAAACAACATTTTTCCCCACCATACCTAGATTAGTAAGCCTGTACCGATAAAGAAAGGGAATCCTTTATAACAACAACAAAGTTTTCGTGTTGTTGATTTTTAGGTGTAGTGCTTCTTCTTCTATGCCGCCTATTAGTACTAGTGTAGTAGGGTTGAGCCACAATACAGACTTAAAGGTGTAACCTTTTGCTCAATACTCAATAATTGAAGTATTTGAGATTACATTAATTAGGGATACACAATAGTGTTAGGAATAATAACTTAAATCTCATAATAAATTTATTTGGGATTAGTTAGATATTACTTAATGGATAAAAAAAACTTACAGAATAAGAATTCTAAAAGAAAAAAGATTCTTAAAATGTAAGTTTTACTTGTAAAAAAAGAATTTTAAGAAGAAAATTGATTCTTAATAAGCAAGTTTATATGCTTATAAATAGGTGAAGTCTTTATAAGGTTAGGTATGAGAAAAAGATATAAGAGAGTTGTAGGATTTTATAGGATAGACATCTTATAAGAGTACTGAAGATTTATGTCTTATAGGTGTGTATATTTGTGAGTGGACTAAAGAAAATTGAGAAAGTCTACATAAATATGATGAATGGGTACATATATGTATGTGTTTGTTTATGTTAAAAGGAAAAATTGATAAGGTCTACATAGATATGACGAATGGGTACATATGGGTATATATTTGTTTATGTTAAAAGGGTGCACATAGATATGTGTTTGTTGGGGTTTAAAATATTCTATAAGACTAAAAGAAATTGAAAAGGTCTATGGGTATTGATTGTTAAGTGAGATTGATTTGATATATGTTTATAATTCTCTACAACTAGTGGATCTTATTTCTCATCCGTGGATGTAGGTCAATTAAATCGAATCACATTAAATTGTTATCTTTTATATGATTCATTGATTGTTCGATTATGCTTTTGCTGGTGTGATTGATTGAAATTTTTTAGCCTAACAAGTGGTATCAAAACTGTGGTAATTCCTAACAAGTGGTATCAGAGCTAAAGGTTTAAGACATGAGAAAAATCGATGGTTCGAGCCATGAAAAGAAGAGGCAAGCCTAAAGAAGCTTGATTAGAAAGAGAAGTTTGAGTTCATGCTTTGATAGATTGATTTACGAAAGCATGAAAACACAAAAAAAAAGATGATTGTGAGACTTTCATTATAAGTAGAGCCAAACATGTCTGTATGAAAATAGATATTTGATATAATTTGATTTAAGGTAGAGATTACTATGAATAATGACTCAAATCCTATAACAGATTTGTTTAAAATTAATTAGATATTACTTGATAGACAAAAAAACTTACAAAAAAAGAATTCTAAGAGAAAAGATATTCTTAAAAGGCATGTTTGACTTACAAAAAAAGAATTCGAAAAGGAAATAGATTTTTAATATGTAAGTTTATACGCTTATAAATAGGTGAAATCTTTATAAGGTTAGATATGAGAAAAAGATATAAGAGAGTTATAAAATTTTATAGGATGGATACCCCATAAGAATATTACGAATTTATGTCTTATGGTTATGTATGTTTGTGAGTGGACTAAAGGAGATTGAGATGATCCACATAGATATGATGTATGGGTACATATGGGTATATGTTTGTTTGTGTTAAAAGGATACACATGAATATGTATTTGTTTGGGTTAAAAATATTCTATAATACTAGAAGAGATTGAAAGGGTCTATAAGTATTGATTGTTAAGTGAAATTAATTTGATATATATTTGTAATTCTTTACAACTAGTGGATCTTGTTTATCATCCGTGGACGTAGGTCAATTAAATCAAACTACGTTAAATTATTATCTCTTGTGTGATTAATTGATTGTTCAATTATACTTCTATTGGTATGATTGGATTAAACCTTTTCAACTTAATAGATAGAAGAAATTGCTTTATTTATAAACTTCACCTTCAACAAGCATAGTTTTTTTTTTTTTTTTAAATATCTCCAATGTTGGGTTTAGCCAATAAGACCTTTATTTTGCTTGAATTGTCTTTTATTTCAAACTTTTTGGTTGAGTTTACTGATGAGTCTAATAGTGTTTCGTTAAAAAGTATAGTTTAATGATAATGCATATAATTTATATATAAGATAAAAGATATTTATAAAAATTTAAATTAAAAAGTAAGATATGTATATGATTTTAAATTGAGATAACATTTTTTTTTATTTTGAATCATAGGACAATTAGGTAAAAAAGTTGATAAACCATAAGTTAAGTCAACCATAAATTTTATTTATTTAAATTTATGAGATAACGATTTAGGGGTATATGATTTTATTGTTTGATTTAACTTTTAAAAACTGTATTTGGATTTTAAATTTCATATATTTGGGTTTTAGATTTGTTGCTTAAATTTAGGATAAAATTTATATAGATTGAAAGATTTGGATAAACTTAATTTTTAAAAATTTAAAACTTTTAAAAATTAAATAATTAATTAAATAAAATTATTTATAATTATTTTATACGTTAATAATATAAACTGTTTATATAAGATTATACGTAAACAAATCTTATTAAGTAACTTGAAATATATATATATATTATATATATATATATATGAGATTTGATGTTGAAAACTATTCAATCAATTTTGTAATATTTATCTTGTAACTTTGAATTGGGCATTGGACGATGTTACAATAATGCAAAAGGAGCAAGAAAAATGTTAGATAACAGAAAACTATTAGAAATTATCCAAATAAAAATGTTAAAGATAAACTAATTAAAGGCAAGTCGGGTCAAAAATGAAATTTTCAACACTGCAAATCATCTGTACAAATGGATAAAGGTTTGAATTTTTGAAAAAAAAAAAAAAAACCTTGGACATAGAAATAGTGAAGCAAAGACAAAAGATTTGTGTCTGTTAAACCGTCTAATTTTAATGATCAAAGATTTAATATATAACAATCTAGAATATTAAAAAAAAAAGATTTGATATAATTGGGAACATGAAATACTCATAAATATATAATCATAGTAAGATTGAGAGAATTTTTCACAAAAAATGTTATTAGCACTTCTTTTCTTTTTTTTTTTTTCATTTATCTATTATATGAATAAGTTATTTTTATGGTGTTAATTTTTATTTACAATTAAAAATTAACTGTGACAAGTAAAAAATTCTATTTGTACACTTTCATCAATAGTGATATTAGCAACCGTTGATTAATTTAATTAATAAAATTATTTGCATATATATAACAAGTTTTGGACCTCCAATGAAAAAGGTAATTCTCAATTTTTATGCCCAATTTCTTATTGAAATTTGGAACAACTATTTGATTTAAATTTTCTTTAATTTGTAAAAATATATAAGAATCAATTTCATATGCCTTTCAAAGTAGAAAATTACAAGAAATGGACAAGCCTGATTCTTTTAAAATTTATTTTCAAGTCAAATTTTTAAGATCAAGTCAAACCTACATCCTCATCCTGATCTTTATCCAAGCTTTTATTTGGTTGAAAACTTGTAAATGTAAACTCGTTTTGATGGACTTTTTTTTTTCAAAGATTTTTGTTGGATTTTTTTGTTATCTATATAGATTAAAAAATCTTAACCTTCCTAATTATGTGGCCAAGATTTTCGTAGATAAGCTGATTTCCTGTAAATCAGGATAGGATGGGTTAAATCTTGTTTCTAAATAATTGGTTCTGATCCAATAAATTAGCTGATTTAACCCAAAAAATAGGGATGAATTATCTCTTAATCCAGTTAAATAGTTGTGAGCAGCTAAAATTGGTATAAATTCAAAAATATTAATTGATTAAAGATAATACAACTCATCAGTTTCAGCAAAATCAAACTACCGTAAGAATACAGCTACGACCTTTGCATTTTCCTGTTGTCTAGTATGAAGATATAGAGTCTTCCTTGCATATCTTTCTTCATAGTTTAACTATTTATTTAATAATTAAACATGTCTGGGCTTTCATCAGATTGATCCTTAGCCTATATAACACCTTCTGGACTGACTATTTTTTGCTAGTTTTCTTCTATTAGTGCATTTCAGAGGGTGCTCGGAGAGGGAAGAAGAGAGTGGAGATATGGCTGGTGGTGGGTTTAACGAAAATAGGAATTTGAAGAGAGCTCATCTCTATGAATACAAGACTACCAGTTATTTTATCTTTGCTTGCCTTGTTGCAGCTATGGGAGGATCCCTTTTTGGATATGATCTTGGTGTTTCTGGTATGTTTTCGGCCGATCAACTGTTGTAACTCATTGGGCTTTTCATCCTGCTGTTTTTTTTTGTCTGGGTTTTGTTTGTTTCATAAATTTAGCAAATATGTTGGAACCCTTTGATCTTTTATGTTCTTCCAGATTTACTAAGTTGATGTAAAAGAACTATTATCACTTGTTGGAGTTTTAATAGTTTTTTTCTACATATATATGTTTAAGAAACCGTCTTTCATTGTTACCATGAAGAAAATGATTATATTTATTTTGAATACTATAACAAATTTACAGTATTATCGTATTTAATTGTAAAAATAAGAAATATATATTACTTGTTTTTCTTATATTTTGCAAGTTACTAGGTTTAAACACTTTTTAATATCATTAATTAATAAATATATATTATATTTATAATTAGATGATATTAATAATAATATCTTTGAATATTTTATTTATTTTCTCATTTTTACATTTTTAAAAAATAACTTTTATTTTCATTTATCAAATATATTTTTTTAGAAAACATAAAATAAAAAATAAAAATTATTTTCAAGAATTTAAAAATAAAAATTATTTTCTCAAACCATATAGAACCTAAATTTTTCAAATCGATCAATATTATCTTTTCTTCCCTTACAGATTATGTGCTCTTATTTTATTTTATGTTTATGGGGAGATTTACGTACCTTGATCCACACGAGGACAGTAGCATGCTTATTTCAAGGTGGTGACAGTTTGCCTTAATGTTGGTTGCAGGTGGAGTGACTTCCATGGATGATTTCTTGAAGGAATTCTTTCCAAAAATATATAGAAGGAAACAAGCACGCCTTCGCGAAACAGACTACTGCAAATATGATAATCAGCTCCTCACTCTTTTTACGTCTTCACTATACTTTGCAGGCCTCATTTCAACATTTGGAGCCTCCTATTTAACCAGGAAAAAAGGACGTAGAGCCAGCATCCTCGTTGGTGCAGTCAGCTTCTTTCTAGGAGGAGTCATCAATGCTGCTTCTGTGAATATCCCAATGCTAATCATAGGACGCATTTTTCTTGGTGCTGGCATCGGATTTGGCAATCAAGTAAGAATAAAGCTCAAAGCTCCTTAACCTGAAAATATTATGGTAGTTTCTCAAGTCACTAATTCTTTTCTTATGCTAATGACACAGGCAGTTCCCTTATATCTGTCTGAGATGTCTCCAGCAGAGCATCGAGGAGCTGTGAACCAGCTTTTCCAATTGACCACCTGTTTGGGGATCCTTGTAGCAAATTTGATCAACTACGGAACTGAGAAGATCCATCCATGGGGTTGGAGATTATCTCTTGGCTTAGCTACAGTTCCAGCGACAATGATGTTTGTTGGGGGCCTTGCTCTTCCTGAGACCCCTAACAGTCTTGTAGAACAAGGTAGATTAGAAGAGGCTAAAAGGGTGTTGGTAAAAGTCAGAGGTACCCCAAATGTTGATGCTGAATTTGCTGATCTTGTTGAGGCCAGCGATGCAGCACGGGCTATAAAGCACCCATTCAGGAATCTTCTGCAGAGGAAGAATCGTCCCCAGTTGGTATTAGGGGCTTTGGGAATCCCAGCTTTCCAACAGCTCACCGGAATGAACTCCATTCTCTTCTATGCTCCTGTCATGTTTCAGACCTTGGGTTTTGGCTCAGGGGCATCCCTTATTTCCTCTCTCATAACTAGTGGAGGACTTGTACTTGCTACATTAATTTCAATGGTTTTAGTGGACAGATTTGGTAGAAGAACATTCTTTTTAGAAGCTGGTGTAGAGATGTTCTGCTGCATGGTAAATTAGAAATATTTTTTTGGCATTTGTTTTTTCGACTTTTCTGTAACTAATTTGCAGGCACCATTATTATTTATCAGTATGTACTACTTTGACTTTCTGATCCAGGTGATCGTGGCCATAACTCTGGGCTTAAAGTTTGGAGAAGGAGAACAACTCTCTAAAGCCATTGGTGCGTTCCTCGTATTTATTATCTTCTTGTTCGTTTTAGCTTATGGAAGGTCTTGGGGTCCTCTGGGGTGGCTAGTTCCAAGCGAGCTCTTCCCCTTGGAGACTAGGTCAGCCGGCCAAAGCATGGTGGTCTGTGTCAACCTCCTTTTCACAGCTTTGATAGCACAATGTTTCTTGGTGTCACTTTGTCATCTCAAATATGGAATTTTCTTGCTATTCGCTGGCCTGATATTCATAATGAGCAGCTTCATTTACTTCCTCTTGCCTGAAACAAAGCAAGTTCCAATAGAGGAAGTCTATCTTCTCTGGAAGGATCACTGGTTCTGGAAGAAATATGTTGAAGCTGATGAACCCACCAGTGTATAACACTAGGAAAATTCTTTGCTCACATCCTTTGCTTTCAAGATTCTCTATTAAATATTTTACTGTAATTTTTTTAAGGACTTCGGAGTCGGGAGAAGTGTAAAACAATCTAATCTCTATCTTTATTCGAAATTATATAAATTTTTACTTTCGGTACTTGAACAGTGTGATTGATTTTCGTGAAATTAAAAATAATAATAAAAATTATTGTATTCATAATTAAAAAAAAATTTATAAAAACATTTATTTTAATAGATCTCATTAAAATTAAAATTAAATTCAATTAATAATACAATGAACTCATTGTATCATACTGAAAGTGAATTGAAATTCAAATTAGGGATATCAGTTTCATCATAACGAAATATTCAGTCCTCCCCCTAACTATAAATCTTTTGGACAGCCACAGCGTCTAGCAGACCAGGCAAAGGCAACTCTCTTTCATGCTTGTGTCAGCGTCCAAAGTAGCATCATCTTGCGCAACTGCAGACCCTCTCCGTACAAGGTGCACGGATACTTGCTGGCCCATAATGGGCCTGTCCCAGCTAAAAATGGGTCGAGTTTCTTTAAGGGCTTGATCCATTTCTGATTATGTGGAGGCAATTCAAAAGAATCGAACACCATCTTTTCTTAGGGGGCAGCAATGGAGCCCAGCCCGTCTATGGCCTAAGTATGGTTGTATGTCCAAACGGCGAGTACGGCGGTTCCCTTAGCTTTGTCGGCATCAGTTTCGGCGTCTCCGTGTAACTGTACTAGAACTCGGATGGCGCACCGTCGGTGACTAAAGAGAAACCACAGTCGCCGACGTCGACATTCGCGGGTTTCTTATGGAGTTGCGTGGGTGGCGGAGGGTTTGCTGTTTTGGAGAATTTGCGAAACGTTGGGAGTTTTGGCGGTTTCGCTTACTTAGATTTCTAGCCTGGAATTGAAGGACAGAAGGAGAGGAAGGGGAGCCTAAGAATTTGTATGTTTCCGGTGGTGCAAGTGTGTTGGAGGAGGAGTCGATGGTGGTTGCAATTTTGGCGGCGGAATCGAAGCATTTCTCGGCGTTGGCGTTGTTCCAGCAGTAGAATCTGACATCCTTCGGTGTACAACGGGCAGGTTCGCTCCGATTAGGATAAGCGTTTGATAGTGGTGCTGGGAAAATTGGGAATGAGATGGGCAATTTTCGCGCCATTACTTTTAGCTTTAAGTATGAAGGAAGAAGAATTCAACGATGTCGTATTGCAAGATTACCCATTTTTCCCTTTTTTTTTTTTTAGCTCTTTGGTGAAAAACTGCAAATATCTTATTTATGGTGGGAAATGGAAGGAGGGGCTCCTTTTATATTGGCTTGATTGTAATATTTGAAGGACATGAGGGCAATTATTGATTATCGGTCATGATTAAAAACACAGCTCAGCTAAGAAGTTCCCAGTAAGCTGAAGTGAAAGCTTGACAGACGGTGGATGAAGCTTTGAACATGCAGATTTTATTTAGGTACTTTTTCCTGTCTGTCATACTAAAAGTCAAATCTTTTGCAACCATTTTCTTTTGATTTGAGAAAATATTCAGAAAAATTGGTACATTTTGTATGGTGCTATGCTTTTGTTCTCACAAGCCTTTGTAATTTTCTTTTACCTAGATGAATAGATTGTAGATCGTTATCAAGAATGAGGCTTGGCATGGTTCATTCCTTATTTTCTTGGTTGCTTGCCTTTTCTTTATCGTTTCTAGCTTTGATAATCTACTGTTTTGTAGTATAATGTAGAAAATTCCATAGGCCACAGCAGGCAAGATTTCACCCTTTTGCTCATTCTTGTAGTTTTTGTAATCTACATTAAAAATTGCCGAATGATTCATGGAGTTGCAGATGTTGAACTCTGACTTCTTTGTATTGAGTCTATGGATATAAATATCTAACTGAAGCTCTGTTTTTTATTTGCTAGTTTCAATGCTTGATTCACATTGTGATCATTCAGCACATGGCTATGGCCTATGAGATGTAGGGTTTCAGGATTCTAATTTTTGTGTCTACGGTAATTCATGCAACTTTGCTGCTGACTAGTATGGATATCTTTGGCCTAACTCTAAGGTTGTTTCGAGCTGAGATCCGAAAACTGCTATTGATCATTGGTACAGTTTCTATCGTAATTATTTTTCAGTGTATTGCACTTCCTTACGGGAAAGTATTTTCTTCATTACCTGCTAATAAGAGTTCAATAGTTAGCAATGCCACTATTTTAAATAACTTGAACACGGTTAAACTCTTTGTTAATGTGGTGGCAAATGATGCTAATGGCTCTGATTCCGAGGAAGAAGCTAGGTACTGGAGGAATACACCAGTAGCAAATATGGATACTGATTTGGCCTCTGAAGTTGACGGATACCTTGGTGATTCTTTTCATAAATTCAAGGATCAAAATTCTTATGATTTGACATCAAAGCAGAGGAAAACCCAGGGTAAGAGTTTGATGACTTTATACAATACTAGTACTGATAATAGTTCTACTCAAGTGAAGGCTGCAGAAATTCAACATGATCACTTCGGGATGGTGGAAGAAACAAAAAACAGTGAGAAAATGAGCAATCATCCAAAAGCCACTACTGGCTATGGTATTGTGCCGTTTATATCATCTGTAGTTGCCACTGAAGGTCTACAAAACTTGGATCCTAATTCAGGGACTTCTGGCTCATTTTTTGGTGCCAACTTATCTTCGCTGAGCAATACCAAAAGATCTATTGAAACACAACATCGGAATTCTAAACCACTGCAAAATGCATCAGCCCTTATAGACAATTATTCTACAAAAGCTATTCCTTTATTGAAGAGATGGGATAAGAAGCCCATATCAGTATCCCAGATGAATTCATTATTGCTTCAGAGTACTGATTCTTCTCGTTCTTCGGTAAGAATCACAGTCCCAAGTTCTCAAATGAGCAACAGGATTCTGTTAAAATTCTGGATTTTTAACTTATTTCTTTCTTGGTAATAGAGACCAAGACGGTTTTCAGCACGTGATCGTGAACTTCTATCTGCAAAACAAGAGATTGAGGATGCTCATGTTTCAAGAAAGACTCCAGTGCTTTATGCGTCTGTTTATTGGAATATTTCCAAGTTTGAGAGGTGAGTGTTTGACTTATTTTTGCAAAATGTCCATGTTTAAGCTAACTTCTACAATTTTGATGGCTATATGCAAATCATTTGCAGGAGTTATGAGGTGATGGAACAAATACTCAAAGTTTACGTATATAGAGAAGGAGCAAAGCCCATATTTCATCAGCCAATGATGAGGGGAATTTATGCCTCAGAAGGATGGTTTATGAAACTCATAGAAGGAAACAAAAAGTTTGTTGTGAAAGACCCTAGAAGAGCTCATTTGTTTTACTTACCCATTAGTTCAAATATGCTAAGGACCGCACTGTATGGACAAGATTTTCAAAATTTCCAGGACCTACAGAAATACCTTAAGGATTATGTTGAATTTATTGCTGGAAAATATAGCTTCTGGAACAGAACTGGTGGTGCAGATCATTTTCTTGTTGCTTGTCACGATTGGGTATGCTATCCCTGCATCATCTGCATATAACTCTCATAGTACTATAATCATTGAAGTAAGAACCTGATAGATACCATTTCTTTTAGGATTCTTTTTGTGTGTAACAAATAGAAGTAGTTGAGAGCTTATACTTGTATGTTTTACACACCTTGTAGACTTGGTTTAGATAATGTCCTCATCTCGAGTACCATAAACGGCAAGCATTTCTTAATATTAATTTGCAAGCCATAAGGTACCCTACCTAATTCATGAACTACAACACACTTATTGTTTAGTGGAGTTTCACAAATATTAGTAATATATACTCAGTTACTAGTACAAGACTGTCAAATTCCAACTTGATTATTGCTAAAAGCATCAACTATCTTTTAAAATCCTCTTCCTTCTTCCAGAAAAGTGAAGTCCTAGTGCTTGAATAAATCTGAAACTTGTAGCATTTTGCGGAAGTATTGTTAATATTATTGTTTATTTTTCTTTTGCCAAATTCCCAAGTGGTAGCTTAATTGATGTGACATATGGAACTTCAGGCGCTCAAATTGACAAAGCACATAAGTTGTCTTAGAGCTCTTTGCAATGCCAATGCTGCTAAAGACTTCAAAGTAGGGAAGGATACCACTCTTCCAGTTACGTACATACGTTCTGCAGAGGCTCCTTTGGAAAATCTTGGAGGAAAGCCTCCCTTAGAGAGAAATACTCTGGCCTTCTTTGCTGGGGGGATGCATGGTTATCTCCGACCAATCCTGCTGCTGTACTGGCAGAATAAAGAACCTGATATGAAAATCTTTGGACCAATGCCTCGCGATATTGAAGGTAAGAGAAATTACAGAGAGCATATGAAGAGCAGCAAGTATTGTGTATGTGCTAGAGGTTATGAGGTTCATACGCCAAGAGTGGTTGAGGCAATTTACTATGAATGCGTGCCAGTTATCATATCAGACAACTATGTGCCACCATTCTTTGAGGTGTTGAACTGGGAGACCTTTGCAGTTTTTGTACAGGAGAAAGATATCCCTAATTTGAGAAACATTCTGCTCTTTATACCTGACGAGAAGTACTTGGAGATGCACTCAAGACTAAAGCTGGTGCAGCGACATTTCCTTTGGCACAAAAAGCCAGTGAAGTATGACTTATTCCATATGATCCTTCACTCGGTCTGGTACAACAGAGTTCTTCACATAAAAACCTGATGAAGGTTTTTATTCTTGAAGTTTCTTGGAACTGGGAAATAAAGAAAGGGGGCATAAACCATAAGCGAATTGCTGATGTTTTTGCCATGAACTGATTTACGGAGACTGAGAGGAACAAATTATTCAGTTCAGTGTATTTGAAATGAAGCTGGCTGATATTATTAAAAGTTCGGTGAACAACTTGAGAACCAGTCGTTGTATGGCCTTTGCAGCTGTCACTGATGGTGCAAGATGGTGCAAAAAGGCAATAGCTCGTTTGTCATATATTAAACTTATTTCCATGCGTCAACCGTGTAAAGCCAATGCAGTAGCTGCCGTCATTCACCTGTTTTTCAGCTATTTAGCTGCTCTTCAAGTTTCTTGGCTGTAAATATGACGATCCTGTTGTGTCTTGAATTCTTAACCAAACTGATTATTCTTACACGTGGGTGTATGCTCATAGTCTAATGTGAATGTCAGTCAAGCAAGGGAACTTAAACGGATTTCATTGTCCTTTTCATAGATTTCAGAGGAGTATTAATTTGATGAAATTAACACATTTCTTCTACTAATGCGGCCTAAGCATGGTGCAGTTCAGACAAAATGTCTTTTTCTTTTCCTGTAAGATTAATGGCTGTTCTTAGTTTACTCTGGAAGCTACTGTTGGAAAGAGAATTTAGTGATTCCACTAGACCTTTTGTAGGGCATGAAAACTATTAGTTGCCCATTGATTTTAACCAATAATTGAAGGCTGCCTATTAATATAATAGAAATGAACTAACAATGGATGGTAGGGTGTTTATCCCATAGTTTTTCGTTCGATACCCTGAAAATATCTGCAAGTGATTGAACTGAATCCAAAATCGAGATCAATCATAGACCTGATCCATTTGCCAACCAAACAAAACATCAGTTTTCTTGCACGAAACTGAACAGAACACTTGAAAACAATCATTAATGTAAGAAACAGGACTAAGAATATTTCAGCTTTTGCTCTTCCTTGTTTTTCTATTCTTACACAAGTCTTTCAATTTTCATGGAGAACTCCTTGACGGCATCCGTCCACGCTTACCAATTTTTTTTTCCCAGTACGCCACGTGTGCAACCATGGAAACAAGACCAATCCACTGATACAGGATTAATACAAAACAAAATTTGAGGGCCCCATATCCATGCTTTGCTTGCTTCATACTCAATAGATACCCAACCAAGTCACCCCTGGTGCAGTTCTAACTCCTCAGTTTCCGGTTTCTGCAGTCATACCGCACGTGAACTTCTTTATCACTTTATAAGCAAGAAGGGTAATGATATGATTATAATAGCTGACAGTTAATGATAAATCTATATGAAATTTAAGAAAGAATCACGTGGATGATTGTAGATTATATTTAATGATTTTAGGTTAATGTGGGTTATACGTAATGGTCTAAACAAATTAAAAGTCAATCAATTTTATTATGAAATGATATCTTGATAGAATATCACTGAAAGTAGTCCCCTCTTTATCGGCCGCCAATTCGATTTGTGACGCGAAGTCTTGATGCCGGCGTTCACTTGTGGTGCACTGATGGTTCCAGGCTTTAGGCAAACCATATAGGAAGCTTGAGTCCTTGACCATGCATGCCAGGTAATGGTTTAGTCTTCATGATCCTGACACATGTAAAATGCTATTTTTAAGTAAAGGAAACTGGTAAATAGTCCATTAACATTCAACAAGACTAAGTATTCGTCTTAGACTCTTACTCAACTTTTAATTTTTGTATCTGTACCACTAATTAATTCTATAATATAAAGGTTGCAATTCTTGTACTTATTTTTCTTTGGTATACAATGAGCAAAATTTTATCAAAAATTAATTTAATTGATTTAAAGATGGTATTTAGCATATTTAGCACTTAAATACTATCACCTAAAATTTTTTTCTCTAATTTCAAACTACACAACTTAAAAAAAAAAAAAAAGGATAAACTATTGATGGTGTTTGAATGTGGGCCTGAATAATTTTCCAACAATGTGGATGGAAAAGGGCCCTCAGAACCAGGCTTGCATTATTGCTTCGCGACAAGAACATAGTGAGATTACCCCATTGCCCCTCCCAATTGAGTTGCGACAGCCAACTTCCCAAGCAAAGCCTGGTGCTTGCCACAATGCATAAAAATAGCCAAGAGAATTGACCATGGTTCTTTGCAAACAAATCATTGCAATTTACATTTGGTAAGAGGTTACATATTTATAGATTGGTTTCTATGTTGGTCCATAATGAAATGATACTTGTTCTGCCAAGTCCAAGCAATAAATTTGATAGGCCAAAATGTTTCCCCAGCCCATTAACTATTCATGTCTTCAAAGTGGCCAATTACCGAAGAGATTACCATTAAATAGAGAATAATGACCAACTCAAACACCAATAGCTTCATTGAAAAGAGATTTCAATTATAGCCACCTACTTAGATTTCATTTGAATTGCGTCCTAAGAGAATTCTTGCCGGTCAATGCATCTCATTTTAGGACTAAATTTTTAAAAATTTAATCATAAAAACGTTGTTATGATACAATAAAAATAACTCTTATCATAGTGTCAAAAAATTATTAATTATCTCATCTTTGTTAAAATATAAGTATAATAATATGCCTTCTCCTATGTTCCAAGGAAATATAAGCACGAGCCAATGAAATTAACAGTATAGTATCATTTTTTTTAAGATTTTTTTGAGAATTTTACTACTATTAATTTAAATATTTTAGTATGGTAAATGATAAAAAAAAAATAGAAAAAGGATTTTGGTTGTGCATTCCTTACCCACAGAATCAAATTTTAACGACAAATTAACGTTAGCTAGAACTTTTCTACCCTAAATTGTTGGTTTTATAAACAGATGATAAAAAGAGATTTTTTTTTTTAGAATGATTCACTATTTTTTTAACAACACCAGAAAACAATGGTTTTAAATGGAGAGGATAATTATCAAATTGAAAAGGAGGGGGAGGGATTTTATTGTGAAGGTCAATCATAGAACAAAACAAAAGAAAAAAAAAATCCCCCAAAGAAAGATGAAGCAACATTTATATATATATATATATATATATATATAGATATATCAAATGGTCCAATATATATTTTAGTTCTCCAATAAATGCTATGAACTAAACAAAACTATTAGAGGGGTCTTAGTTTCCTCGACTTCACATTCATTTCTACCCCCAAATTATCAAAATAATTCACTCAAAAATTTTTTTTTTAAATTGTTGCATCAAAAAGGGCCAATAGACCATAAAGTGTAAACATCTCGTTTAATTTGGTGTATTTTTTAATCTAATTTTAGGATTTTAGTATTTTGTTTAGTTTAAGATTATTTATTTTGTTAATTAATGATTTATTTTTTTTCAAAGGAAAAAGGAAAAGTTTGATTCAATTTGAAGTCTAGTGTTCTAATTAAAAAAGGGAATATATTGATTTGAGATGTGAACTTAGATTAAAAATTTTAAATTGACTTTGATTAGGAGATTAAAATCAAGAAAATATTCTTTTATTGTGATTTGAATTAGAAGCCTACAAAAAGACTCCATTAGGATCAATTAAATACAATCAATAATCAATTAGAAAAAATAAGAGAGAAAGAGTAAAAAAAAGTAAAAAAATTAAGAGTTTTTTTTATAATATTTTTTGGTGTTTTGGGTTTAGATAATTAAAATTTTCTCTTGAGAATTCTGTGTTGAGAAAAGGAATTGAGAAAAAATGCGAAAAGGAGTCATTCAACAAAAAGTTTTTATAGCAAAATTTTTAAAAGTTTCAAATATATATGTTTTAGGTTTCTGTTTGATTTTTGTTTTAATCAAAAAGAAAGGCAATCATCATAGGTGAGGGGCACTAGCAAAGCCATAGATTGTTTTGTTGAGAAACAAGAAAAAAGATAAAGTAATTTCTACTTTGTTTCTTCTTTATTTGTATATTTATTTATGTTATTTAGTTGTTTCTTTTTCTTCTTTTATGCATATTTAACATAAAATTTTGTAATAAATTAATGATTTTTACTAAATGATTGGAGGATTTAAATATTGAATTATGATTCTACCAAACGATTAGAGAATTTCATAATAAATTTTCAAAAAATAATTTTTCAATCTTACCAAATGATTGGAAGATTCAAATTTTCATTAAATTTTACCAAACTATTGGAGGATTTAATGATTTTTTCAAAAGAAATTTGTGAGATTTTCAAATAAAAATCCCACCAAACGAGTGGAGGATATGCATTGATATAAAACCATACCAAACGATTGAAGGATTTTATTGATTGATTTCAAAAAAATAATTTTTTAAAAAATATGTTAATGAATTCAAAGACGGAGCCTCTTCAAAATAAGACATAAGTCTCTATGAATACTCTTAAGATAAAGAAATTATTTTAAATTACTACTAAACAATTAGAGTAACTTCAAGACCAATTTCTAATAGTAAATTTACTTGGTAAAAATATAAACATGTTCAAAGGCTTGGATAATATAAAATCAAACCGGTACCATCTTTTGATAGACATTGTAAGGGTGCTATAATCTTTCTCACATGTAATTGTACTATCGAACCTAGATTTAGTTTTGTAGACATGAATTTACCTTTTAAAAATACCTAATTCAAGCTTGGGATTATTCTTTAAAATGAGACAGATTTAGTAAGTGATCAATTACACCTAAATAAAGAATATTGATGGCGACTCATTAAAGTCAGACAAAGCAGTAGCTCTATCGATGTATACATTATGATAGTTTGACAACTCTACTGGTAAAGTCAAAAGTCAGGCCAGTAAATGAATTTGTGTCATCCAAGCCAAATGTTTTCCCTAAAAAGATTATTTTCATGATTTATTTTTCAAGCTTTTAATATTTTGTCATCCATTTACATGTGTATAACATGAGCTCTATACCTCAGCTTCATCCCTTATAAGAAAGTAAGGTACCTATACTTTTATGAGATTTCATATCTTTACCTAGGCTAACGAAATACTCTCACTCAAATTAAACATTTTTTATTTATAGCCTATGATAAGCAAGAATTGAAGTGTCTTACTAGTCTGTAATAAACAATAATGTAAGAAATAATTTTTAAATATTTAGATTTAACTTAAACCATATGTAATTAACCCTAAAAAGCCTTTCCTAGGTGAAAACCATATCCACCCATTATTAGAATGTAACCCAAGTTAAAACACATGAACAAACTTTTGTATTTTCATTTGTATGAATTTTGTGATAAAATTGAAAGAGTTTGAGTTTTATTCACTCTTTTATGCGTTGTTGTGTAGCATTTATACATTTATTCATCCATACATCATTGAATTTTTATGTATCTAGCATCTAATGCATGATTCATCCATTCATACATCATAACATAATCATGTTAACCTAGGCAGTCATTTGTTCATTCATACATCATTATAGGGTAAACATTAACTTATGCATCTATTCATGTAGTCATTTATTCATTTATACATCATTATGAGACAAACATTAACTTATGCATCCATTCATGCAGTCATTTTTCAATCCATGCATCATTAAATTGTTATGTAAATGCATTTATTTATCTATTTATACATCATTGAATTGTTGTGTCCATATTCAATATGTGCATTCATTTATTCATTCATGCATATAGAAGAATGTTTTCAACAAGTTAGGATGATTCTTGGCATTTATTAACATATCATCCTAATTGTGATAAAAAAGTTTGAGGATAGCTCAATTTTCTTATCAAGCCAGAATTATGGCTGAAAAACAAGCTTTTCACTTTCAAAAGATGAAAAGGCACAAAATAAGATAAAAAGGCAATTAGACAATATGGTTGAATTGTCTAAGAATTTGAACAAAAAGAAAACAGTGGCCAAACAGATTAATGATCCAATATACTTGTCGGGCTTTAACACATATTTCAAACAGACATCTCAAGAGATTTAATATCGAATGCCATTTACTATAAGCTGCCCCTACATGCAAAATGACATGCTTGCAACTACTACTCTTACTCATTTAGCTCCTATTCTTGATCCAACTAAAGTTATTAATCTAGATGATCCAAAAGAACAAGAAATATTGATGACAAACATAGTAAAAACCAAAAAAAGTGTTGAATCTTAACAGAAAATAGATTTTTATTGAAAAAAGGCTTTAAGCTATTGAAAGAATGGATTTTTATGATTTAATGGATGCTGTTAAACTGTGTTTGGTTCTTGAGTTGGTTATTTTATCTAAGTTTAAAGTTTTTAAATTTAAAAAGTATGATGGTACCAAATGCCTCATAATGTATATCATTGTATATTGTTACAAGATAAACATACATATACATGATGAAAAGTTATTCATCCATAATTTTCAAGATAACCTTATTAGATCTACTTTTAAGTGGTATGTCCAATTGGATAGGTTTCACATCTGTGGTTAAAAAAAACTAGCTAAGGCATTCATAATACAATATAAGTACATCATAGATTTGGCTCCAAATTGTTTGTCTTTAAAAAACATGAAAAAGAAAGATACTGAAAGCTTTGAAGAATATGTCCAGAGGTGAAGGGACACTGTTGCCCAAGTTCAACCACTGTTCTCTAACAAAGAGACCACAGTTTCGTTTATCAATACTTTCAAAGCTCTATATTATGAAATGATGATTGAAAATGCCACTAAAAATTTTGGATATGGTGATTTTTAAAAAGATGATAGAAAATACAATCAAGAATGACAAACTTAAGGGAAGTGATACAAATGATGCAAAGAGAAATGATGCACCAAAGAAAACTGAAGGAGATGCTCAAGTTGTGATTTATAAGGGGCAACAATTTAGAAGTTATACTTTATATCCACCACATATTTACCTTGCTTCCTACCCTAAAATTAATATTATTGTCCCTTACCAACTTATTCCACCATCAGTTTACCCATTCACTTACTAACGAGCTTTTTAGACACCTGCATATTAGTCTAGTCCTACCACTATGCCAATTTTAAGGCCTAGTAATCAAGAGAATGATTTGAAAAAATCTCGAAATAATCAAGAAAAGATTAGCATTGATCATATCCTTATGACTTACACTAAGTTATTCCTAAAACTGATCAAGAATAACCTGGTAACTAAAGTTCAATTGGTATCATTGAAGTCACCATATTTCCAATGATATAATATTAATGTTATATGTGATTATCATAATAGGAATATGGGTCACTTTATAAAAACATACACTGCTTTGAAGCACAAGGTGCAAAGTTTAATTTGAGCAGGCTTGATGAGTTTCAACGAAAGCTTTTTGTTTGATCATAAAGGGACATAATTTTGATAAGGATGCAAAAAACCTGGTTAAAAATTGTTTGTCATTTTAGGATTTCTTTTAGAATAATGCTAAGATTTCTTTTATGTATTAGGATTTTATTTTATTTTTTATCATTTTAATAAAAATGACAAATATGATACATTTTTATGATATTTCCTCTTTTATGTGAATCACCATTTATGCTTTTATCTTTTCATATCTTTTTTTATACCCATTCTCATATTTCAAATAATGAATATTCAAACAATAATGATTAAAATATGAGATTCAATTTTAAAAACTCATTCATATTGATAAACTTGATATATGAAGATTAGTTGTGCAAGTTGTGTAAAAGGAGTTCAAAAGCAAGTTGTGAAGATTGTTTGACTATTTATTAGAAAGCAAAATAGAGATGTCTCATAAGCATGTGATCTTTTTTTATAATTTATCCATAAGTAAGTCTATGTTTAATAAATAATCTTAAAAGAAAATATTCATATTTGAGATAAGAAATGGTCATCTTTTTTTAACTTTCAAGAAAATGAAATTTGTCCATTACTACCCCTTTTAGTCTATTATGATTTAAAAAAAAAAAAAAAAACTCTAACTAAAAATCACTCTCCATATTTAGGAGCAAGTTTTGGGAAAGATTTGTTTGCAAAAAAAAAAAAAAATATATCAAAAAATATTTTAAGGATTAAGATTGAAAAAAAAAAACCCTTCATTAAAAGAAAAATTAATGCCACAAATGATTTAAGGGGTAAAGTAGAAAGAATTCTTTGTGAGTAAATTCTTCTTGAAGAGAAATGATGTGAAAAAATAAAAAGATGAAAAAAATGAAAAGGAAAAAAATGTGAAAAAATGGGGTAAAATGCCAATGTGCTTTAAAATGATGAATTGATCTTTTGGTTCATACCTTTCAAACATATATTTTAAGCCTATTTAATCTTTTCTTTATAACCCTTCACCTTAGCATATATTATGTTTCTTAAAGATTCATTTTAATCAAATATGAATGCTTGAATTGAAAAGTCAAATATCAAACTAAGCCATGCTTGTGATAAAACAATGAGACCACGATTTTGTTTCAGTGTTTTGGGATTGATTTGAAATTAGTTGAGGATGTCAATAATGAATGAAGTGAAAAAGAAATGAAAAGAATAAAGAATAAAAAAAATGTGAAAGATGTGAAACAAAAAATGAGAAAAAAGAAAAACTCAAATTAAAAACCCGAAAAGACGATTTGGGTAAAAAAAATTGAGCAAAAAGATCAATGTCAACTAGTGATTTCACTGAAATAGGACAAAGTTTGATAAGCTCAATAATTTGATAATTCAATGGAATGAGTTTTTGAGAAAGACTTCTTAATTAGAATTTAAAATTGTCTTAACATTCATTATTTAGATATTGATATCCCACCTAAACAATTACAGTGATTTGTTATTATTCATCTTTGATTTGTTCTTGATCGAATTTTTTTTATTATTTTCAATAATAAATACGTATTTTCTTTTTTTTTTTTGTTTTCTACCCACTTTTGCATCCCTAAAACCAATTAAGGAGATGTATGATTGCATTATATTTGTCATAAGTTAAAACGATGATAAATAAATGAATGATAATATTCATAAAAGATTCTTACATCCATTTAAAAGGAAATCTAGAATGACAAAGAGAAGAAAAAAAATATTTTGCATATATGGCAACCAAGTGATGAAAACAGCAATAAATTAGTCGATCGAGTTTGTAAGCTTTAAGCAAATTATGAAAATGGATTAATTGATGGAATTTGTAAGTTAATTTTGAAATTATTATTATTAAGAAGTTGAAAAGAGAAATTATGAATGATAAGATTGAATGATGAAATTAAAAAAAAAAATCATAAGGCGATTATAATAATTTAAGATATTGAAAAAGAAATATTTGTGAACTTAAAAAATGAAGACACTAGAATGATCTTGAGACCTTTTTTACTACAATTAGAGTTGCATTTATAAACATTGCATTCATGCATTGCTTTCATACATTGCATCATAAGCATTACACTCATGTAATTTGTTTGGTAAAAAGTTATGATCTTAGATCTTGAAATGGTGAGAATGTGAAATATTTTTGGTTGATGATAAGTTTTTCAAAGATGAAATTTTAATCCTCAGTGAAGGATAATTTTCAAAAATAAGATTTTGATTCCTGATGAAAATTTTTTAAAAAAATAAATAAGGTAATAATCCTCGATTGAGGAAATATTTTTGCAAAAATAAGATCTTTTGATGATATTTTGATCCTTAAATGAAGAAAACTTTGTGAAGATAAAGTTTGAAACCTATGGATGAAGAAATGATTTCAAAAAAAGTTGGCAAACTTTGGTTAAATAGCTCTACCAATTTTTAAAGTTTCACAACCTCTATTTAGAGGAGTTTTTTCATCACAAGATGAGAATCTCTTATGTTAATTTTTGAGATATTGAATTCTATATTTGAATTTTTCAAATGTGAATTTTTTTTACGAATCTTAAAAAATTATGTAAATCTCAAGAACCATTCGATGAGAATCTCGAATCTTCGATTTGAATATTTGAATAACCTTTGATCATTTTCAAATATGAATTCTTTTTTATATTTTTCAAAGTTGTTAAGCCTCTGTTTATAAAAGCTTTTTATATTTTTCAAAACTAATTGAGCCTTTGTTAAGAGGAACATTTTACATTTTTTAAAAGTTGTTGAGTCTCTAGTAATAGGAGCTTTTTATATTTATAAAAATTATTGAGCCTCTGTTTAAAAGAGTCTTTTTTATTTTCAAAAGTTGTTAAGCCTCTATTGACAGAAGCCTTTTATATTTTCAAAAGTTGTTGAGCCTTTGATAAAAAAAGCCTTTTTTTAAAAATTTTTCAAAGTTGTTAAGCCTTTATCCATTGGGTTTTATTAGGATGAAATTTTAAAACTATTAAAAAAATCTTTTTAAATATGAATCTTTGATGAGAATTTTAAAAAAAAATTTGAATGTAAACTTTTGAATCTTAAATGTGAATCTCTAAGACTTTTGAATGAAAACCTTTATCTTGGATTTGAATATTAAATCTTTGTGAATCTTGAATAACTTACGAATCTTTGAATCTTTGAAATCACTTGCAAATCTTTGAATCTTTAAATTCTTGTGAATATTTGAATCTTTGTAAATATTAAATGTTTTGCGAATTTTGAATCTTTTGCGAATTTTGAATCTTTTGTGAACTTTTGAATCGTTATCTTGAATCTTTTGTGAATCTTTGAAAATTTTTACGAATTTTGAATAACTTGTGAATATTTGAAATCTTTTGAGAAACTTGAATCTTTACAAATCTTGAATCTCTTACAAATCTGAAATTCTTATGAATTTGAGTTCTTGCAAAGCTGAAATTCTTGCAAAACTGAAAAGTCTTACAAACTCTTATGAATTTAAAAATTCTTATGAATTTGATTATTCTTGCAAATCTTTGAATCACTTGCAAATCTTTAAAATCTTTGTACATCTTGAACTCTTTACGAATCTTTGAATCATTTGCAAATCTTGAAACTTGTGAAATTTTGAACTTTTACGAATTTTTGAATTTTTACGAATATTAAATCTTTTGTGAATCTTGAATTTTTTTTTAATCTTTAAATCTTTGCAAATTGTGAAACTCTTGTAAATCTCGAATATTTTACGAGTCTTGAATCTTTTGCAAACCTTGAAGTTTTGTGAATCTTTGAATTCAATTTATTTGTGAATTTGTAAACTTTTTGGAGAACCTTGAATGTTTTACAAGTCTTTAAATTAATTGAGTATATTTGAATTTAATTGTGAACCTTTAAAATTCAAGTTGGGAATCCTTGAATTTTAAATTGCAAATGTTTGACTTTTCAATTGCAAACTTTCGAATTTTAGTTGCGAATTACAAATTTTTATTTTAAATGAGAATCTTTAGATTTTTTTTCTTTGTGTCAAATCCACACGTAATTGATGTCAATATCTTTGCACAATTCCTGCTATACAAAAAATGTGCAAAAAAAGACAATTGTAGACACCCCCATTTAGTCCGGGGTCAATTTATATTTTAAGATAGGCTTTGAATTTTTTTTATTTTTTGTATTGTATCTAGTTTAGAGTTATTATTATTTAAAAAAAAAAGGGAGAAAGAATTGTTTTACTGAAACTTAAAGAGAGTTTAATTCTAATTCGGTTGTTGAATTGAAAGTGTTCTAAGTGAAAAAAGACTGTAAAAATGAATTGGTTTGAGAGATGGATTTAGATTAAAAATCCAAAGTTGAAGTGGATTAGGGATTCAAACCAAGAAAACTCTTGTTTTCTATTGTAATTGAGATTAGAAGCTTATAAAAATACCTTATTATGATCAATTAAAAACAATCAATAATCAATAAGAAAAAATCATAAGAGAAATAGTAGAAAAAAGAGCAAAAAGATTAGAAAAAAAAGCAAAAAAATTAAGAGTTTTTTTTATAATTTTTTCTGATATTTTAAGTTTAGATAACTAGGATTTTCTTTTGAGAGTTCTGTGTTAGGGAAATGAGTTAAGATGAAATATAAAAGGGAAGCATTCAGCAAAAAATTTTAATAGCAAAATTTTCAAGGGTTTTAGGTATATATATTTTAGGCTTCTATTTGATTTTTGTTTAAATAAAAAAGAAAGGTAATCACCACAAACGAAGGGCACTAGCGAAGTCTTAAGCTGTTTTGTAGAGAAACAAGAAAGAAAACAAGGTAATTTCTATTTTTTTTTCTTATTTATTTGTATATTTATTTATGTTACTTAGTTGTTTCTTTATCTTCTTTTCTACATATTTAAAATAAATTTTTATAATAAATTCATGATTTTTACTAAATAATTGAAAGATTTAAATCTTGAATTATAAATTCTACCAAACGATTGGAGAATTTCATAATGAATTTTCAAAAAATAATTTTTCAATCCTATCAAACGATTGGATGATTTAATGATTTTTTTTAAAAGAATTTTTTGAGGTTTTCAAATTAAAATCCCACCAAATGATTAGGAGATATACATTGATATAAAATCTTACTATATGATCAGGGGATTTATTGATTGATTTAAAAAAAATGATTTCTTAGAAAATAAGTTAATGAATTTGACGATGAAACCTCTTCAAAATGAGACATGAATCTCTATGAATATTCCTGAAGTAAAGAAATTATCTAGAATTACTACCAAGCGATTGAAGTAATTTTAAAACCAATTTATAATATTAAATTTACTTGGTAAAAATATAAAAATGTTCAAAGCCTTGGAAAACACGAAATCAAACTAATACCATCCTTCAATAGTCGTTGTGAGGGTGCTATAACCTTTCTCATATGTAACTGTATTCACAGACCTAGATCTAGTTTTGTGGACATGAATTTACCTTTTAAAAATATCTAAGTCAAGTTTTGGATTATTCTTTAAAATATGACAGAATCAGTAGGTGGCCAATTACACTTAAATAAAAAAAATTAGTAGCGACTCCCTAAAATCAGATTTAGCAATAGCTTCAGATCTAGAGATAACTCTATGGATCTATACATTATTTAAGTGTGATTGGTTATCTATTGAATCTGTCTCATTTTAAAGAACAATCCCAAACTTGACTTAGGTGTCTTTAAAAGATAAATTCATGTCTACAAAATTAGATCTAGATCCGAGAATATAGTTACATATGAGAAATTTTATAACATCCTCACAACGCTCATCGAAAGATAGTACCAGTTTGATTTCGTGTTATCCAAGCCTTTGAATATGTTTATATTTTTACCAAGTAAATTTAATATTAAAAATTGGTCTTAAGTTACTTCAATCATTTGGTAGTAATTTAAGATAATTTTTTCACCTTAAGAGTATTTATAGAGACTCATGTCTTACTTTAAAAAGGCTTTGTCATCGGATTCATTAACATATTTTCTATAAAATCATTTTTTGGAAATCAATCAATAAAATCATCCAATCATTTGGTAAGATTTTATATTGATGCATATCCTCCAATCGTTTTGTGAGATTTTTATTTGAAAACCTCAAAAATTTCTTTTGAAAAAAATCATTAAATTATCCAATAGATTGGTAAAATTTAACGAAATTTTGAATTCTCTAATCATTTGGTAGGATTGAAAAATTAGTTTTCGAAAATTCATTATGAAAAATTTTAATCGTTTGATAGAATTCATAATTCAATATTTAAATCCTCTAATCATTTGGTAGGAATTATAAATTTATTATACAAATTTTATTTTAAATATATAAAAAAAAAGAAGAGAAACAATAAGTAACATAAATAAATATACAAATAAAGAAGAAAAAAATAAAAATTATCTTGTCTTCTTTCTTATTTCTCTACAAAACATTCTAAGCCTTCGCTAATGCCCCTCGCCTATGATGATTATCTTTCTTTCTAATTTAAACAAAAATCAAATAGAAACCTAAAATATATGTACTTGAAATCTTTGAAAATTTTGCTTCCAAAATTTTTTGTTAATTCCCTCCCTTTTGTGTTTTTTCTCAACTTCTTTTCTTAACACAAAACTCCAAAAAAAAAAAAATTATAATTATCTAAACCCAAAAAATTAAAAAAAAAAAAACTATAAAAAAACTCTTAATTTTGTTGCTCTTTTTTTTTTTACTCTTTCTTTTTTGATATTTTTTAATTGATTCTTGATTGTTTTTAAGTGATCCTAATTGGATTTTTTTTTATAGGCCTCCAATCCCAATAACAATAAAAAAATAAGTTTTTTTTTTTGTTTGAATCTCCTAATCCATTTAAACTTTTGATTTTTAATCTAAATATACATCTCAAACCAATTCTCTATTACAATCCTTTTTTTAATTAGAATACTTTCAATTCAACAATCCAATTAAAATTAAATCCTCTTTAAATTTCAACAAAATAAATCTTTTTTTAAATAATAATAATAACTTTAAAATAAATACAATATTATAAATAAAAAAATTTAAAACTTAATTTTAAAATATAAATTAATCTCAAATTAAATGAAGTGTCTACATAAAGTGTTTGATAAAATTAGCCAGCCAATTTGTGGACCAAAAGCGTGCTCGAAATGTGTGGAAATCAATTGTTCAAAAATTTCCCTAACAATGGAAAGGGCCTAGTAAACTAGTTTAATTCATCAAATTAGATCTTGGTTTTTGACAGCTCATAAATATAGTACTCTTTCAAGACATGTTAATTGTGGAAAAACATGACTTTAGATAAGAGCAATTGGGCCATTGTTATTTATTGCTTAACTCAAAGACCAAAAAATTGGGGTTTTCTATAGTAGGCTTCAACGTCTTTCACGAGAAAAATAAAAAGGATTTTGGGGTTTTTTCTTTTTTTGTCAAATGGGTAATTAAGTTCATTATAATTTGCATAAGTTTTGAATATCTTGTTTTATTTTGTATTTAAAATTTTTAAAAATTAAATTTTAATCACTAAAATTAAAATTTTAATACTTTATCAATAAAATTTATAGCTATTAACAAATTATTTTATTTTTATATAATTTATAATATAAAGATAAAAAAAAATTTTGAAGAATAAGAGTGAGCATGAAAAAAAAAAAAAAAAGAAACAAATAAATCAGAATTAATCTCCTCCAATAATGTCATTATCACATTAGAATAACTAAAATGTCAAATCAGGACAAATGATGGTAACAAAATGATAATGAGAGCAAATTAAATAAAGGATGAAACAAATTGATCACATCAACTTTCATTATTAATGATGTTGAGAGTGTTGTAATTTACCTTTAAATATATGCTATTATTATACATGTTAAGAATGTGAGTTTCTCAAAATACAAATACTATATGATCATTTAAAATATCATTTCTTGAACATATATAAAGGATTATAATTATCAAAATAACAGAACTTTATTAAAATGCTATTATCTGTGATTGCAACCCTCTCAATTGTATTATTGTTTCAAGTATTCCTTAATTGTAATTTATTAAGTTAAAAAAATGGGGATCATGGTGGGTAAGCTTTTTCAAAACTTTGTTAAGTGCACAATAAGTAGATTATGAATTTTGATTGATTAAGTCACAGATAGCAGAGCCTGAGCTCACCATGATGCTCAAAAACATCAAATAAAATAAAAGAGTTTAGCATTGTATGGGACATATATATTTGAACTCCCTTTAGTATTATGAATCAATAATATTAATGCTAAATTTGATCATAATAGTTGACGATTAATCACAACTATAACAACTTTTTGCATTGCAATTCTAATCACAACTGCAAAATCAAACCTGTTGATAATATTTTCTTGAAAGAGAAAAAATTTGGGGGGATGGAGGCATTCAGAATTTTGCAGATGATAACTGACAGCTTGTGGGAGAAGTCACCATCTCATCCAAAGGTTTACAGAACCAAGACCCTTTGCAAATACCAAGCAGAGCCCCAGGCGATGATCTGAATTACTGGGGATATCAACACTGTCATATGATATCATATGGGACCCCGATCCAAATGCAGGAACGGCAAATTTTGTTCAAATTGCTCAATATTTGTCTCCATTGAAAAGAGTAACATAACCCAAGAAGGATGTGAGTGGGATATGGGGAAGCTAGAAAAAAAATATAAAACTCCAAAGCTAGGTGTGGGATAAATTAGTCAATCCGTTTAGGGTTTGGCTTGGAACAAGAATATATATAGTATTATCACCATACATACTGGAGAGGAAATGTTGGTGAAATTAAAAAACTAAAACAAACACGATTAGAACGGTGAAAGCCAAAAACTAAAAAGGGTATTCCTATTGGGTAACGTTTATATTTTAGAAAGAAAAAAAAAAGGTCAGCGTCGCTAAGTTAATATTTTGATGTATTGATAATAAATAAATATTATATATATTATCAATTAATTATAAACTAATATTTTATTAATGAATCAAATAAACAATATTAAATCCTTAAAAATAATTATGAATGAAGTTATCATGTAATTTATTAATATTTATTTTTAAAGATTTGATCATGTTTTATTTATAAATAAAATATTATCATATGATTTATTAATAATATATAATATTTATATGTTATGTTTGACACATAAGACTAATTAAAAGATAAGATATTAATCATCATATCACATGTTTGTTATATACTTGAACAAAAAGTTTAGATTATTGAAATGATTAGATATCATAACTTTATTATTTGAAAAAGCAAGAGATTATTTTTAATATTAAATTTAAATATCTTATTATACCCTTAAAAATTATATCAATAATATAAATTATATAAACTTTGATAAATGATAATGTTGATCAATAAATAAATTATCTTATCTTAATCTTTACACACATTAAATATAAGATAAAATGATATTATTTAATTTAATCTGATTTATAATATTATCTTATCCTATCTTATCATAATAGTATGTATCAAATATAACCATAGATCATATTTGATTCATAAAATTATTAATATGATAGGATAATAATTATTCTATATTATATTAAATTTGTATCTAAAAAAAATAAAGATTATAAAGAGAATTAATATTCTATTGATATAAGATTATTCAATCATTTTTAAATGAAAAAGATTATTTTTAATCCATAAAATTAAATTTAAATGTCAAATTATACTCTTAAAAATTACATTAATAATTTAGATTATATAAACTTTGAAAAAAAATAATTTTGACAAATAAATAAATTATTTTATTATAATATTTATATATATCAAATATAAAATAAAATAATATTATTTAATTTAATCTTATTTATAATATTATTTTATCATAATTTTATATATAAAATATAACCATACATTATCAATCAATCAAATATTAATGCAAGTAAACTAAATTAAGAAAAATAGTACTTTTTTTTCCATTTTATGTGTTTTTTTTAACTTTAGGTTTTTTTTTTAACGGAAAGAGTAACTAACAATAAGTAATGTTAAATGCCCCATTCAAGTACGTAATTAGCTACCACCACGCAGCATCCTCAGGCGGCGGCTGTGCCAGCTGTTTTAATTGTGAACCCAAAACCCCACCCCCCATGCCCTAAGACTACTTTACATTGTAGCCTTTGACGCCCCTAAACTTCTAGGCTGTACTTCTCTCTCTCAATTAAAATAATAATATTTTGATCCTATATTAACTTTAATAATGTGTTAATGTGAGTAAATGTAGTCATTAATAGGTGATAATGATGAGGTTAAAAAAGCCGGTGGCCTTTCGTGTGTATATCAGTGTGGGGATCACTTAAATACCCCACGTTTTCCTTCGTCTTTCGTTTGCTCTTCCCTTACTTAAAACCCCTCCTCCTCTATCCCTTTCTCTCCACACATCAAGGCTCTCCCTCTTTTCTCTCATTTACTTCGTCTCTTCCTTCTGCTGAAACTAACAACAAAATAAGAAAACCAAACAAGCAAAAACCTTAACTTTTTGCATGCTCTGTTTATGAACTTCTGTAAAGTTGCTTGCTTTACATAGTTTGTCAGTCTGCTTGGTTAGCAGTTACCATTGTATTGAATAGGTGTTTTTTTTTCAGTTTTTAAGTGTGTTGAGGAAAACCCTGAATCAGAAACTGGCAATGGGTGACCCACCAAACTCGGAAACGGAGTCAAGCACTCTCGGCAACAACGCCTCTGCCTTATCTCCACCTTCAACATCCTCCTACGGTGGTAAAATGAAATTAGATACTGACCTGACGTCCGATCCGAAGAGACCAAAGCGTCCGAGGGATAATAGCAAGCACCCGGATTACCGTGGGGTCCGTATGCGGACGTGGGGAAAATGGGTATCCGAAATCCGAGAGCCCCGGAAGAAGAATCGGATCTGGTTAGGCACTTTTTCGACTGCCGAAATGGCGGCACGAGCCCATGACGTGGCAGCCTTAAGCATCAAAGGCAACTCGGCGATTCTCAACTTCCCTGAACTCGCCGAGTCGCTGCCTCGACCAGCTTCCAACTCGCCCCGTGACGTCCAAGCCGCCGCTGCTAAAGCTGCCTCGATGGAGTACCTAAGTAATGGGAACACCAGCAACGCCACATCGTCATCATCATCTTCATCAGCTTCCACGTCATCATCATCGAATGTAGATGACGTGTCGACACCGGAGGAGCTGAGCGAGATAGTGGAGCTGCCGAGTCTTGGGACGAGCTACGAATCTGCGGAGTCAGGGAGCGAGTTCGTGTACGTGGACACGGTTGATGGGTGGCTTTTCAATCCAAGTGGCATGCCTTGGTATAACGAAGAAAATTGTGGGTATTTTGGGGAGGAAATTTCGATGCAAATGCAACAAACTGTGATTACAACTTGGTTTGGTCCTTTACTATGGGATCATTAATGCATGACCAAAAATATGAAAATAAAAATCCAAGTTTGCCCTTTTTTACTTAAAAAAATGATCAATTTTATTTTACGAAATTGCCCTTTTGCAAATTTTTTCTCTAGGAAAGGGCAAAAGACACCATTTTGGTCTGTTTCTTCAGCAGTAGTCCCTTTGGGTGAACCAAGCCCTTGAAAGAAAAATGGTAAATTTCATCAAAGGCCTTGAGCTTTGGCATGCAGTTTTTTTATGCTTGAGATTAATATTCTATCAATCTAGCATGACAGTTGCTTTTGCTTCAATTGGTCAAAATTTTTTACTTTTTAGAGAAAGAAGAATAATGGATGCGGTAAGAAAAAATGGTTAACAACGATTGAAGAACAATTAATTTTTTTTTCAATAGAATAAAGAAAAGGTCAAAGACAATGGGTTCTTATTTCTTTTCCCTTTGAAGTAATTTTTTCTTTGTTTGATCTAGCTTTTGTGTTGATTTTGGGATTGACAAGTGCTGTGGTGTAATTAAAGCTCATATGTTCCTGGTTGTAGTCCTTTAATTTTCAGGGCTCTTTCAATGGGTTTTGATAAAACCATTGAAACATTAACAGGCATAAAAGTCAAAAATTTTCCCATGGGTTATGCATATGATGGGTTCTGTCATTAGATTGATAAACAAACTGTGCTTTTCTTCTTCTTTTTTTGTACTATTGAAAAAAGAAAAGAATACAATGTTGAAAGGAAATTGTGATGTACAATTTAAAAGATTGATAAGATTCCCCGTCTTTCCTCTTCACCCTAAAAAACAAAGAGGTTGGGTACCTTGAAATATTAAAGAACCAAACCAATTAGAAAAGTTTTATTTCATCTGTCACAATCTGGCCATGGAAATTGAAAATTTACAAAATAATGGTCTGGGTTTAATTGGTTTAAATATGTTCTTCCAATCTACATTTTCCTCTTTAAAAAGTATCAACCTAACTCACAGTACGGAACAAGAGTTAGCTGGAGTTCTTACACATAAAAATTTATTTTAAAAATTAAAATTTATAAATTGATAAAATTTAATAAAATGATCAATAATATATATAATATAAATTATTAAAACATCATTTGTAATTAAAATTTTATTAATACTTGTTCAATAATAAAATTTTTATAATAAAAAATTTATTTAAAAATATATCAAATTTTATATATTTGCTTTATATAATGAATTATTTTGATCTATTTATTTGTATTTTCAACTTTAATTTGTATGTAATACATTTTAATAGAAAATTTTCATAAATCTCACCCAAAACTTAAGCAAACACTGGGAACAGAAACCCATTGCTCTTCTTGATTATTATAAAAAAAAAAAAATTAAAAGGAAAAATAGTATAATAAATGGTCTGTTGCAGAGGCTTATTCCTTTGACAGCTGCATTTCAACCACCATGTTCGTATACTTCTCGCAGGTCCTTACAAATTGTATTTATATATATATATATATATATCATTCCACTTCTTCTATGATTATATGTGAGAAATAAGACTTAAATTATTAGCAATAAACCAATAATAAATTGTGACGTAGATAATGATGCCAATTGCCAAAGACACTGTCCTTTGGCAACCTATTACAAATTTCAGCTGACACCATATGTCATTTGAATTTTCTAACAGGTTTGTTAGGATTTCTTTTTTGTTTCTTTTTACCCCTTCAACTATGCTTGGTTTGGTTGTTAGCTTTTCCTATTTTGTTTTTTTTATTCTTTTAGCTAGTATCTCTCGTTAAGCTAATAATCATTATAGTAAAATATTTTTTATATTTAAAATTTAATAAATCACATAATTATTGATAATAGTAATAAAATAAATAATACTGCTATAAAACATCTATATGAAATTGTTCATGAAAAAAAGGCGAAGTACAGTATTTTCCTGGTGGCATATGTGCAGTGCCAAAGAAACAGTAAAGTCCCATGTAGTTCATGGCTGGAAAACTTTGACCAATAATTTACAGGCAAATGCAAACCCACAATTTTTTTTGTCCTGTTATTTCTTTTTTTTTTTTTGTAATGAAATTTCAAGCTTGCAAATAATATAATTAGCATTCCCTACATGCTCATTATCGAGCTCACAAGAATCAGCTACTGCATTAGACTTTTTGTCATTTCCTGTCTACTAAAGCCTCAAGTTCTAGAGAAAAAAAAAGAGAAAGGCAAGCTTTGGTGGAGTACTACTACTCCATTACAAACTGAAACTTTTCAGTAACTGACAAACACCAAAATAGAAAAAAAAAACCAAGACCCTCCACCATATCATGGCTCGTATATCCACCTCTGGAAGTTTTCTTATATTTGTTTTAAAAATGTACAGAAAAGCATTGGAGAAATAAAAAATCCATGACCCATTTCTTAGCTGGAAGATGTGAGAGCAAAGACAATAATATAAATGATGGACCCCATTTTGCTCTCAGTATATGTGCTTTGGTACTGATATAATATCTTAATTCATACTGTAGATTTTTTTATTTTTGTGAAAAATTAATTATTACTATTTTATGTGGTTGGAAATTGGGAGACCTTAAATCTAGCAATAAGATGTCATTAATTGTAAATAATATTGTAGATTTGTTTTAGATGCAGATAAATTTTTCTTTCTGTTGTAGTTTTTGTGATTTTTTCTCTTAATCAGTCACACATGCATTTTAATTAGATCGTTGACGTTTAGTTTCTAAGTGGAATTACTAGGGAATCACAATTTCAAGCAAATTTTTTTCATGTTCAAATTCATAGAAAACTGAAGAATATATTAAATTTTAAGTGTCAAACTTGTTACTCCAAAGCATGATGGTCAGATGTGAACTAGCCAGCTACTACTAATGTTCCTTAGTTGTTGGTTTAAGCTAGCAAATTAACCATTAATCAGCACCATAAAACATGAAAATCATGTGATTTATTATAATAATCCTCGTTTTGGGCCCTAAGCCTAGAAGATTAGTGTTTCTTGCAAAAAAAAATGTCAATGTTAATAACCATTTTCCATGATTCTTAGTCAATATCAATATGCTAATTAATCATTATTTTTTCTTATAGTTAATTCCTAATCATCGTACATAGGTATGAGTAGAGCCCTGCCCTTTTAATTTTAATTTTATTTTTATTTTGGCATGCTTCACATGGTCAGCAAAAGGTTGGACCACAATTATTTGATCAATTGGGTAATTAGTTTAGCAGTTTACATTAGCAACATATAATAATATATTAACCGATTACAATCATATGATTTACTGATAAATTATTAAAATTTTAATTTTAATAATCAATCAAAATTTAATTTTCAACGATCTAAAATAATAATATGTTAATCACATATTAACTAAAAGAAATAGGAAAAGCCTAGCCTAACAAACACGATTATTAATATTAAACAGTAAAAATTATTGAAATTTTTATTAATACAACATTTATGCAAAACTAAGAGATTCTTATCAACTTGATTTTTTTTTTTTTGCCAGGTACGTATCAACTTGATTTCAGATAGAGATATTTTGTACAAAATTTCCAGCTGCGAGCTTGGATTCTAATATCTAAATTCGTTCTCTAACAGATTGATTCTCTATTAATTATGTGGCCAAATAAATTGGAGCTACTCCCACATGTTATAAAAAAATTATGCACAAGAATAAACTAGATGCAATTGGATGAAATAATTAAATGGTTTATAATAATTTTTCTCGGTGGACAATATTGATGATCACTTATTTATTTGGTCGGAATTTTTGGTAGGCTTTCTGGGTAATTGTGATAATTTGGTGGTTCATTTGGAAACAAGGCTTTGCCACCTAATTTCTTTAGATGTGTAACATTTTATTAAGTTGGCACGATGGAAAGCTTGAAGTTGATTACAAAACTAATCTCGGCACTAAAATTTATTCTAAGCTTGGTTTGAGAGTCTAATATTAAAATATTCAAACTTAAATTAATCGTAACAAGATAATTTTTTTTTTTTCATAAATTTGTTCTGATCGACTCGATGAGAAAATGAACTGTATAAAACCTAAAATTCCTTACCAGCCTTAAACTGGATAAAATAGCTCATGACTCAGTATACTGTTACATATATAGGAGGGGTCGAAACCATTCTACGAGGTAGAGAGAGGGGCCATCAGCAAAGTGAAACAGTAATATTCATATTTTTGTTCTTGTTCTTGTTCTTATAAATGCGAGGCTGAGCAGAGTTCCCAATTTCTTGGTTTTAATTATTGCTGTTATTTTTTTTTTCTTAAAACATTAAACAGGTTTCCACATGCATTGCATGACAAAATAACGTTAGGTGAAGTAGATATATATTGGAGCTTCAAAGACATTAGCCTTTCAGCCATTAAAATAATTTAGCATCAACCAGGAATACTATTAGCTTCTGATCACCGGCCTCCTTTAAATTTTGGTTATGATATTTAAGGATTGAAAGCTTAATTAATTTTCCTTTATATCAATTTCAATGTGGTCCAAATTTTTAATTTAATAATACGTTTCCCAAAACTTTAGGGTATTAATTTTTGGTATTTTCTATATATTCTCTCAACACTTATAACTCATTTTTTTTTATCTCTAAGCATAATCTAATATATATTGTATTATAACATACAAAATTACATAATCAAAATTATTTATGTGAATGCCACAACATACAAGATTACATAATCAAAATTGCTTATGTGAATGTCTAAGTGAATAATCTCTTTTAATGACGTATAGGATAATATTTGTATTATTTTATTTATCATATAAAATTTTTTAATAAATTATTTAAATTAAATATTTTGGATAATTATTTAAATTAAATCAAAATCTATTTAACATTAAAATTTTTGCATAAGATTTGAATTGAAATGTATTAAATCATAATTTATCTTTTCTTTTCAAATTTAATAACGGTTCCAAATATATATACTTAATAAAATTTTATTTTTGTCAAATAATTCTATTCAATAAATTATTTAAATTTAATATTTTTAGATAATTATTTAAATTCAAATCAAAATCTATAAAAAAATTATAAATTATTTAATAAATTATTTAAATTTAATATTTTTATACAGGTTAATGAATTATTGACTATAAAATATGTATTTTTAAAGTAATAAAAGCTTACATCATTATATCAAAATATGATACATTTAAATGTTAATAAAAAAGTTAGATAAAAATATGTTTTTACTTTGAAAACAAATATAATGTTTTGTTTAGGTTCTAATTCAAATATTTTTATATTATATATTTGGTTAATTTATTTGTTTCTCTTTAGTCCATAACAGTTTTTAATTTTGCTTATATTGATTATAATTAACATTTTTTATTATATATTTTTTTGTTTTATTCATTTCTTTAATGTTTTTATTTTTTGTTAATTTATTAACATATTTGCTTTTATTATTGTATATATTTAATCTTGACAAATTAATATGTAAATTTATATTCTCTATTTCTTTTTGCTATACTTTTTATTATTAAATTTCTTTGCCTATAATGAATGATACGAGAAAAATGATTATTACTACCATATTTAACTCACAAAAAATACTATCAATTATGTTAAAAATGATTAAAAAGTTTTAAAAAATTAAAAATTTTTTTTTAAGCATAACGTAAAAAATTATTAATTTTCTTTTATCTAAAAAATAACTTTATTTTGTTGACATATATAGATATAATTGTTAGCCCAATATATTTGTTTAATTACTTGAAGTATGTCAAAAATAAAAACTAATAAAAAGCAAATAATTATAACAAAAGTAATAATTGTGATTTATTGTTCAATCAAATATATATATATATATATACACACCATCCAATCAATATTATGATAAAAATAATTATTAATCTTAATTATTTAAATATTAATTCTTGATTTTTTATCAAACAAAAAAAAAAATAGCAGCAAAATTTTTAGTATTTAGCAAATAAATTGAAGAAAATATTTTTTAATGAAAATTTTTTTTTTATAATTCTTGAAAATTTACAAAAATTTAGACTTCTTTTAGATGAATAATATCATTTATAATATATTATGTATAAATTATTATTTAATTGTAACTTAATATTTATAAATATATAATTATATATTAGATAAATAATTAAAAATAAGTTTAAAATTATGAAAAATTTAATAAAAAATTACGTACATTATACGGGTTAAAAAAGCTAATTTATTAATAAAATAATAAATTTTTTAAATTTTAATAATTAAAATTTAAATCATGAGAGCATCAAGTATTAAAAATAATTCAAATATAGCTAGCTAAAGTAACGTGTTTCAATTAATATTATTAAGCAAAATTCTTTCCGGCCGACATCAGCTAACGTGTAGCAAGAGGTACTAGCTTAAACCAGGAAGGTACCACTATCTTGGCAAAGATGCACTGCAGGCACTAAAAAAGGGATGGCCGCTACATTTATGGCCTATGGTTAGGGACGGATGTACATAGAAGCTATCTAAAGTTTTGAAAATTTAAAATATTGCCCCCACTAAAAATATTTTATCAAATTTACCCTTATTAATTTAAGGCTCATACAAAAAAATATTTTATTGTTTATTTAGAAATTGAGTATTAATTTTTTGGGTGTTAAACAATTTTGTTATAATAAATATAAGTTTGTAAAATAAAAATAAATTACTTTTAAAAAATTTTAAATTATTAAATTTTAAATTTCTCATAATAATTTTTTATATTGATGTAAGATAATCTTATAAGGGTAACGAAACCTAGAGTTTGTACTATTTAAATGTTTTTAACTACTATTTTAACACAAAAAGAGTAACATATAAAATTTGAAGTAATTAAAAAAATTATTTAGATTTATATCTTCCTTTTTCTTTTCATTGTATGTAAGAAAAGAGATATTTTTATTCTTTAAATTATAATGAATAAGAAATAAAATATATTTGTTTATTTGAAGTAAATGATAAAACTAGACATATTAAACGTGAATAATAAAATTAGATATTTTAATTTTTATATTATTCTTTCACATATTATATATATTTTTAAGAATTTCAAAAATAAAATTTTATTAAATTAATATATATTTTTTTATATTGAAATTTGACTTATCTAAATAGTGTTTAGGTTATATTTGTTAAGAATCATATAATTAATTTTAACTATACAAACATTATTTTTAAGGCAATTTTTTTTTTTCATTTACAGAAAATATCTTATACATCTTGATTTTATTTATAATTTTATTTATATTAATTTGTATTTCAACAAAAAATTTTAAATTAATTTAAAATATTTGTCCACATTAACCAAAAATTATGGATCCGTCCCAACCTATGGCGCATGATGCTAATTTCACAAACTAATTCCTTCTCCTTTTTTCTGCCTTTGTCCATATCATCTAATATATATGTAGAGAGAGAGGTCTTAGACTCAACAAATATAAGGGAAAATGAATAAAGATTAATTAATTGGTTGAGCCATTCAAATATAAATACGAGAGAGATTATTAAATGGTAATAATACAAAATTTAATGATTTAGTTGGAGTTGGAGGATCCATATTATTACACAAGAAAAATAACTAAGTTCTAAACATAAATCAAGCATATATACTAATTTTACAATCAAAAGAGGAAAAAATCGGTGACCGTTCTTTTTTCTAAAGTAGATTGATCGATCATTAGCTTCTCATCATAACATTTTATTTTCTATGAAACCGATTAAACGATACAAAATCTAGAGTTATCAATACACAATAAATCATCATAGCATTTTGGCTTCAACCCCACGAACAAAATCAAGTGGCACATAGTATTTGGTTATCATTACAATTCTGGCCTAAAATTATAAACAGTGGCTTGTTCCCTATCGTTTAATAATTCCTAGATAAATACACATTAATTGGAGTACTTTTTGGAATTGCATGTTTAATTAGTGAGTATTTCCTTGAATGATTGGTTTTCCATCTTTCACTTTCTAAGCTGTATTTTATTAATATAGTTTTTTTTTTATAAAATATTAATACAAAATTAAAATTACAATTATAATTAAAATTATATTGCATATAATTAAATTTTGATAAATCAAATCACATTAGAAACCAATCACTAACTAACATATAATTGAGTAAATTTAAATAAAATTAATTAAACACACATATTATAGTATTTGAAATTGAAATCTTAAAGTTACATCTCAAATGTTTGAGATTTGAGATGAATAAATTTGACCTATTTTAACTCTTTTTTTCTAATAATAAACTATAAAAAAGAATAATTTATTATTTCTCAAAGCCAAATTTTGTTGTTTTTGCTTATTGTAGGTAGGTCAAAGCAATTGGATGGATGAAAAAAATTATAAATTATGGGATTTGAAATTTAAATTCGATAAAAATCGTCTCATCAAAAAGTTATATAAATCAACCAAATTATATCTCGAATTTAAATTAAGTTCTTATATATTGTACTTCTTTCTCATTCTTTCATTTTCAATAAGTCATTACAAATGTCAAATTGTATAAATCAGAGCGACGAACGAGAATTATTAGAAATGATAATTTAAGAATGAAAACCTTGGAAGTGTGATGCCATTATTTTTTTTCTCTAATAATGTCTTGCAAGCATTAATTAATTATAACTTTTTTGAAAATCATTAATTACGAATATAAAACCACTAAAAAGAGTAACTAATTAATATTAAAATTCATCAATGATATTTCATAATTGAATTAATATTAGAATCATCAATGATGGAAATTGAAGCTCAGCTATCTTCTCGAAAATTAGATTAAAATTAATGGTTATGAACTTGGGCTTTTCGCATATATAAAAGGAAATAACTTTAAATCTTTGGCCTATACTAAAAAGGAAAAAAAAACAACAACAACAATTAAGCAACAGTTCTTTGTTCCCAAAGTTGATCGAACATTAGCTTCTCTAATCATAACATTTTGATTTGAACCATGAACCAATGCATTTCATCCATCTATAAACCAACTAAATATTTAGTTATCATTACTTCTGGCCCAAGAGAACAGTTCCTCTTATTCCTTTTGTTCAATTTGATTGAATAAATGGATGGAAAGTGATATTTGATCTTTCTTTTTATCTTACTTGTATTATCATGCATAGTAGCTAATTATTTTTTTTGTAATTAAAATTATTAAAATTTTAATTTTAATCTTTAAAATTAAGAGATCAGCATTATCATCGGATCATGCAAATATTATTTATCTTAAATATTATTAGTAGTATCAATTAGTTGTCATTTGTCCCATGGGTGTCAACTTCACAATTCAGCAATGGCTATCCTCCTTTTCGTGTCAAGCGCTTGAAGACTTTTCTCAAGCATAATCATTCTCACTAATAATGCCTACCAGCTAATCTTTTTCTATATGCATTACAAATTTACAATTGTATAATCACTAATTAGCTGCAAAGGCAGTTTGATTAAAACCCTTTTTTTTTTTTTTTGTATAATACCATCAAGGATATTTTCAGATTTTGCTTCAATTTGACTAAAATTTTAATTAATAGATAAGATTCGTAGTTTTTTTTTTTTTTTTTTTTAACTCTAAAGGCCAATTTTAATACATGCATGCTCAAATGATTGGAATTTTGAAGTTACAAAAAAGCTATGCTTTTAACCAAAAGAAAAGAAAAACGTGTGCTTTGCATGCTTCCCAAATTTGCACTCACAGTATCTAAAGAGAAATTTGAGAGGCAGGCAGCAAAGTCAATCCCTAAAAATAAAAATGTATAGGAACAGACTCTAGCAAACCTGGTTCTCTCAAATCATTGAAAACTTGAAAGGTATACAAAATTAAAAATTAAAGTGCTCACTTTTTAACTTTTCTTTTCTCGTTTCCTGAAATTTCTTTTCTCGTTTCCATTAATGCATTAGCATGTATAATAATTAATTATGGAAAACTAATTTCATTGTTTAATTAGTATGATGACAAAATTTACATGTGTTTTATAAAAATAAATTTTAAAATACCACAAGTTTTTTTTATTGGTGTTTGTTTCTTCACAAATTAAGATTTTGATTCAAATGAATATTCTTTTCTTAGTTTAAAGAATGTGTCCAAATATCCAAGAAAAAGAAAAAGAAAAGCAAAGGTTATAATTTGCAATTTAGAGTATTATATATATTTATATATATATCAACGAAGCTAATTGTCCGGTTGATAAAAAACAAAATATATATATATATAAATCAAAATTCAATTCTTATAAAAAAAAAAAACATTTCAATAGTAAAATTTTAAATATATCAAGTCTAAATACACCTCAAAAATTTTTAGAAAAAAAATTAAACATTATTAAAATCTAAAATTACTTTGATTGTGTTATAAAAAAATAGAACCATATATATCTTCAAGTGTGATTAATTATATTTGTGGCAAAAAAAAAAAGATTTGCTAATTATGTCATTCCAATGAGGCAATATTTGAGTAATTAGGCCGACATTGTTAAACAGGGAGTTCGAGTAATTTTTCTGATTAGACAAGGAAACCTTAACACCTGTTGTTGCAAAACTTGCAATGACAAAAGACAACTCGTAAAAAAAAAAAAAATCAAGTACTCAATGACAGCCAACTAATCCAAATCGATCCAAGACGAAAAGCATATTAATTCTCACCAATTTCGGACTCCACCAAGTGTCCCTTTCCTCTTTTTAAATCTGTCCTCTTATGTTTTACTGATGGACAGCAACACTTTTGGTAAATCGATTTATGGTGATCATCAAATTAAACCCATTTTCTTAAATTCATCTTATTTCTCAATTAAATTTACCAAATTTGAGATAATCATGGTGTAGTTCCATGATGAAGCGGCGACAAGAGAGGCCTCGCCGCCGCCGGGGAACAGTAGTTTGGGGGTGGTGACATATAAGCTGTCACTGTCTAAAATGGCACAAATATCCATTGAAGGGAAGTAATGGCGTTGAAAGGAGGCAGGAGATGACAAATGAACAGTGAATGTCGGCTCACTATGGTCACAGCACGTGTATATAGTAACACCTCCAAATATCATTTAAAGAAAGGCCAAAGGCAACAAGGCATCATTAGATTTGTGTAAATATTTCTCTAAGGAGTAAGTAATAATTCAATTTGCTTTGAAATTGATCGATGCTTATCTATGATAAAAGCATCCAATAATTATCAAAGGCCTTTTGTTTTGTTATAATTGCTTTAGCAAAGTTGTAACTGTTATTTTGGACATTGAATTTTGCTGTCTAAACAAAAATTATATGTATGTCATCAATCATTGTAAACATTTTTTTTTATCTCTAATTATATACTATATATCAAGGCATTATTCTTTTAGAAACAAATTAAAAATGATTTTTTTTTATAAAAAAGTTTTGAAGATAAATATATTATTCAATCTTTTAAATTAAAGTAAAATATATCATATTTGATAATTTAAGATAAATGATTGTAGATCGTGTATTTAAAATAATTTTAATAAATAATTATTGATAGAATTTAAATATAAAAATATTATTATTAAAATATTAAATAAATTACAAAAAATTACTTATAATTTGAGATATAGAACCTATTAAAAAAATCACTTGAGATTTGTATCAACTTTATATGCACATGTTGCTTAATTTCATGTTTTTATATTCTTTTATTTATTTATTTATTTTACAGGGAAAAAAAAGATTAAAAAAAGTGAAACTTCCCAGGTTGAGTTTTATTCACATGTTTCTCGTTTTTTTTTTTGTTTTTTTTTTTATAATTTTGTATATACGGACTCATCGAACAATGGACAAATAATGATAGCTTCAACCCCACACGGACCTCAATAGCTAAATTAAATTGGAAAATGACGAGAGACACGTATCAAAAAAAAAAAAAAAAAACCAAGACAAAACAAAAAATCTTGGTTTTGATAAAGGTTTGGTAGGTCCTACATATGGTTCGATGACATCAACTGATTTTTCAGACAAAGTGCAAATTGTCCTTCAAGGGAGTAAGTGAATTGGCCAATATGATTAATTAATTAATTAGTTTTGGTTTATTTAGCTAATTAATTTCAATTTTACATCATTTTCAATATGTTTACTTAAGTCGTAATAAGACTAATAATAATAGATTTAATTAGATTTTTTAATTTCTTCCAAATTTTGTTAATGCGTTTTTCTTTTTTGTTCATTAGAAGCATGGAAACTGAATTTTTTTTTATATTGTCTTAATCTTTTTATTTTATTTTGTAGCAAAAACATTGATAATAATAGATTTAATTATGCCATTATTTATTCAGTAAAAGAAATGATGTTGATAGTCACAGAGTACTAGAGTAAGAAGTTTCCACATGGATACGGTAATTTTTTTTTGAAATTACACTCATAATAAGATATTAATTTAATATTTAAGTTTCCACATCCCTTGGATTAAGAAAGAAGCAACGTCGAAAAAACAAAAAAGAAAAAAAAAACAACACCAAAACAAAGGAACAAGAGCTAAAGTAGGTGGCCGAACGTTGGGATTTGGGGCTTTTGGATTTAGAAAGAAAGAGGTGGTGAGGAACAAAACGAAAAAGGAGGAAGGAAGCCACCACCGTCGACGGAACGAGTAGCGGCGATGTACGATGGGGAGATTTTAGGACGACCAGCAATAGTAAAAAAGAAGATCGAAGGAAGGGGAAGAACATATCTTGGTTTGGGCCAAATCGGACGTTGGAGGAGAAATTTTCAGGGCTCTAAAGTTTTGGTCTTCAACTTTCTTCAACTTTAGATTTAGGATTTTGTGGTTTGATTTTGGGAAATCCAAGCTCGAATCTGTGATCAGTGGGCTGAGGAAAAGCTACGGCAAAATTTTAGAAGTTAATCTGTGCCGACGTGCAGGGCCGGAAACAAACCGCGCCGGAATCTGGGTTTAGGGGAGAGTTGTCAGCTGCGTTATTTTTTTTTTAGAGAAAATGTAATGTTTATTAAGAAAGGATAATGAAATGACAAAAGAAAAAAAATTCTTTTATATATTTGAAAAAAAAAAGATTTTTTTTAGCAAAATACCACGTGGATATCACTTACCATGTCCCCGGATTAACTATTAAAATTAGTTTAATTTAACAAAATTTTGTTTAATTACGTTAATTTTGAAAGTTTATGAATTTATTTACATAAAAATAAAATAATATAAATTAATTTGCATGTAAAATATTGAAAATTTAAATTTATTTTGTATAAAAGATTGAGAATATATTTGAATATTAAACTTAAAATATTAACATTTATATAATAAATTATTACATCATTAAATAATCAATTAATAAATTATAATTTAATTAAATGATTAAACCTACAAACACAATAAAATTTAAACATAAAATCTTATGGTTCTAGGGTTTCATCTTTACCATTAAACCAAGATTTCATTGACAGATGTATAAATTAATTAAGAAAATACCCAGTTATCTAAACATGTACTATTTAATGAATATTTAAAAGTTAATTTGATTGTACTTAATATTTCATTGATTTCTTTCATGATCATGTACTATTTAATAAATATTTAAAAGTTATTTAATTGTAATTATAATTTTTATTTGCAACATATATAATTTTATATAAAAAATATTTAAGTTCAAGCGTCGATAACGTATTACGTTAAAAGTGGGTGATAAAACTGTAATTTTGTTTTCAATAAAAACAAAATTATACGAATGCATAATGTAAACTAAATTAAAATATTGAGCTGATTTTACCATATATATAGTACTAGATTCCTTACGTTCATTAGGATGCATGCGAAAGCCGTACGCTTGAATTTGCAGAATCTGGTGATGGACTTTGTCACCGACCATGGAAGTTACATAAATGAAGTTACATAAATGATAGACCCCATCGCCAATTCCTCCCTGAAAGATTTGACATAAACCATACAGCAAAGCAGAAGATATGAAATGGGCTACCACTTCTCGTCCATGACTGCCTCCCATCTTCCATATCTATTCCTGCCGCCTAGCCTAGTAGGCCCCTCAAATGCACCAAGATAAATAAATTAATCAATCAAAAGAACCATCTTTCATATATCAGATTATTCGGAGTCACATCACAATCTCCACTAATTTCTTCTCTTTGGTTTTTTGGTTGTTGTTGTAGTAGTGGTGATAGTACATAGTTTTTTTCTTGGGCAATTACGGGGTCAAAGTTTGATTATTTTTTTTTTTGAAGACAAATGAGAGCCTGCACATAAAAGTTTAGGTGCTGTCTTGGTGTAATGGCGAGGAACAGAAGAGGGGCCTGGGGGATATGCGGCGTCTACAGATTCTTAAACAAAAATCTATCTCCTAAATGAAAGCTTGAAAGCTCCAAGGGGACCCCCCAAGTTTCTTAATAGCAGCCACGCTCCCACTAGCAGGAATCCGGTAAAGCCCGCACGTACTGTTGGAGTTTTGCTTAATTGGCTTCCCTTTTGTCTTTGGGTGGAATAGATTATCATGGAGAGAAAGGAGGGTTACGTGGGTGAAGATGAACGTGGTGGGGCGGTTTTTTTTATTAGAAAAAAAAAAAAAAAGAATGTACGTTATTTTCTCCAGAGTCTAAATTGGCTGTCCCCCACCTTTTTTTTTTTCTGTCAGGACAACATTTTGATGTTGTTGTGAAACATGAGTTTTGTAATTCTGTCCTTCAATGGATATCTGCAATGTAAGGAAGATAAACCAAGGAAATTTGTATGGTTGAAATGAATACAAGTTCCATTCCAATTTGTCTCATGTGTTAGCTGTGCCTGGTCTATGACTCCGGGGTCAAGTAGGAGTAGGAGACACCGGTACAGGAACTGGGGATATCCCATGTGAACTGTATCTATGGCATTGGCTGATGCATCTGTTTTTTTTTCGCTGTTAAAACAATCAACATCATTTCTACTTCAACATACATGGACAACTGATATTATTACATTTGTTATTTTTCACCTCATAATTGATTGGAATTTTTTACTGTTAACCTTGTAATGTGTTAGAGACTGATTGGTGTTTGCTTGCTCCAAAATTTCCGGATTTTGTCAACAATTATATTTGCCTGGGAGGCTGGAAGTAAGCTGGGGAACAGTCTGATGATGAAGATAATAATGACAGGAGAGAGTGAAGGAATTGGAGTGTGAGGTTGGGCTTGTTTGGTACTTTGAGAATTCTTGACCCAATCCAATGACCAAGTAAGAAAATTACATTTTCTTGTGATCCAAAAGCCCAAAGCTACTACTCAATAACCCCACAGCTCTGCCCAAATATGGCGTCGAATTGGAACAGTCTAGCTATTGACTTGAGACTTTTAGAAGTGTGGGTTTTTCATTCGCCTTGAGGATGCCCGGGAAAATATTTCTGGACTTACCAACTAATTGATAGGTGTTGAAGAGTTAAGATTACGAACAGCAATATGCAAAACAAAATTGTTTTATAGTTTTCAGTAGGCTCACTTGCTCTACCAAAATTGGGAAATTCAACTCATTCTTTCTATGGAGTGAGCCTAACAAGCATCCTAGTATACGTTTAGCCTGGTCCGCGGTGCTCTGACATATGTCTGCATATGTTTAGAAATTAGAAGGAAACATGGAGTTTTGTAAATATAATGGTGAAAAATCCTACCCGACCTTGGAAATTGCAGTTCCTAGAAACTAAAGTTATTTTTTTTTGTTTTACATTCAAGTCACATCAGAATCTGTTAATTTCCATACATGGATTGGCACCAAAAAATCTCTGCATATTTGATCTCTCTTCTCTTAAACAACCATAGAAGCTTTTCTTTACTATAAGTTTCATAGACCATAGCCATATCCTTTCCTCAGCATGCTCCCTTTCCAGTACAGGTTGCCTGAAAATGCAAAAGTCAAGACCATAGCCATATCCATATCCTTTCCTCAGCTGATTTTCTGATGTCCCTGGGCTGCTCATTGCCAATAATCCTTGCGGGAGCAACTTTGGGCAACAAAATGATAGAATCTGTTTGAATCTCTCAAGATGATCAGCCTCCCCATAATTTTAGACACGAACTTCATGAACACATGGCAATCATCACAAACATGAATGTTCTTCATAATCTTAATTGGTGTTGTTGCATGGGGCTTTTCCTCAATCTAAATACAAGAACAAGTTTCTCGCTATGGTAACAAATTGATGTAAACTTTTCCTCCAACATTACGAAGAACCAACTTTGTATCCGGTATAAAGCCAGCTTCTTGCAATTTCAAGACAACTCTTTTCTTCGTATATCATTTTTGTTTTAGGCTCTTCTGCTACAAACTTGTGAACTTCATTATCAGTCTCAATCCAAAGTGGGTATTAATGCATGCCGTTAGCTGATAGAACCAAATGTGTGTCCTTCAATTAAACCGGCGTTGTCACTAGCAGGTAGAACAGCCACAAAGGTAATACTATCAGGTTTCAAATTTTCTTGCAATATTCTTTCATAATGGGCCAGGGCCTCTAAATCCTGTCCATTCTGCACATAACCCCTAATCACGGTATTCCAAGTCCAAGAAACTACATTCCTGGATGGCATCCTATCAAAAACAACCCAGGCATCCTTGGTGATTCCACATTTGCTATACATATCAACAAGAGCACTAGACACAAGCAAATCATCATCAACTCCCAAAAGGCTGGCTTTCCAATGAACATCCTGACCATGACTTAAGAAGGCTTATTTTGCATAGGAACTAACCACACTAGAGATCATAAAATTGATCCGCGTTGACACCTTCTAATAATGTCTTGCAAAACAAATTCAAAGCATCTTCTTCCTTTCCATTCTGTGCATAACCAACAATCATTGTTGTCTAAGAAACCTTATCCTTGTTTTTAATCATGCTAAAAACCTTAATTGCTTCAATTGAGACTGTGACCTCATCAGGTTTCAAGCCTCCTAATTGCGTCTCCTGAAACAAATCGAAACATTTCGTAGGTTGCCCGTTTTACAAATAACCACAAATCAATGAATTCTATGAAACTACATTTTTATTATTTATTCTATAAAACAACCACCGTGCTCTATCAATCTTGCTACATTTAGCATACGAATCGGTCAAAGCATTCCAAACAAAAACATTCATTCCCAAACTACCATCAAGGATACCACAATGAATCTGTTTCCCTTTCGTCAAATTCGATAACCTTGACCACGCATTCAACAGACTCACGAGTATACTCAGTAGGCTTAAATCCCTCCCTATTCATCCTCACGAAAACCACAAGCGCCTTACTGGAAAACCCACTTCCAATCAAACCTGAAATCACAGTACTATACGAAATAGAATCACGAAAATGCATTTGATAAAAAACTGCTCTCAAATTCCCAATAGACCCAGATTTTGCACACGCAGAAAGCACTGCATTCCAGGAGATAACACCAAATTTGACGCATTTTATCGAAAATGTTTCAAGCGTCTGAAAATTTCCCAGCTTTCACATAAAATTGGAGGAGAGTGTTGCGTAGAAACTTGTCATTTGGTGAAAAATAGTGAAGATCCACGAGCCAGTGTATACGCTTCAACGGTCGTTTGGCCACCGATGTACAGTGAGTCTGTAGATATCGAACTGTCTGTGACGATAAAAACCTGAAAACACAAGGGAGGGATGGAGGTCAATAAAGATTTTCTTCATATGTGTGCTTCGATAATTAAGTTAAGAGGAAAATGCCAAAAATAAGTATGAAAATTAAAATTCTAAAAATATTTGAAAGAGATATTTATATTTATGCGACGAGGACATTGAATCTTAAGTGATCGAAACTTCAAGTAATAAGATCAAAGTTAATATTATAAGCTCAAATTGAGTTAACAGTCAATACATTAATGAAAAAATGATTTGATGTCAACAAGTGAAGAGAATTGAATTAACATAAAATCTTAAATTTAAGATTAATTTAATATATTAACTAAATTAAATTGTTTAAATTACCCTCATTTGATAAGCAATTTATATTCTAAAGAAAAATATTCATTTTACCCTTTGAATCCTAAAATGGCCATGACATAATCAATGGCCTGGCGCAACTTTTCGCTGTCTTTTTTTCTTGGCAGGGTTTTCAAAATTTTGAATTACAGTTATCTATTCCGAAGACTAAATATCTTGGCGGGAAAACTGCGTAATTCATCGTAAAGCAACCGTTATGCGGTAACTAGATCCAAGGAAATGCAACGGTAAATGGGAATTTATGGAGTTCACGTTAGTTGGACGGGGTTGCCCAAGGTTTGCTGATGGGCTGGCCAATCAAAATCTCACATTGTGTTAATTTCGATTACTCTATCTTGTGAATCTCGATGTACAATGCTTTTTTTTTTTTTTATAGATTGAACAATTTATTTATTTAAAAGTTATTTTATTAATATATATAAAAATATATATATTTGAAAATTTTTTCCCATTACTATGGATAATAAAAGCTCACCATTTTAATTAACATTTGATGCAAAAAATTTAAGAAGCAGAGGGAATTTGGTGATGTTTATTAAAACATCAAAAGAGCTAGTTAAAACAGGTGATTTTTTTTAATAATAAATTATTATATTATAATTAAATTATAATTAATTAAATAAATAATAAATTATAACATAATTAAACAATTAAACTTACATATAATATAATGATTAATATTAATGATACAACGTTTTAATTTGGAAGAAACCAATCATTGCATATTGGATTTAAAAAATACATTAATGTGTGAGTACAATGATTGTTGGAGGTGTGGAGTGCATAATTAAATAAAACTTTATGTGTGACATTGCATATTAAATTTATGACATGATTCTTTTTTTTAATAAATTTGGGGGGTGGGATTCATCACTGAAACAGTTTGATAAAATAATTTAAATCCCATTGCATACTTTCATTTGAATTTGTTGCTCAAAGGAGTTTGAATTTATATATAAATTAAATGTCATAATCGTACGTTTGATATTGCCTGCAGCTGTTGGGATATTTTGAACTAGTCTTTCCGGTGCTGTAATTATCTAATCTAAGTACAAAAACCAGCTGATTATTATATAATGAAGCACTTGATTAACGCTTAATAACACCCATTTGGAGCTTAAACAAACCACCTTCTTGATTAAAAAAAATATATACACATAAAACAAACAAATAGGATATATGCCAACAATGCTCGAATGGCATAATGTTGGTGGTGCTTGGGAGGTAGCCGAAGGTTTGAGGCCTAATGTTTTAGGTCTTATAAATATAAAAGTAGATAAATTGTAGATAAATTAACAATTTTTAAAATTGAATTTAAAATCTTTTTAGGTATTTTTTTCGGTTTATAATTATCATAATTTTGATTTTTTTATATAATTAAGAGATACAAGTATGCATGACAGATAAAAATAATAACATGTTGAATCAAGATGAATTTTTGTTTGTTTCGAATTTGATTCAATTTTATATAATAAATACTTGATCTGATATTAAAATATTAGTTTTCATTACTTGACTCAACCGATCTTATATATGCATAAAATTACAATCGATTCAATTCAATTTAAAATTAAATAAAATATAAAATTAAATAAATAATAAATAAATTATATATATATATATATTGAATTAAGTCAAGATAGATTTATCTAAAATCCGATTTTGATTTAAAAAAAAAATTCAATTTGATCCAACTCTACTTAAAACTTGATTTAAAAAAATAATAAAACTTTAGAAGATTGAATCAAAATTGAAATCTGACAAATTCAGGTTGAATTGCCAACAGAGACTTATTCACAAAGTAGATTACATATTGCAGCAAGAAAAATGCAACTTGGGTAATAAGAAAACATTGTGAAATATTTGAGAAACTGATAATATTTTTTTTCTATTATAATTCTAATATATTCTGACAGGTAATCTTCTTGCAACTGAAGAGCTAAATAATTTCGTGAGCTAATCATTGAGTTTTTTTTTTGGCCAATCGGATAATCATTGAGTTAGTTGTGTTATAATCAACACCACACCAAACAAAATTAATAATACTTTCAAACTTCTCATCCAAAACAAAAGTACAAAACCAACAAAAAAAAAACTAATTAAGATTAGATCATCCAAGGAAGTAGAAGATGGCCACAAATTATATCACTCTAACAACAAAATTATCATACATATCTGAAACAAAGGCATGGCAATAGTTACGTTTGTCCATTTGTGATGAATTTTAGGTCACACATGCACTTCAAAGTTATTACAACACCGTTATCAATGCAATATTAAAAAGATTTGTAAAAGAGAAATAAGAACTTACCAAAACATCACTCATCAACTTCCTCTCTTCCTTCTCAATTCTCAACTCACCAAAAGAAAAAAAAAAACTTGTTGTTTGACATTAACTTTGAATCTAAAAAAATTTATTTACATTATTAACTGTAAATTAAATTTCAAATTTGTTATATTTTAGTGGCAACGTGGTCGATATTTTAATCGTAAGTCATTAGTACTTACATATAATTTCTAAATTATTTAATTCATTATTTATTCTATTTTTTTAATTTTATTAAATTAAAATTAAATTATTTTTTAAAATCTTTTCGACTCTCAAATGAAATAAAAAAATCAACAATTATCTTCATTTTTTTTATAAAATCCATTATTTTTTGAATTAATTAACATATTAATATTTAAAAATATTTACGTACATAATATTTTTTTCAATCAAATAAGTTTAAGGATAATTATAAATTAAACAAAAAAAAAAAAAATTCAAAACTTAACCGTCTAACGCACGCTCTTCCCACTCAGCTCGGCTGTCCCCGCAGAAAGAGCACAATCATTTTCTATCGTTTCTTCTCATCCAAACACTTTTTCTTTCCTTCTTTCTTCTGTAAGAAAACAGAAAAGGAAGCCAAATCCTTTCACTTTCCAAAATTCTGTCTATTTCTCTCCTTTTTAACTTTTTTCTTTCTCTTTAATGACATTCCCAGAAATTTCATTATGTTTGCTTTAAAGTGAAGCAATAATTTTCACTAATAAAAAAAAAACCCACAGTTTTGAACAAAAAAATCCACAGTAAAGAAACTACTCCCATAAAACCTTCATCTTTAGGACCATTTGATTTATTCTTATGTTCTCTTTAATTTATTTTATCACGCAGAAAATTTTAACATGTCGATGAGATTAAGGGACAGAACTTCGAGTCAAGCCAAACGACACAACCATAAGCAACAAACGACGACGACGGCGGCGGCGGCGGCGGCGATGCCTAGTTACTGCAATGAAACGCTGACGTGTCCCTTCGGGGAGTTGGCAACGAATTTATCAGAATCGGAGCTCCGAGAGACGGCTTATGAGATTCTGGTTGGAGCTTGTCGGAGTTCGGGCGGGAAACCTTTGACTTTCATATCGCAGTCGGAGAGGAATTCGGAAAGGACGCCGACGCCGACGGTGACGTCGACGGCGTCGTTGCAAAGGTCGTTGACGTCGACGGCGGCGAGTAAAGTGAAGAAGGCTTTAGGGTTGAAATCTTCTCGGAGGAGGAAAATGAGTGGTGAGTCGGACTCGGATCGATTCAAAAAGGCGGTTACGATTGGAGAGCTGTTGAGGGTTCAGATGGGAGTTTCAGAGCAAACAGATTCCAGGGTCAGAAGAGCTCTCTTGAGAGTTGCTGCTGCTCAGGTTTGTTAAAAAATTGCATAGTAACCTTTCTCTTTTAATTTTACTATGAAAAGCAACAGCTTTTTTTTTTGGCGTTTCGTTTTTTATTTTTTTATTTTTATAGTTAAATGGAAAGGAAAATTGGGCTAAAAAAAGACTCTTTATTTCATATTGATAATGTATGCTGGAGTGATGGGTAGTGGGTGGACGCTAATGGATAATTCAATTGTTGATTATTGGAAATGTTTATGGAGTTTGAATTTTGTTATGATTTTTTGGTGGACAAGTTTTGTGATTTTTGTTACAGTATATATATAATAATTAATACTTAGATTTTTTTTTTTTTTTTTTTTTTGTGTTTGTATCAGCTTGGAAGACGGATAGAGTCAATAGTGTTGCCACTTGAGATGTTGCAGCAACCCAAGCTTTCGGATTTTCCAAATCAGGGAGAATATGAAGCTTGGCAGAGGAGAAATCTGAAGCTTCTTGAAGCTGGACTTCTTTTGCATCCTCTTTTGCCCTTAGACAAGACCAATACTGCTCCAGAGCAATTACGACAGATCATCCGTGGGGCCTTGGAGAAACCCTTGGAGACTGGAAAAAACAATGAATCCATGCAATCCCTTCGGAGCATAGTTTTATCTCTTGCTTGTAGAAATTTTGATGGGTCTGTTTCTGAGACCAGCCACTGGGCAGATGGATTCCCATTGAATCTAAGAATTTATCAAATGCTTTTAGAAGCTTGTTTTGATGTTAATGATGAAAAGTCTGTTATTGAAGAGGTCGATGAGGTTCTAGAACTCATAAAAAAGACATGGGTAGTCCTTGGAATGAACCAGATGCTGCATAATCTTTGTTTCTTGTGGATATTGTTTAACCGTTATGTGACAACTGGTCAAGTGGAAGGTGATCTGTTGTTCGCTGCCAATAATCTGTTGATGGAGGTTGAAAAGGATGCAAAGGCAATGAAAGATCCAGATTATTCCAAGATATTGAGTTCTACTTTGAGTGCAATTTTAGGTTGGGCTGAGAAAAGGCTTCTTGCCTACCACAATTATTTTCATAGTGATAACACTGAGTCAGTGGAATGTGTTTTTTCTATGGGGGTTCTATCAGCAAAGATAATGGTAGAAGATATCTCGCATGAATATCATAGAAAAAGAAAGGAAATTGATGTGGCTCATGAGAGAGTTGATACATACATAAGATCATCACTGCGTGCTGCTTTTGTTCAGGCAGGTTTCCAATATTTCAGCATAATGTCCCTACATAGGAATGAGCATTACAAGATATGAAGGCTCCTATAGTTTAATATCATGACATAAATTTAACATTTTCTGTTTGGTATACAGGTTTTTAGTAGTTGCAACTTTTTGCAGGCATCTTAAATATGAAAATTTTCCTATTGTGTTTTATATTCCGAGCATCTTTTTTCTTGATGAATAGCTTTTCTTCTTGCAGAACCATGATCTTTGTTGTTTTATTAGCTCTTACATTATATATTTAGACAAAGCTCTTTTTCTCTTTTCGAAATATGTATTTAGACCAAGTTTGTCTGTAAATTTCTGCCTGAAAGATGACTCAAGGTTGTGTCTGTTGATATGTATTTAGACAGATAATGGAGAAGGTGAAGTCTAGCAAGCGGTCATCTAAGAACCAGCAAAATCAGCTTCCTTTCCTTTCCATCCTGGCACAGGATGTCAGTACACTGGCTTTTAGTGAGAAGGCAATATTTAGTCCAATATTAAAGAGGTGGCATCCTCTTGCAGCTGGTGTAGCTGTAGCCACTCTTCATTCCTGCTATGGGAATGAGCTGAAGCAATTTGTTTCTGGCATTGGTGAATTGACACCAGATATACTACAGGTGCTGAGAGCTGCTGACAAATTGGAGAAAGATCTGGTGCAAATTGCAGTCGAAAATTCAGTGGACAGTGAGGATGGCGGAAAGTCAATCATTAGGGAGATGCCTCCTTATGAAGCTGAATCTGTAATTTCCAATCTGGTGAAATCATGGATAAAGACTAGATTAGACAGACTGAAGGAATGGGTTGACAGGAATCTGCAACAAGAGGTATATGGCTTTTGTTCTTTTTCTTTAAAACCTCGAAATTGGTTTTGGTGAGATGAAATATATTTCTGTGTTTTTCAAGGCTATGAGATATTATTCCTCTTTCCATAATTAGAAGAGCATGTCTACTTCTCATCTCTTTGTAGGTATGGGATCCACGAGCAAATAAAGAGCACTTTGCTCCCTCTGCTGTTGAAGTTTTGCGAATTGTAGATGAAGCCTTAGAAGCATTCTTTTTGTTACCAATATCTATGCATGCTACGTTGCTTCCTGATTTAACCATCGGTATTGACAGATGTCTTCAACATTATATATCAAAGGCAAAGTCTGGCTGTGGTACGTATCACATAACCTAGAGAAGACCAATGCATGGATTTTTTTTTTCTTTTTTCTGGAGTTATCAATTTTGACTTAAAGTGAAAGGAAAATGCACTATTTTTTGATCTACAGGGACCCAAAGTACTTTTGTGCCCTCAATGCCTGCTTTGACTAGATGTTCAACATGCTCAAAGTTTCCTGGTGTATCGAAGAAAAAGGAAAAGCTTCAAAAGGCGCAGAGTAGAAAATCTCAGGTTGGGACTACAACTGGAAAGGGCTCTTTTGGGATACCTCAGCTATGCTGTCGTATTAATACTCTGCAACATATTCGAACAGAGATGGATGTCTTGGCAAAAAGGGCAATTGCCCATCTTAGAAATTCTGAATCCACTCATGCGGACGATATTGCCAAAGGGATGGGGAAAGCATTTGAACTTTCAGTTGCTGCTTGTGTGGAAGGGATCCAGCAACTGTGTGAGGCAACTGCATATAAGGTCATCTTCCATGATCTAAGTCATGTCCTTTGGGATGGCTTGTATGTTGGGGAAGTTTCATCCTCTAGGATTGAACCTTTTCTTCAGGAGCTTGAGCACTATTTGGAGGTCATTTCATTAACCGTGCATGACAGAGTCAGAACACGAGTTATTACTGAAGTGATGAAAGCTTCTTTTGATGGTCTCCTGCTGGTTTTACTTGCTGGAGGCCCTTCTCGTGCTTTCAGTCTGCAAGATTCTGAAACAATAGAAGAGGACTTTAAGTGCTTGACTGATTTATTTTGGTCCAATGGTGATGGCCTTCCAGCTGATTTAATAGAAAAGTTTTCAACCACAGTTAAAGCCATCCTCCCATTATTTCATACTGATACTGACAGCTTGATTGAGCAATTCAAATATATGACTCTAGAGAGTTACGGTTCTGCTAAATCCAAGCTTCCATTGCCACCAACTTCCGGTCAGTGGAGTCCAACTGAGCCAAATACACTCTTGCGAGTTTTGTGTCATCGGAGTGATGAGGCAGCAGCTAAGTTCCTTAAGAAGACTTACAACTTGCCAAAGAAGCTCTAAAAATTTTCTAATGAAAGGGACAATCATTATTGCATTTCTTAGGTAAAACTGCTTGGGGTGATTCATGTAGCTTCCCAAGTTTGTCGAGTAATAGGCATTAAAGCCTCAGTACAATACCTATGATGGGGATGTTTGTTAGAGAAGTTATACCTCCTGTGTATAGTAATCTTGCTGGCTGGATTCTATTTGTTTGAGACCTTAACCTGGTGTGGAAACCTCATAAGAATAATGGATATGCTCCTTGGTCAACAGTTAAAGTCTGACTTCTGGGATGGGTAAGGATGCTGGTTTTTCAACATCATCACTATCTGCTTCACATGGAGTTGGAGATGAAACATTACAAGGCATTTGATGAAAAAGCAGTGTGAGGATCTTCACCAATTTTTTTTTTTTTTTATAAATATAATATTACTTTTCTTTTTCTGACCATTTGTAATATTATTCCCCCACAAGTAAAAACCAGAATTGCAAGATAAAAGTATAAAGGTCTGATAACTTATTGAGAAAATTGGAAAGGGTTTCTGTTCTCAATGAATTGGCACTTGTATTTATTTTTTTGTGACGATTGTTTAACACCGTGTGTAAGGAAAATCGTGTTGCTTGTTGAATGAAATGAAATTCATTTAGGTTTTTTTTTCTTCAAGTTTTTCTACAATTTGCTATCATTGTGAATGTTTCCTTCTTAAAGTGAAGCAACTTTATTTACTAACTCCCAAAACAGTTAAGCAAAGGAAATTTCGCGGTGCCTACAGCCAATGGCAGCCAAGAGATGAGATTGTTGCATTGGCTTGGCCAGAAGTATAAAGTAGGAAGTTTGGTGGAACCATTTACATAAATTACCCTTAAAATCTCTCCCTCTTTAATGACAACCTGGGGCATATAATTTTACAAGAATGATGGAAATAAAAACATGAATATTACATTATGAAACACAAAGGAATATGACTAGAAAAATAGTAGAGTACTAAGACACTGGCCGGTAAACTTATTATATAATTTTCTTGAAATTTTTTCTTGGAGTAGAATTTGACATATAGTAAATAGTAATCTCATTAAAATATACTACATTTTTTTTTCTATTATTTGCATTAAGATACACTTAATGCAATTTAAATTGTTCTATCAAAAGTGATGGCACATATAAAAATGATACAAACAAAATGTACATTTTAAAACTTTAAAATTTTAAATTCAAATCTCACTATACATGAATTTGATTATTTAGTTAAATTATAAATTCTTAATTGATTATTTAATTATTATAATTTAATTATTATGTAATAATTATTTATTTAATTAATTATATTTATGAATATAACTTTAAAAAATTGTAATTTAGGCTATGTTTTAAAGTACTCTATAATCGATTTAATGGCATATTAAATTGATTGAATCTCATAACATAAAAATCAATCATTTCTATCTCTTAATAAATAAATAATGGATTTTACCAAAAATAAAAGATTTTTTTAACCCATGCGTTGTACATTAATTTTTAATATATTCTTGAATTTAAAAATTAAATAATTAATTTTAACTTGATAACTTTTCTACAATCATTTTAAATCATGTTTGAGTCGTAAGATAATGAATAGAATAAAATAATAATTATCTTATATTATATTTGATTTACATCTAAAAAAAAATTATAAGAAAAATTAATCATTTTTTGATATAAAATTATTTAATCCTCTCAAAATAAAAAAAAATATTTTTAATCAATAAATTAAATTTACATGTTTTATTATACCCTTAAAATTTATATTAATAATTTATATATTCTATTTTAATCTTTACACACATCAAACATAAGATAAAATAATATTATTTAATTTAATCTTATTTATAATATTTTATTTTATTTTATCATAGTGTCATGTACCAAATACATCTTTAATATCATATATTGACAAAATTATTATAACAAAATTTATATTTAGAAAAACTTTGTAACAAAAGTAAACATATCTCAACCCATGAAAAATTTTATATCTTACCCATAAAAGGCCGCCCGCTTCCCAGTTGTAGCACATATGGCACCAAAATGCTAAATTTGATTTGTGCTTTCTGACCCCCCGAAAACTGATTAAACATTATGATGATGATGTAGTACAGATAACAAAGATCAAACGAAGCCTGCAAAATCGTTTTGACTTGATTGTATTGTATTTCTCTAAGAAAAATCACCTACCATTGCCTGAATAATCCCCTCTTAAAGGCTTCCCGCTTACAGTTCTATCGAGTTACAGATAATTTCACCATTGTTATAAATATTGTGTTTCCTAGTGCTATGGATTCTTCTTTTTACCTTTTGGACTGCTTGCCGAGCCAGTTTTCTGCCAAAACATAAAATTAAAAACGACATATAGGTAAACATCAGACTAGATCTTACGGCACACAAGACAAAAGGAAGAATCTACCATTATGTGTGTGTTTGTGTGTGTGTGGGATCATTTAAGATAATCTATCCATTATATGTACCGATTTTGATTTCTTTGTCTTTCCTCGAATCCTGTTCTTTGGAGACTTCAGTTTATATATCCGAACCATCCAATGATGAGTTGTGAATACCTAAATTGACCAAAAAAAAAAAGAAAAAAAAAGGAGAAATCTTATCAGGAAAATACTTAAGTAGAGAAAAATTAATCATACTCATCCGCCATGTATACTATAATATCAACATCCTAGGAATTCTATAGTCAAATATCAACGAATCTGAGTGGTGCCAGAGAAGATGGAAATTTCTCACATTCCAAAAATATGTCACAAGATTTGTCATTTTAGGCGAATAATCACATGAATTGTGGTGAACTTATTTGAACAAATATTATTGACAAAATTCCATGATCTGCATGTGCTATTTGAATAAAATGAAAATTAGGATCATCTAACCTCCTCAAAATGAGTGAGTTTAAAATATTTCTTTCCAATCTCTGTCCGCCTAACTCTATCGAAGCCTTTCCCATCAGTTTCAACAAACCTGTAGATGTGGAATTATGGGATGAAGTTCTTGTGCTAAGAACAAAACTGACCAAAACCACATATAAACTAAAAAGTTAACAGCAACAGACCTGTAATACGAAAGCTTATACATAAGAGAGTTTAGCATGGTTGGCGTGCCCTGGGAATCAATCCGATATTGACCATCTCTCTATAGACATAAGGCAAGTTACAGAAAAATTAATAATTATAATGAGTGAAATAACTGAGTCAGGAAGAAGCTTTAAGTATCGTCGAATTTCTTAGGCAAAATAAACTATCCAGTCTTAATTCAGTGCAGTAACATTCTATCACTAAGAAACCCAAAAAAATATTATTCACCAATTCCTACTTAGTTTATCCTTAACAGTTAGCTTTTTTGACAAGCACAAACTTCAAGATAATAATATTAATATATAATTATCTTTCATTCACGATTTTAATTCTGTTCTAACTTTGCCCTTGTTGTTTGACTAGCACAAACCTCATCATACTTAATAAAAAGTAAAGGATATTTTTCTGGAAAAATGAGATCTTTATTGCTTAACTTCCAAATATAGACAAGCATATTTGAGAAATGAGGTTCTAGATTTAAGAGAGACCAAAACTTCTAGAAGTAGACCACCAAAGAAGTGGATGCAAATAATAAGAAATGATATCAAAGTTAAGTAGATGAAAATATTGTTTTTAATAGAAATAAGTGATGCAAGAAGAGTCAAAATTACGACATAACATAATTCATTTTTTTACCTTTCATACAGTCGACCCTAAAATTATGGGATATAAGGTTTTGTTTGTTGTTGTTGTTGTTGTATTTGAGACTTTGAAAAAAAGGAAGAAAGACCAAAAAGATGGAAGGGTGTATTTTTTAAAGCAGTGCCAGCACAGAAAACTTACCAGGTAATCAGGTTCCTTGATATGAGGAAAAACACCACCTCCAATTCGAACCATCCACAGGAACTTATTAATATCATCACTGGGGTAGCCAACGAGACCTGATGAGTTTAGTAAATCATCAGAAAAATAATATATTAAGACAGCATATTTCAAGTAAACAAAGAAGAAATCACACCTCCAAAGACGACGAGAACATATTTTACATCCAAAGAGTGGAAAATTTCCCAAGCTGCCTTTTCAGGAGAAGACATTGCAGTACCAACAGTTGCAATATGAGTATTATTCCAGGTATTATTGTCAACAATGACCGTGCGGTTAGCCATAGCAGTGGTTTGGTAACCATAGTCCCACCATGATGCAACCTGCCAGAAGTGTCAGTTAGCACTGTGAAACTAGACATTTTTTTGGCAATTAAATAGGTTAGAATATGTTATATTCAACAAAACAGTAAGCTGCTACATGCAAAACATGTTCATCCGAGAAATAATAAGAGGAAAACACATAAATAAGCAAAAAATATCACCAATAAGGAATCGGAGACAACACATTATATGCTCAACATATCAACATTGACCACACAACTAGAAATACTCTTTTTCCATTATTTAATATTTACTCTACAAAAATACAGGTATCAAGAAAAACTTCCTGCCCAACAGACTGGCTGCCTAAATTGACATTCCAAAGCTGGAAAATAAAATATGTTTGAAATCTAGAAAAGCTAAGATGGGATAAATACCAGATAGAGAACTTACTTTATCATCAACATCTGTATTATGGTGCAGCCATGCATAAGCCTCTCTAAAATCATCAAAAACATGTAGACCATCATGTGAATGAGATGTTAAAACTATTGAGGGGGCTGAATAAGCTTCTGCTGCAGCCCAAACACAATGAACCTGCAAAGAAAAGTGCAACAGTGTGAGGCTTTTAACAATTAAAACAAGAAGAAAGAAACAAACAAGAAATGGGTATGCAAGGAAATTTCATTGAAAAGAAAAAAGGAAAAGAAATAGTAACAAAGTTTCAATTCCCATTGAGATATATATTTCAAACAGAGCAACTTTTAATTTTTACACTAGTTACTTTAACATTTCATATGTTTTATATCATCCATCAGCACATTCTTCAGACTCTGTCATTGGCAACCTGTTAATGCCACAGCTAATCCAAACTTAATGAATGTTGCATTTCAAACCTATAGAGATCACTGAAAAGCAGGAAGTGTCTGTTTTATTAATTGCAACAACTTAATCCCTTTGTTCTTGTTTTTTTTCCCATCCTTCCAATGTGAGCTTATATACCTAGTGCAGGTTCTACAACCAGCTCATGATAAGATATATCCAACTAGAAGGTAAGAGAAAAGCTAACTGAGTGATATCATAGCCACAACAGTCTACCTAGTGATAATGGTCTACCGAGTGATATATTAACTTCTATAATGAAAACACAGGCAAACACAAGCAATCATAGGATAGAAAAGGGAAAATAACAATACCACATAGAAGGCTCCCAGCAAGACAAGTAGGAGAAGAGAAATCGCAGATGCCTCCAAAGGTAAAGCAAGAAGCCTCTTCTTCTCAGCTTTCGCTTTGGCTTTGGTGGAAGGTTTTTCCACAGGTTCCTTTTCCTTCTTCTTGTTCTTCCTTGAGGGTCGATCCCTTGATGTCTCCTCAGGTTTTTCTGTCTTTACTGCATCATTCTGTGCTTCAGCAATAGCAGAACTAGCTTCCCCTGCCTTAATTATCAGAAGCAGCAGAAATGAATCAGTCTTATAGCTATATGACTTCATCAAATGATTGGCAGAGTATAAACGTCTAGTTGGATAAATAGAGCCTGCTCACATCAACTTCAGCATTGCTTGATATTCCAGGTAGCTGAAACTTAATTGATCTGGTGAAAACATCAAAAGCTTGGGAGAGAGCAATTCCGGATGTGATGCATGCAGCTGGAGCAAGCACAAGCATTAAGCGTACCTGTATAATTAGACCATAAGAGGATCTACATTATTAGGGCACAGGAATGGAGAGTTGGAGTGTAATGACTTGAAGTTGGCCGTGTCATATTCCTCTTACCATTACTCCAGAGAAATAAACAGAGGTTGCAATATAAAGGACCACAAATGAGCTTGCATCTGACAAAGGCAAAAAGCATGCCTTCCAACAAGGGATAGAAAAATTATTGGTTACAATGCATAAACTTTTTAAGTTACAGGCAAAAAAGCCAAAATGGTTCCAAAAGCTTGAGACTTACAATGATACCAGCTGGAACCAAGAATGCCAAAACATTAATGTCCATGAAGTAAGATGGCCAAGTAGGTGGTTGATGTTCACTAACACTAGCAATGATTGGTATATATTTGCTTGCATAAGTTCTGTCAAAATGCAGTAAAAAATGGAAGTAAGTTACATGGCTAATTTTGAACAACTATGACTGAACAAATGATACAAGGTATTAAAACAAAAATACTGTTTGCATGGGTAACCCACTTAGTGCTTAACAGATTAAATAGTTTTCAGGCATCTCATTTACATCTTAGGTTTTAAGAATTTGCACAGCACAAAAGCCCCTCAAATTAGATCCATGCCAAACCAAGAAGTCAGGATAATTTCATTTCAAGGTGCATCAGACTGCACTATCATTGACTACAATTCCTGCCACTGCTCTTCATTCACAGTTTCACACATAGAAGATTCACAAGATAATAACATGAATTAGGTACTCACGGGTCAAGCAGACTTAAGCTTCGTCCACTCCATCCCTTCGTAGGACTGGAAGCTACTAATGCTATGAGAACAGCTATCACAGCACAACACACTGCCCTGGGAACAGAAATGATAGGAGGCCATTTAGTCCTCCATCTTATTCATATGCTTATCTGTAAATTTACAGAGCAAGTCCACAAAGAATATAATTTGTTGCTCAATGTATGCTGAATTGATTAATAAGAAAGTTTGAATCACAATTTATTCACTATATTTTGTTCTTAGCTGCCATTAGTATATCATTTCATGTTTCCACCCAAAAATTATGGGAACAGAAGAGAAGGAAAGCTTACAGGCCAACAGATGCAACAAGTGTCACAGCAACTTTAAACATTTTGGGGGAAAGAATCCCCTTGATATGGTACACAAAAGCCACCACGTGGATAATAATGAAAACCTGAAGTGGGGTAGACAAAATTAGATCAAAGAGCAAGGAATAGCATCATATGAACCAAGAATTACAAGAAGAGGGGGTGGAAGAAGAAACAGTAGGGGGTACAAAAAGGAAAAAAGATTTGAGGTATTTCGGTAATCTGAATAATGCTGTGAGAAATTGAGGAAATCTTGATGTTATTATATGCTAACAAGATTTCAAACACTTCCCTCTTTTATTTGTCTCCTGTTCTAGAGCCCACAAACACCTCCTTGAAAAGGCAATGTCATTGGGCATTTAAAAAACAATAGTTGGTCATACAGCTACAACTCCTCAAGTGGAACAGTTAACAACATTAAATGCTAGCAAGAATAACTGACTAGGATGCAGTTGATTAAGTTATTGAAATTTGACAGTTACCCATACCTAAAAATAGCAGGCTATAATTACTTGAGATTGCAAGACAAATGAATTGCAACAAGAAAAGCAAGATAATACAGAAGGCAGCAGACAATTCAGGAAAAAGATAAAGGAAACAGCTCACCAAAAATGATGCAAAATGTTCTGATGTCATCACAGCATTAAACCCAACTACTGGCACCAAAGCAGCTAGCAATGTTCCCAAAACAACCTGCAGCCAAACACTTACAATTTCAATTAAAATCATGAAAGTCCAAGTAGAAATTTCCAGAAAGATTTGAGTCCCCTATTCAAGAAAAAAAAAGTACATTCTTTAAACATGTCACCATCATTAAGTGAGAAGGAAGGCTATAACAGACCTTTATTAGTAGAATCACCTTCTATCCACAAAGACCAAGTGAAGGTTAAAAGCAAATGTACTACATAAATGCATGCCCAAACAAAATCCGAGTGTCTACATAATGGATAAAAAGCTCAAACATTTAGGAGTTCAATAAAATATTATAATTTTCTGCATGTTGCCAATCAATCTAATACCTCCTACAAATGCTTTCAATGGCATACTGAAACACATATTCCTGTTGTTTATTGACCATGTATTCAAAATTCCTGGGTGATGCAGATGCTTACAAGAGGGGCATATGCGATGTACAATCGAGAAGAATAACGACCGATTACGATGCATAGAAGCACGTGCATTGGAATGAGGTTAATAATGAATGTGTATCCTCCCCAAGAGCAGACCTGGAAAATAAAATAATTGACTGAAACACATAAACAATGAGTGAAAATAAGAACATGGATAAAAATTAGCACAAGAAGCCTACCATATAAAAGTATGCAATTGAATTTAAGGTGGCATAAAACAGGGATCCAGTATTTAGTGTCTGCAATTAACCAATAATGAAGTGAATGGTCAGACTAGAAATTAACTAATGGAAGGAATCTCCAAGCAAAATAAATCGCAGGTTATCTATAAAAGATGAGATACCATTCACCACTAAATTAAATCTGACTATACTTCAAGCATCAGAACTCAAAATTATAGGAAATAAATGAATTTACTTCAATCAAAGTCTAACCTTTATATAAAGATAAAAAGTGAAGATCAAAGCAAATATTGCTACAGCTTCATTGTCATAGCTACCAGCCACAGAACGAGAGATATATGATGGAACCTACAAAGAAGAACATAAATGAATTGAACAAAGATGCCAGTCATAAGACAAATTAACACCATAAGTTGATAAAAATATGGCACTGCCAAATATTGTCAACAGAGACACATAAACAGACCTGTAAAACCAATGATAAGTTTTACATATCAAAGTGCAATGTGAAATGATGTTTAACCACTGCTGTTCAAAATTGATGTTTAAAATAATTATAATGAATGAATGAATGAAGTCTGATAATGCTACAGATATCTCTTGCATGATTTACCATGGCCAAAAGAGCAGCGGCTGTCAGTCCAGCACCAGCACCCTTAACTTCCTATGAAAAAAGGCAATAGAATATCAACAATAAATTTGCAGTTAGCAAACATATAACAACTAACTAAACACATAAAATTAAGGTAGAATAAGGACCTTAGTCAAAAGGTATGTTGCCCATGAAGCAAAAGCAGAGAATATAGGTGCAGTGAAAACACAAACGGTCTCCACTGACAGTGGAATATTTAAAGAATTTAACAACCTGATGCAACATGGAAAGAAAAACAAGTCAAATACAAGTAATGGAAAATTTATCCAAAAAAAAAAAAAGCAAAATTTAATAGAGATATTTTTTCAGCATATTAACCTTCAGGAAAACATACCACCATATGGTGCCAGCTGTCAAGGTCAGCCCAGGGTAAACAGTTCCGCCTATCACACGCCCAAGAGGGTACCTTGATTATAACCAAAACAAACACATTCTATTCAGAAATCCTAATTAATAACATAGCTAAAAGCCTAAAACCATAAACATCAAAAATTAACTACCAAAATTAGCAATTACCAGGTTCGATCATCAAACCAATTCCAGAATTCGTATATTCCATTCTTTGTAAGAAACTGAAACCAACAAGATAACCATATCATCTTGTTACGTAACTTAAGATACCCAAAAATTGACAAAAATAAGAAAAGAGATATAAAAGAACTAAAAATAGCAATAAATTGTAAAAGAGAGGGGAGACAGAGTCAACTGACCTGAGTGACTCTGTAATTAAAATAAGGATCGAACTCGTGAATAACACTCTCGTATTTTATAACCTGAAACCATAAAAGGACGCAAGAATTTCAAATAAGTAAGTAGCTCATTTGCAGAACTAGAATCAAAAGATCGATTTTCCTTCATATTTCTCTAACTTTCTCATCATCCAAAGGGAAGAAGATTCAAATTGGGCAATCATTAAATAGAAAAAGACAAAATTTAAAATATACGAGTCAATCTTCAGCTCAATTTTACTATATCTTTTTCATACTTCCTTAACGGCAAAAAAAGAAAAGGCGAAAATTGAATTTTTGAAAAAAATATTGCAGATCGGATCTAGAAGATTCTCGAAGCGCGGCGAATGAAAGATCTTACAGAGAAAAGACGAATCGAGAAAGCGAGAACTCCGATAAGAAGGAGGATGAAGAAAGAGAGAACGCCACCGAAAGCGTTTCGTAAGGTGTTGTTGGTGTATAGCGTTGGGACGGCGGCGGATGAGGTCTCTGGGGCCGCCATTGACGGCCTTATCAACAATCCGATGCGAAGAGACAAAGAGAGAGAGTGTTCGGAGCGGGGCTTTGTCGTTGCCGCTGTAGTTGTGTGTTTTAAGTGGACTGAAGAAAGAGAAGACTTTGTCGTAGGCAAGGGGCAATGCGGGAACTACGAAAGTGCCCTTCCCTATTAAATGACGGTATTGGGTATTTGTAGGGGACAAAATGACGATATTGACCTTGCATTTTCAAGTGGCAGTAGGTTATTGTTCGTTGGACGGACCTGCGATTGGTTAACTGCTGCGTATTTTCCACGTGGCTTAATGTTATTTGATTTGCACAATGCAAATTGTGTTTTTTGGCCCATTAATTCCCCATGGGCCATGGGTTACAAAGACCAATCAAAGTAGCCCAATCTTCTTCTCTTAAAAAGGCTTTGGGCCTGGTCCAATATCACCAGCCGGCCTGCCTCCAAAACGCACCGCGGCACCGCTTTAAACCAATCGTTTTTTTCCCTTTAGTATAGCGCCTGACCCTCTTGCCCTAATCCTCTCAGGATTCCCTTTCAACAGCTGACTGAGCGAACTGCGATTAGAAGAGCGGAAGCCATCCAGTTCGATTCCTATTTAAATCAATAGCCTGGTCGATCCTAGAGCTTTTCAAGGTATTTCTCCTCTTATTGTTGTCAAATAGGGTTTCCAAGTTATCCGTTCAAAACGGCTTTTTCTTTGCTTTGTAAATCTTTGTTTAAGAAAGCTAATATGGAATTTCAATTAGTTTATTTGTAGGTAGAAATCTCGTAGCTTTGGATCCACCATGGTGGCTTTAAAGGATCTTTTACCGGATGCGAAAAACTCAACGTCGACTTATTATGACCACGCAAATGACCCATGGTTTAAAGAACGGTTTAGTTCGTCGGAGGAAGAGAAATCCGCGGCCATAAAGGCAAAGCCGGTACCGCCTTACATGAAGCGCGCCGGATTTGTTCCTAGAAAAGTTGAAGACTTTGGAGATGGAGGTGCTTTCCCTGAAATACATATTGCTCAATACCCTCTTGATATGGGAAGAGTAAAAGGGGCTAAACCCGGGTCAAAAATTCTTCCAGTGACTGTTGATGCTTATGGGAATTTGGCTTACGATGCGATAGTTAAACAGAATGAGAATGCGAAGAAGATTGTTTATTCGCAGCATAAGGATTTGATACCGAAGATTTTGAGGAATGAGGAAGGGGGTGGTGATGAGGGGGAGGAGGAAGAGAGGCAAAATGAGATTGAGGAAACAATGCAAGAAACTAAGGCGGCTTTAGAGAAGATAGTAAACGTGAGATTGAGTGCTGCTCAGCCAAAGAATGTTCCTCAACAGTCTTCGGATTCAAAGTATATTAAGTATAAGCCTTCACAGCAATCAGCTGCTTTTAATTCGGGTGCTAAAGAGAGGATAATTAGAATGGTGGAGATGCCTGTTGATCCTCTTGAGCCTCCCAAGTTTAAGCATAAGAGGGTCCCAAAGGCTTCAGGGTCTCCTCCGGTGCCAGTGATGCATTCCCCTCCACGACCTGTGACTGTGAAGGATCAGCAGGATTGGAAAATTCCACCTTGTATTTCGAATTGGAAGAATCCGAAAGGGTATACCATCCCCCTGGATAAGCGTCTTGCTGCTGATGGAAGAGGTTTACAGGAGGTTCAGATTAATGATAACTTTGCAAAGCTGTCTGAGGCTTTGTATGTTGCAGAGCAGAAGGCTAGAGAAGCTGTGGCAATGAGATCAAAGGTGCAGAAAGAGATGATGATGAAGGAGAAGGAAAGGAAGGAGCAGGAATTGCGAGCTTTAGCTGCTAAAGCTCGTTCTGAGAGAACTGGGGCGGTGGCACAGTCAGCTGCTGTTCCAATGTCATCTGACAGAAATGCCATGGATACTGATATGAGAGTGGATTATGAGTCAGTGAGGGATAGAGAAAGGGACATGCCAAAGGAATCAAAGGAAGAGAAGGAGGAGCGGTTGCAGAGGGAGAAAATACGTGAAGAGCGTCGTAAAGAAAGGGACAGAGAAAGAAGGTTGGAGGCCAAAGATGCTGCCATGGGTAAAAAGAGTAAGATTACAAGAGATAGGGATAGAGATATTAGTGAAAAAGTGGCTCTTGGTATGGCTTCTACTGGTGCTGGAAGAGGTGGTGAAGTAATGTATGATCAAAGGTTATTTAACCAGGAGAAAGGAATGGATTCTGGATTTGCAACCGATGATCAGTACAACATCTATGACAAGGGTCTATTCACAGCACAACCCACTCTCTCAACACTCTATAGGCCAAAGAAAGACATGGATTCTGACATGTATGGTGGAGCAGATGAGCAGTTAGAGAAAATAATGAAAACTGAGAGGTTTAAACCTGACAAGGCGTTTGCTGGTACTTCTGAGAAGAGCGGTCCAAGGGATCGGCCAGTTGAGTTTGAAAAGGAACCTGAAGAAGCTGATCCATTTGGTCTTGATCAGTTCTTGACAGAGGTCAAGAAGGGTAAGAAAGCCCTGGAAAAAGTGGGTACTGGTGGGACGATGAAGGCAAGTGCAGGCTCTTCCATGCGAGATGGCAATGAAGGAGGCTCTAATAGATCTCGCATTGGTTTCGAAAGAGGACATTAAATATTCCATGTATCTCTTGACTAATGATATGTGGCTCTATAGCCTGTTAAATTTGCTCATCTTAATCCCTGAAATAGCTTCTGGGGTGAGACTTTTTCTTTTCCTTTTTGCTATGTGGAATGTTGCTTATTTTACCTCTTGAAGATTTTAAATAATCAACTCTCTACTGCCATGCTATATTAAATCTTGTTTTCTGTCACTACTTATGGACTGCTGACTAGAGTTGTATTTCATTGTTTTTTGTTAGTAAATACTCATGTATGTGGTGATGTGCATGGACTCCAAGCTTAACTGATGATACCTCTGTTGGTTTTGTTCATTTTTCTTTCCTTTATTCTCCATGCTATATAAATAGGCATATATGCTAATCTTCTTGATGAGTCTGAGTCCACAAAGGTTTATCACTTTGATTCGATTCCCTTCCTAGCCACAGCCCTTGTAAGTTTGCAAAATTTTGCAAATTTTCCATGACCTGAAGAAAGCACTTCACAGCTTTTAGATCATGCTGGAAAAATTACTAATGACACAACTCACCAATCTTACATTTCAGTCAAAGGTGTAGTAGACAAATTACTCCAACATTGAAACAATAATTGACAAAATCTTATGCCAAAAAGACAGAAAATGTGCATGTTACTTATGCAAGGAAGAATATTCAAGCAATTTGAAAAGTAACCTGTACTCTGTTGGAACCAAGTTCAAGAATTTGCAACTCATGAAAGTGGCCAATCTTTCCTCCCATTAGTGTGCTGGAGGCCTTCAAGAACCCAAGCGGGGAAGTGATTTCATTGAAAGAAACATCAAAAACCAATAGCTTCTTGAATATGCTGACATCTGGTTGTTTCGTCAGTTTATTATCCCTCAGTACGAACTCACTGCACAAAAACAAACAAACAAAGACTAAAAATGACATTAGGTTAAAAATTAAAAACCACAGATGTTATGATAAACAGTCAAATACATATTTGTTAAATTCATACTAAAAATTTTAAGTTGTATATTTTTATATTATTTTGCTATTATATCATCTTGTTTGTCTAAAATTTAAGTTATTAAAAAAGAGTTTTTTCCGGTTTCCAAGAGAATAAATAATACACGTAGCAGCTGATAATTACCCAAAACAATGTCACGTGGGAGCTGAATTTGAAAGAGTAGAAAGCGCGTGCCGCCCTCATTTTGAAGCCAATAGAAACCCCCAAAAAGAAAACCAGAAAACCTCTCATTCTTCTTCTTTCTGCATTGCCCTTTTCCGTATTATTATTATTATTTTTTATCAATCTAACCAAAATAGAAAAGGCCATGGAAGCGATACTCACAGACTGTGTTCAAAATAGTCTCCGCCATTTCATGTTCAAAAACGCTATCTTCCTTTGCGAACGTCTCTGCGCTGAGTTCCCTTCCGAGGTAACCGACTCACTCACTTACCTCACCCAAAAAAAGAAAGAAAATCTTTTTTGAATTTTTTCTTTTTCAAAATTATTTTTTTCCAGTTGGCCAAAAAAGTTTTAATCTTTCTAGTCTTTTAGTAAGAACTTTAACTCTTCCGGGGTTTCTAAAAATCGTTTATCAGCAAAAAGGAAAAACTGTTCGTGGGATTTTCAAGATCGACTGTGGGCGTTGCTTCAATCACTTGTTAGCGGTTAATTGGTTTCTAAATTTTCTTTCATTTTCCCGGGATTTTATTGGTGTTAGTGTTTAGTTTACGGCATTAGCTTTTCATTTCTGATTTGGGTATTTTTCAAATTTCAATTTTTGGAAACTATTGAAAATTGCGTTACTTCTGAATTGGGCTTTTATGTCCCTTAGTTTTAGTGGAGATATACATTTCGGAATTGGAACTTGATAAATTAATAACATTAAGGTTCTAAATTCGATTTTCTTGTAATTTACCAGTGGGATTCTTTTACCGTGAATAATGATCTAAAATATGAACTTTTGGTTTAAATGTAGGTGAATTTGCAGTTGTTAGCTGCTTGCTACTTGCAGAACAATCAAGCTTATTCCGCGTATCATATTCTAAAGGGTATGCGCATTGCCTTGTTTTTATTGTTTGAAGTTGTTTTGGTATATTTAATTATAGCCTTGTACCCCATTATTATGACTAATTTCCTATCTTGTTGCTCATCAATAAAGCTTTTCTTTATATGAAGGAACACAAACGGCTCAATCCCGCTACTTGTTTGCAATATCATGCTTTCAGATGGATCTACTTAATGAAGCTGAAACAGCTTTATGTCCTGCTAATGAGGCTGGCGGAGAGGTATTGATGATGTTTTAGTTGTCTGTGGCTTTCACATGATTCTTGTGGACTTGTGATGGCAATATCTTCCTTTTTTTTATTTCAGATTCCAAATGGTGCAGCTGGTCATTATCTTCTTGGCCTTATTTACAGGTTGGTTTCAGTTATTTCATCTTCAACTCCAGAAGATATTGCAGAAATTTAGGGAGAAACAACTTACAATTGTTTCCTGGAATTTGCTTTGATATTGCCTAGAAATTATTCTCCAAAGATGGCTTCATAAAATGCAAGGGAAGGCTATGGTTATGTGTTGAAGGCCATCCCTTCATTTTTGCTTTTATATAATGTTGCTTAATCTCATTACTGGTTGGATGGAGATAGACAATCTTAATGGGATCCTCTATAATGAAGGAATCTAATCCTCTAAGCTTTGACTTTTCCTTTGCTTATCCACCAGGATGGTGGATAAAATTTTCAAACAGTTTTGATCTTCAAGTTTCTTAATTGGGTATCATCTCTTTTTCAGGTACACAGATAGAAAGAAAAGTGCCATTCATCATTTTAGGCTGGCATTGTCTATAAATCCTTTACTATGGGCTGCGTACGAGGAGTTGTGTGTATTAGGTCTGTCTAAAGAATACTCTCGTGGTTCTATGTTCTTTCTAGTGCTATGCTACCATTTTAGGTTGATCAGATCCTTGATCTCACTAATTTTTGAGTTAATATGGGTGAACTGATATACTTCATAGGTTTAGTTCAATATTTGTCTGCTGCAGTTGGACTTATAGATAGTGTATCACTTAAATGGCTCAGAAAATTGTTTTTGATTGGATTGATCTTGTATTCATTCAGTATTTCTATTATCTTTTCATGTGATTCTGTTCTTAGTAGCATATAGTGCTTGTTCTCATACATTTCATTCATATTTGTTATGTTCTTTTGTGTCTGATTATATTAGGTGCTGCTAAAGAAGCAACTGTAGTTTTTAGTGAAGCAGCTGCTCTTTGCATTCAAAACCAGTACTTACATCATGGGTTGCCTTCCCCAAATTTGCATATGTCCAGTGAGGACTATAATTTGGTTTCTTCCCGGAACTTTGGTTCAGAAGATGTCAGTCCTAGGAAATTGAAACACACACAAGGCAATAACCTCAGAGGTATCCCTGGTAATCATCATGGGGCAGTTGTGTTGAGTGGTGCTGCTTCTCAGCCCCAAAATGGTGGTCCTTCAAATATGTCATTTTATAATACTCCGTCACCAATGGCTTCACAGGTAAGATGACATTAAATGCAAAATACTGAATCACACTTTATCTATAGAGTTCTTTGTTTTGTTTAGTTACTTAATTTAGGTGGATGCATTGAGGTTATTTAGTTTGTTTCATTTTTTTTCCCATCTAAATAGGGCCTACCAGCCTGAATTCCTTTGTATCTTGTAGTTGTCAGGAGTTGCTCCACCACCATTGTGTAGAAATATGCAGCCAAATGGTTCCAATCTCAACACAGTTAATACTGATGGTTCTCCAAGGTCCATTGTGAACTCTACCATTCAAGCACCTCGAAGAAAGTTTGTTGATGAAGGAAAATTACGAAAGGTAAAAGTGTTTGTAAATTCAATATTTCTTTTTAATGCCTTCTTGGAGTTTAAAGCTGTGGAGAAATTGTAACTTTGTATGTCATTGCTTTTGTTGTTCTTCTTGATTGTAAAAAAAATCATATGTATTTACCTGCTTTAAATGTTTTTTAACCAGAAAGAGGAACCATTTAGTTTTCTGTCATAAAGAACATTCACTACACATGTAGTCTGTTGTTTATGTAAATTAACAGTATCATGCTAGTTGGCTGTGTAAGATGGTTTTTTTCAGAGAAGTTTTTGGGTATGACAGCATTATTTTTTATTAAAATTGATACATGGAGCTATTCAAACAGGTGTCAGTTGTTCTCTTTAATTACTTGTGATAGTTTGATACATCAATGTCCAGTTAGTGGAACCAGTACTTATGTATTATCCTTGTGCTTGCGTGTTGTACAGTATGAAGCTTCCTTTTTCACCACCTGAAGTAGTTTGTTGATCCTTTTTTGCCAGATTTCTGGGAGGCTATTCTCTGATTCTGGTCCCCGTCGAAGTACAAGACTCACTGGAGATACTGGGGCCAACACAAATGCAAATACTGCAGCAGTAGCTGGAAATGGGACTAATAACTCTTCTAAATACCTTGGAAGTTCTAAGTTGAGTTCTGTTGCTCCTCGTACTGTGACAGTTCGTAAGGGACAATCTTGGGTGAACGAAAATATTGAAGAAGGTTATAAATCTCCTTATTCATCACTAGTTCTGTGAATGCTGCTGCTTCATTTTTTTATAAGTTCTTTAAAAAAAATTCCAATTTGAAATTGTTATTTGTTGATTTATGATCGAGGGGCACGTAGGAAATAGAGTTTGTTTCATGTGTTCATTTTGGGAACCTAATTGTGACAGTTGTTTGATTGAACTGAATTAAAATGCTAATTTTTCTTCTGATGAATGGAAACACAAATTCTTCTTCCAATTAACTACTCTTTTCTACCTGGTCTGATGCTTAGAAACTTTGAATTCTGATATTATTTAGGGATAAGGAATGAGGCATTTGATGATTCTTGTGCAAATGTAGCATCAACAACTTCTAGTTCATTTTCTTCTGATAATGTTAGATCCCTTGACCATGATGGGGCAACTGTTCTGGTTGGTGGGGTTGTTGTTAGTGGTGCAAAGGCCGTAAGTGGTGCTTCAGAAGTGCTATGCCTTTTAAGAACCCTTGGGGAAGGCTACAGACTTTCTTGCCTGTACAGGTGTCAGGTAATGATGTGGTTATCTTGAAGAAACAGAAGTTGAATTCATATCTCTGGGGGGCAATGTTCAATGCTTTTAATAATTCTTCTGTCTACAGGATGCATTGGATGCCTATCTGAGACTTCCACATAGGCATTATAATACAAGCTGGGTGCTGTCCCAGGTAATGATTCTGGTGCAACATTCTCTGTTTACTTCCTCTCTTGATGTCGGATTGTCTCATACAAGGTTAATCAAGCACTCTTGACTTGTGACTTTAAATAATCTTTTAAATGATGAGGTCATAGAAAAAAGTGGCATGCATTCTCTATTTTAGCAGTTATAGCTTTACACATCTTAAGTAGGTTGATTTAAAACATTTTTTACTAAATTTGATTGGTTAGCTGAATGGCTTGGGTGTGCTTGCAAGTTGCATGCATGTATGCTTGAGTGAGTGAGATAATTAATGCTTATTCCATGGACTATGAGGTATTTTTCTAAAAATTTCTAATGCAGGTTGGAAAGGCACATTTCGAATTGGTAGATTACTTAGAAGCTGATCTGGCATTTAGTCTTGCCCGTCAAGTGTCTCCTTACAGTTTAGAAGGAATGGATATTTACTCCACTGTTCTATATGTGAGTTACCTTGATCCTTGAAAAGTTATGTTACATTGCTTGAAATATTGTTGCTTTACTAATCTATAGTAATCTGGATGCCCTCTATCTGGTTTCCACTTGTGAAATAAAGTTTTAGAGGAAGTGAAATTGTCTCATTCAAACTTGTACTGATTTCTCCCTCTAATTTTATGTCTAAATTTCTTTGCTGAAAGTTGTCCTTATTTTCTTGCAGCATTTAAAGGAAGATATGAAGTTGAGTTACTTAACCCAGGAACTGATATCAACTGACCGCTTGGCTCCTCAATCATGGTAGATTTTTCAAATTTTTTGTTAAGTAGTTCAATGGAAACCTCCTTTTCTTTCTTGAATAATTTATAAATCTTACCAATTTCTCTATCCCAAGTTTCTCAAAACTGTTGTTTGCCTGAGATTGATTTACCTGCCTCCCTTCTTTTTAGCAGCTGGTTTCTGCTTTGAGGGTCTAGAGGGTAGCTGTTTTCGAGAGTTTTTATATTCATCATAATCATCATCATTGTTCTATTGTTTATATTTGAATTAACTTACAGGTGTGCCATGGGAAACTGCTACAGCTTGCAGAAAGACCACGAAACCGCCCTGAAAATTTTCCATCGAGCTGTGCGACTGAATTCAAGATTTGCATATGCCCACACCCTTAGTGGTCATGAGTATGTTTCCATGGACCTTTTTCCTCCATATTTGAACATGTTAATAACAACTTCATTCTTTATAAACTTCAGTTGTTTATTAAAAGTTCTGCCACTACATTTTCATCTTTAGGTATGTCGCTTTAGAGGATTTTGAGAATGGAATCAAGAGCTACCAGAATGCCCTTAGGATTGATTCAAGGCATTATAATGCCTGGTATGGTCTAGGAATGATCTTTTTTCGTCAAGAGAGGTTTGAGTTTTCAGAGCATCACTTTGGAATGGCTTTGCAAATAAATCCATGTTCTTCTGTTATAATGTCTTATCTTGGAACCACTCTTCATGCCTTAAAGGTCAGGCTACTTTCTGAACTGTATTATATTGTGACTTGAGCAATGTCATCTTGAGGAATTCTTTGAATTTGTGTCACAATCATTTTACAGAAAAGTGAGGATGCTATCAAGATAATGGACAGGGCGATTTTGGCAGACAGAAAAAACCCTCTTCCCATGTATCAGAAGGCTAATATACTGATGAGCTTGGAGAAATTTGATGATGCGCTAGAAGTTCTAGAGGAACTTAAAGAGTATGCCCCTCGTGAAAGCAGTGTGTATGCTTTGATGGGTAAAATCTATAAGCGGCGTAACATGCATGAAAAGGCCATGCTTCATTTTGGTATTGCTTTGGATTTAAAACCATCTGCAACCGATGTTGCTACAATTAAGGTATTGGCTTATATTTGATCTTTCCTTTCTTTTTTCTTTCTACAAAAAGAAAAAAAAAAAAAAAGAATTCTGTTTGGTTTCTTTCTAGCTTCGAATGTTAGAAATCCATGATTGTTTTGATGAGAAGATATATTGACCTGCTGTTACAAATAAAGAACCATAGTGATGGTCTGAAACTTGTAAAGCTGTAATCTTGAAAGAATCAGAACTGTGGGCACCCTGAAGTGGTAATGTCACTGTTATCAGGAACATTATAATTTGGACTTGAACACTCACATCATGTTAAAAGTTAGGCGATACGTATTTGTCATTTTTTTTTCTCTATTACCTGATTATTTTCTCTAGCCAGGCATTACATTGTACATGGAAGTGTAATTTTATCATTGCTTCTTCCTAAAGAGAAATGGATCTTTGTTCTTTACACTTATGCTCTCTTTTGAATCTTTTTAACAGGCTGCAATTGAGAAGTTGCATGTACCGGATGAATTAGAAGATAACCTGTCAACCGAATGAGTTTCCAGAAGCAAAGAGGAAGAGAATCTCCTGTAAATCTTCTGGCTTGGAACATGTTTGCCCAGAGAGATTGGCCCTGCTTGTGCTTTCGATTGGTGCTGAATAAAATGGTAACAATCTTGAAGGCCAATTTATTTGTGCAGTCAAACCTGATAAAAAGATCTTGTGGAAGTGATCCGAGTTTTGTGGGTGATTCATGTACTGAAGGGGGACTTGATTAACTAAATTACTGATGGCTGCCACACTTGTATCCCATAGTTGTAACTAAATTACTGATAGCTGCCACACTTGTATCCCATAGTTGTATTGCCATGCCTGAGAACTGGGGCCTGTACCTTTAGTTTGTTCTCGTTTATAATTATAATTTGATTCACCAATGCTTTGAGGCAACATGAAATTTAGTGTTGGCTCATAACTCCATTTCAATTCTAGTCCATCACACACATTCCGCATCGTCACCAGACTTGAGCCAGTGGATTCGGGTTCAGATTCATATCATTTTAAATATTTATTAGAATAATTTATCATGAAATTACTTTTGGAGTCCAAAGATAGAATCTGAATTATAAGGTTATTAAATCAACAAGTGGTTAGTTCAATCGGTTGGTTCAATTAATTAGGCTCGTTTTTTTTTATGAAGAGGTTTCTGATTCGAGTTCTGTCAGTGGTAATTTGTTAGAATCATTTTGAATGTACGACTTGCAGTTATTTGTTTTAAATTTTTAGATTTTATCCTGATTTGAGGTATTTGTCTTGTTAGATTTTATCCTGATTTGAGGGACTGGGTAATTTATCTATTTTTGAATTTTTTTTACCAAAAAAAAAAAATTATAAGGTTATTAAGGCTTTAATCATACTGCTATTGTTGGACGACTTGCAGTCACTTGTTTTAATCTGTCAGATATGATATATTTTATCTTGACTTTAGAAATTGAACAATTTATTTATCTTCAGATTTTTTCTTACAATAAAAAAAATTATAAAGTTATTAAGGCTTTAATCATGCTGCTATTGCTGGAGATAAGAATGAGGGGACTCGGGGTCCCAGAATTGCACATAATAAAGCTAATAAAGCGACAAATCCACCATGAAATTTGAAATTACAAAGCCTCAGCTATAACTTTGGAGGATTAGCATTGAAGAAATAAAAAAGAAAGAAAAGGAAAGAAATCTCCCTTAGGGAAGGGAAGGGAAGGCAGTTTAATTATGATCATAAAAAGATCATTAACTTATTGAAGTTTACTAAGAAAAGAACTTTGAAATCAATAACAAAGAAAATGACAGTGAGAAATACAGATTTAAAAAAGGGTCGGACCACCAATAATTTAGGGCATTAAATATCTTGAAATATAAATTATATGTAAACAGTTTTTAATGGTGTTAGGCTTGGAGGATAGAGATTTAGTGGTTATCCCTGCAGTAGGGCTCATCCGTTTGACACGCTTTTGCTATATAGCTTGCCATTTCCAAATTTCAGTGGCTCCAATCAACTTATTGTCTTCTTAATTATTTCTCACGCAGCTGCATGCACGGCCTTTAGTCGTTTTCAAGTCCTCTGGAAATATTGGTCGACAAGTGCCGTGTTTACTACTCTGTATATTATAAAATTTTCCAAGTTTTTATCGTCACTTCTTCCACGGAAAATACTAAATAATAAGCACTTATATATACTGAGCAAACCCTCAAGCAAACCCACCAAAGTGATCAGCCATCTCTCGTTGATTTATTAAACATTTAAGTGCTCTTTAATTTGTGAACCTTTTCAGCTGAGTTTGGATGAATCTGTTCAAGTAATCATCATGTTCTTGATTTAAAATCATCATAAAAAGTTTCATAAGGATGGTTAAACCATTCTCTTGTATATGTATATTATGAATTAAAAAAAATAATGTGCTGCGCCTTTCATATATCTTGATAAAAAGAACACGTGAAGTTTAAATTATTTGCTTTTACTAACTATTGAAAAAGAAAGAATGTGATCGAAATTATCAGGAACGTGAAGTTCATGCATGAAATAAAAATTTCTAAAAAACATAGATCAATTTGAAATTGCGAGAATTAAGTGGCAACTCAAATTAATAGTGTTATAGCTAGTAAACCTCCAATTAAAACATTCTCAATTTGACTAACATTGGCATCATAAAGATCTCCTCAGCTTTGGATTCCTCTTTGTCTTGTATAAGTTTTACAATATGTCTTCGGACCCAGCTTGAAAGCTGCTTTAATTGCTCAAATTCCATATGTAGGAGGAAATTTGTAAATCAAAGAATAAAAGAGAAAGATACAAACAAAAGCAAGAACAAAAAAAAGCTTAGAACAAAGTAAAATAATCATATAATGTCGGATCATCTAATTGATTCCACAACATAGATAGCCAGTATGGAATGCGGGTTCTGGAAGCATTTAAATGCCCAATAATTCCTTTTTGTTAAAAATTTTTCCCAGTTTTTGAATCAAAATCAATCACTTGGCACGTACAGGTTGGCTGACATTGTCATTTTCACCATAATTGCCTGAAAGAGAAGATGCGTGTTACACACCCACACGTTCAAAATTTCCATTTTTCTTATGATTATCATTGCTCAGTACATGCACATCATCTAATAGATTCCTTTAGGAAAATAAAAGAAGAGCCAAATGAACTTTAAAAAATAAAAAAATTAACAAATACATTACTTTTTCATGAATCAAGGCATAATTAAAGAGAACAGAGTAAAAATTTCCAACTTAACTTAATTTATTCATATATTTATTCTTGAAAATAACTTTTAATAATTTTAAATTTTAATACTTATATATTTTTTACAATGTTCTCGAGTTTTTCTTGAATTAGGGTTTTTAATTAATTATGTAAGCTTTTGTTCGTACAATTATTAAAGCCGTCTATCCAAGCTTTCTTTTGCTGACCGTTGTTGAGAAATATAGAGGGACCCTACCCCCTCCCTAGTGCTACCAAATTGAATGGCCGTGATGAGGTATGCAAAAGGTTGATATTGGCACGAACGGCCAGAGATTCATCTGGACCTCAACTAGACTGCCACGTTTACTAAGTAGGTGCAGCTATTCACTCCTCTCAACCGTGTCAGGCTGGCATTTTGGTACTCATCTCTCTGTCTCGCTAAGGAACGAAAAGAATTATACGAAATTTATGAAATTTTTTATTATAAATTAAAATTGATATATTAAAATTTTTCATCATAAAGATTAATTATGTAAAATTTTAAAAAAATTTAATATATTTATTAAATAAATTTTTTTAGTGAAAATATTGATAAAATCTTTATTATTAAATAAATTTGATCAAATTTAAATTATAAATAATTTTTTAATAATTTTTTTACGTATTATTGATTTTCATATATAACTTTATTAATCTATCGAATTAAATTTTTATTATAATTTTTATTTACTTATTTTTAATAAAAATTTTACAAATTTAACTTATTAATCTTTAAATAAATTTATCCTCAAAAAACAGCCAAAAATTCTCGACCAAGCCTTTACAAACTTTGGATACGATTCAAATTATAATCCACAACCATAAGTTAAAGCAAACCTAATGAAACTTTGTTGAAATTATTTTTACTCTCAAATAGATTGATCACTTTACTTCATCTTAATTAATCATTTCCAATGTAAAAATTATGATCCAAAGTAGAAACTATGGTCCATTAAGAAATAGAGAGTGTTAAACTATGTTGATGATGAAGACTAAAGTGAACCAATGAGAAACAAAAATGTAATTTTGTGTATTTAAAATTATTAAAAATGTAATATTTGATTATTAAAATTCAAATTTTAATATCTTATTAACAAAGTATAAAGATGCTCATAAAGTATTAAATTATTAAAAATTGTTATTAGTCTAAAACAATTACTACTACATAGAAAATTCCTTTCCCCATTTAATTATTTTAGAAAAAAATATGCCATTGGCAATCCATGGTTGAGCCCTTAACTATATAATATACAATGATCGTATTTAATATATAAAATGATAGATAGAGTAGAATGATAATTATTTTTATTGTGTTTGATTTGTAACTAGATAAATGGATAAAATTACAAAGAAGATTAATCATCCTCTTGGTAGAGAAAGATTCAATCTTCTCAAAGTAGAAGATTATTTTTAAATTATGAGATTGAATTTATATATCTTATTATACCCTTAAAATTTTCATAAATAATTTAAATTATATAAATTTTGAAAAAGAATAATTTTAATTAATAAATAAATTATCCTATCATAATTTTTTGCACATATCAAACAAAAGATGAGAGGATATTATTTAATTTAATTTAATTTATAATATCATCTTATCTTATCATATTATAATCTTATAAACCAAACACCACTACAAAAAAAATAAAGATTTAGTGCGTTGTTTTTTAGCAACATTTTTAAATAAATGCTACAAAATTTCTTTTTTTTATAAGGTTAGTGACATTTTTTTGTAAAACATCACTAAATTCTTGTATAGCGACGTTTGAATTTAAAAACACCACTGAAAATATATTTTTATGGCATTTGTTGACCTAAATGCCGTTGTATACTTTAATTTTTATAAATATAGCGACGTTTATAATATAAACGCCACTAATATGCATTTTTGCACTATTTAAAAAACCTTCAAAATGTTATAGGAAATGATTGAATGTAAGACCTAATGGTTAATAGCCATATGCTTTAACCGATTGAACCACTTCAATATTTTTAGCAAATGATTATTTAAGGCGTTTATAATGTAAATGCTGCTAGCATGTGTTTTTGCACTACTTAAAAAATCCTCAAAATGTTAGAGAGAAAGATTGAACCTAGGATCTTATGGTTAATAGCCTTATACTCTAAACAACTGAACTGTTCCAATGTTTTTAGTAAAGAATTATTGAAAGCATTTTTAACAAAAAACGCCTTGAATAATTATAATAAAAATTAGAGAGAACGCCTTAAATAATCCATAATAAAAAATGAAGGGGATCATTCAAGGTGTTTTTGATTAAAAACGCCTTGAATAACTTTATTCAATTTTCTGTAAGGGATTATTTAATGTGATTTTAGCTAAAAACGCTTTGAATAATTTCATAAAAAAAGGTTGAGGATTATTCAAGACGTTTTTTACCAAGAAATGTCTTGAATAATACAAAAAAAAAAAGATTATTGAAGGCTTTTTTTTTTGTAAAAAATATCTTGAATAATCCTAAAAAAATGGAAGGAGATTATTTAAATCATTTTTGCTATAAAAGACTTGAATAACCCCATTCAATTTTTTGTAAAGGATTATTTAAGGTGTTCTTTGTAAAAAATACATTGAATAATATCATAAAAAATGTATCAAATTATTTAAGGTATTTTTATCAGAAAATGCCTTGAATAATATAAAAAAATAAAAAGAGATTATTGAAGGTTTTTTTTTTTTTTTGTAAAAAACACATTGAATAATTCTAAAAAAATAGAAGGGGATTATTTAAGGTATTTTTGGCTAGAAACGACTTGAATTACCACATTCAATGTTTTCTGGCTAAAAATGTATTGGATAATCTTTTTTAAAAAAAAATTATTTAAAGTATTTTCGATCATAAACACCTTGAATAATCTTCAAAAAAATTAAGGTGATTATTAAAGGCGTTTTTGGTAAAAAATGCTTTGAATAATCTTTAAAAAAAAATCAAATGGAATTATTCAATGTATTTTTGGCCAGAAACACATTGAATAACCCTATTCAATTTTTTGTAAGGAATTATTCAAGGCATTTTTTAGCCAAAAACGCCTTGAATAATCCAAACAAAAAGGGAAGAAGATTATTGAAGGTATTTTTTTACAGAAAATATCTTGAATAATTTCTCAAAAAATGATGAAGATTATTTAAAGCATTTTTAGTTAAAAACACCTTAAATAATCCTATTCAATTTTTTGCAAGAAATTATTTAAGGCATTTTATGGTAAAAAAATACCTTGAATAATCTCAAAAAAATGGAAAAGGATTATTCAAAGAATTTTTGGATAGAAATGCCTTGAATAATCTTTAAAAAAAATTAAAGGGGATTATTGAATGTGTTTTTAGCTAAAAACGTATTAAATAATCTCTAAAAAAAATGGAATGAGATTATTCAAGTTATTTTGGTTAGAAATACCTTAAATAATCACATTCAATTTTTTTAAGGATTATTCAAAGTGGTTTTTAACCATAAACGCATTGAATAACCTCAAAAAAAAAAAAATAGAGAGGATTATTGAAGGTATTTTTAACCAAAAATACCTTCAATAATCACATTTTCTCACTGCTATATTTTATTTAAATTTCAAACCCATAAGACCCCTTTTTGTTTTTTTTTTTCTACTCATTTTCTTTCATTTCTGCTCATTTTGGGTTGCTTTGTTTTCATTTTTGCCTAAGTTTTAATCATTTTGTGGTCAATTTTTTTTCTTTCATTTTTCCAAATTTCAAATTAGTTTTCTTGTATTTTAGGTCAAATCCCTAAACTTTTAGTCTGATTTATTGGGTCAAATTCTTAAACTTCCTATTTGATTTATTGCATTTTTGCTGCTGTTCAAACTTTATTGGTAAGTTCCATTTCAACATTGGTAATTTTTAGTGTTTGAACATTCTTTTTTTTTTTTTATCAATTTATTTTGTTATTGCAGTTCTGACTCTGATTTTGTTTAGTTTGTGAGAAAAATTCAAGATAAAATAGAAAGTGAAAGAAATAGAGTTTTTATTTGAAAAACTTGAAATTGAATATTGATTTAGTTACTTAAACATGAATAATTTTATGTTTAGTTTTTTTTTCAACATAATATTTTTTAAATTACTAAAAAAATTGTACTTGTTAAATGGTGGATTTATTGATTCATTCAAATTATCCTGTAGGAAAGCATATTTTGAAATAGTTTTATATATTTTTTTTTTATAATCTATATTTGCAAATTTATTTTGTTTGTTTTTCTAGATCATGATGTTTAATGAAACGACTTAATCTTGCTTGAAAATATCGTTGTGCATGAAAACCATCAACAATAAAAGATGGTAGTGACCGAGGTGAAATTTTTTTTTTAACAAATAGTAGTGTTCCAAATCTATGCAGTCATCAATTTTATACATTTTAAATTTTTGATTAATGTACTAAAATAATTTGAATATTATTGCATGTATTAAACTTTATGTTTCATTCATATTGGAACAAATTATGTATTTATAATATGCAGTTTATGAATTTAAGTTCATTTTTATTTTTTAAATATTTTTATTTAATGATAATAATTAATATTAAAAGAAAATTTTTAAAAAATAAATTTTTAATTTAGTAGTATTTGTACCTAAAAACGACTCTAAATGCCAAAATGTAGTGACGTTTTCTATTACAATGTCACTGCATTTTTTACTATAAATATTTTTTAAATTTAATAGTGTTTTATGATAAAAATACCGTTAAGTTAGCTACGTTTTTCTAAAAAATACCATTATTTTTTTTCAACGCAAATATAGACGGTATTTTTAGTGACGTTTTTTACAAATATAATTAATTTTTTAGTAGTATTTATAAACACCACTAAATATGAAAAAAAAAAACACCACTAAAAGCCTAATCCCCTATAGTGCACGTAATTAAGCTTAGCTACTAGACTTTGAATTTTCACACCAAATTAAGTTGGTTAGGTATAATTTGTCAATGTTGTCACACATTGATGTTAGCTAGAGGGTCCATGGGCTATTTAATATGAAAACGGACGGTCAAAATGCAACTATAAGCAACTATAGACTGTGAGGATTTAACCCATTGAAGTTGTGATCTAGACTATGGAACTAGCTCGCCTTAGCGTCCACGGCGAAACCCTTTTTCGACGACTTGAACACATCTAAATATCTTTAATCATTGAACCCTAAGGATATTGATATACTTAAGTAATTTGGCTCCATCCTAGGGTCCTTCTAGTAATTTCTGGTGCAACTTTTCTAATCCAAGAAAAGGAAAAACAACCCTAAATATAAAAAAATGAATTGAAAATTTTCGACCACCATCTTTCTTGCTTTGCTTATATTATTGATCTTGATTTATAAATAATTATTTTCCAGCCCTTTATATAGCTCTCTGCGTCTCTTCCTCCGTTGCGTCCAAACCAAAGATCCCTTCTTCTCTTTAACACTCTCTCTGATCTCTCTCTAAAAAATTACCCAAAAATATTAGGAAATAAAAGAACAAACGAAGAAAAAGAACAAACAAGCTCTCTCTCTCTCTCTCTTTCTTTCTCTCTGTCACCCTAGAAAGTAAAAAAAAAAAATGGAGGCGGAGGCAATCCCACCAGTTGTAGCCAAAAAACTATGGAACATTGTACGGGTAGTTTTCTTCACGTTAAAGACAGGGATATTAAAGAGCAAAATAATGGTTGATCTCCATTTTATGATCAAGAAAGGTAAATATAACGCAGGCAAAGCAATAAGCAACCTCGTGTTCCACCAAAAAGTCCAGGACCATTTATCTGCCTTGAGTTGCCGATCCAACGATGCTCATCTCTCCTTCATTTCCCCAAGAGAGTACGAGTTCAGTTGCAGGAACAGCCCAGCTTTTTACCCTTTTTATTCTCACAAGCGTAAGCACCGTAATCACCATTTCTACAACAACCACCACCGTTTTGGCAAGTCAGCCCATTATCACTATGATGATGTGACGACGGTTGCGGCGGTACAAAAGGTTCTCGAGATGTTGAACAATGAGGCGGCCGTGGAGGCGTCTCCCATGGTTTTTCCAGGGTTTGGAAGAAGCCCTATGGTGAGGCAACTGAGAGTGACGGACTCGCCTTTCCCTTTGAAGGAGGAGGGAGATAGCCAGGTGGATAAGGCGGCTGAGGAGTTCATAAACAAGTTTTACAAGGACCTTAAGTTACAGAAAAGAATGTCCGCCTTTGAGTCTCCAGCTCATAACACATGGGGTCGATGATGATGACGACTTCGTTTCTGATGGTTCAAAAGGGCGACGTATATCTTGTTTCTACACTTCCTATTCTTCCTCGTGAGAAGATTATCACAGAAAAACTAAGCTAAACCAAGTCACTTGATTTGCATATATCATAACCATATGCTTTCCATTTTGCATTTCATGTGAGAATTTTTGATCCGACAAAGCTTGGTTATTACTTGTTTGTTAGTTGTTACACTGTACTTTGCCTTTTTCTTTTTACAATTAAGAAATCATTTCAGATATTAATAATTGTAACTCTTTTGGGTTTCAGTGTTTTTTCTTTTTCCTTTTTCATTTACCAATGTCAATAATCTTTGACCATACAAAAATAAAAAGAGAAAAAAAATTATGTATAGTTTCTTTTCCTTTAAAATTAATTACAACTGTAGTAAGTTTGTAACAAGGTAATTATTTAAAGCAGATATAGTATAAAATATGTTGGGGCATGCATGCAAGAGAATTTTAATGAATTACTTCTCAAGGTTGGTGATCAGTGGGAGAGCTTTGGATTTATTAGCTTTTAGGGTTTTCTAAAAGCTTTTTTTTTCTTTGTTGTGTTGCTGTCTTAATTTTTTATTTACCATAGTTATAGGCGTTTGGCAGTAAAGTAAAATTTTATTAACTCAACTAAGAGCTTTTTCTGTTTCGGAGATTGACAAAAAGGAATAAGATGAGTTCTAATAAAATTAAAATAATGGTGTTAATGAGATTAATTAATATAATTATAAAATTAAAATTAATGATAATAAAATGAATGAACTAATAAGCATTAAAGCGATAAATTAAAATTTGTATAAATATATTTGAGTATAACATTACATCGCGATGCGGAATGCCTAAAAAATATCGTCGCTAATATTTTTATAGTTGTCACCTTTTTTTTCGTTTTCCATGCTCAAAAAGTTTCACCTCTAACTACAAACACGTGTCTTGACAACCGTTGTTTGATTATGACTCAAGTCACGTCACGTTTATATCAACAATCATTCAAAGTGTTTCTCGGTTTTAGCTCGGACAGGTTCTAATTAGAGCATAGAAAAAGTTAGAATACATCACTGTTAAGTCAATTATTACTATAATAATTAATGCTGTACTTGTTTGTTGATAGCCACGTCTACAAATTCAGACAATCACGATTTAATTAACTGGATAATCTTTGCTTAATTACGATCCCTTTAACCGAAAATCATGCCCTTTTCTTACCAACAAAAAAAAAAAAAAAGAAAATCATGCCCTTTTGCTTTAGCTTTTTCAGAAATTTGGGGATAAGAGCTGAGGGGAAACAAAAAGTGGACCAAGAGCTAGACAGGAAGGGGCTGGAAGTGGGGACCTGTTTTCTTCATTACTGTGCATCTTTACAAGCCTATTAAGAAAACTAAAGAACAATTGTTTAGATGGGCTTTAGCTTGTCTTTTTTAAAACTATGGCTGCCCAAATCTAAAATACTGAAATGAACCCTTTTTTTATTTCTCCCAAATGTGTTATGTACGAGCAAGGGAATAATTTTTTATTATAGATATTAAAATTTGATTCTCAAATTTGATAAATATCTAAAATAAAAAGCTAGTCAAAAAAGAATTCTCCAAATGAGTGATTCAATGTCTGCAAGATTGTTATTCAAAAATTTTTTTTTTTGCAGGTATATATATGGAATTATCCAAGAAGACACCGTTATATATTATGAAACTATATAATATGTATACAACAGAAATCAGTCACTGCCATTCTGGATATGCAAATATTCTAGGAAAATGTTGATCTTCGAAGCAAATAATGCAGATTGGAACTACTAACGGAGCTAAATTTTGGTGTAGTTATGAATTTCGGATGCGTCAAGCTGCTTTTAACTGGACTGGTCGATATACTACTATTTTTACATAACTTGAAAGCTCATTTTTGAAACGGCAATGACAAAATAAGAAATTGAGAAGCAGCATGTTGCAGATCCAAAGTCATTCTCATCTGAATGAAATATTCTTTTATATCGTAAAATGAATTTTCTAGAAATACTAAGGAATTTTACTGTGGTTAATTATTTTTCCTATTTATACATCAATTTTGGAGACCATCAAATAATCTCATTGGCATTGTTATAAAGAGTAAATGCACAGACAAACAATTTTTTAATTGCTCTTAGAAGTGGTATCCCTTTACTTGCTAGTAAAGAAGAAAAGTGATGCACTTAAAAGAGTGTAAATCAATAGAGTTTTTAATGAATTATTTGTGAATATATTCGGATTTTATTTATTTATATTTATTTATTAAATAAATTGAATACAAAAAGAAATCTATTTAGTTTGTAAATATTTATAAATAAATTTATTTAAAATTTATTTAAAATTTATTCGTTTATTATTAATTTGTTATTCATTTATAATAATATTCATAAATTTTTATTTTTATTTTTTACTCTAATCCTATTTTAAGATTTATTTATATTTGTTTAGATTCGTTTATGTTTGTTTAAGATTTATTTATTATTTATGAATATATTTATTTATATGTGTTCGTGAATATGTTCGTTTGATATTCATGAACGAATTTATTTAACTTAATTAAACGAATACGAACAACTTATTATTTAAACAATTGAATATAAACAAATAATTTAATTTTTTTAACCAATATAAATCGAATACAAACATTTTCAAAAATAAATAAACACAAATATATATTCATTCGTCCATATTCGATTCATTTTATAGCTCTACTTGCACTTTCAACCAAAAAAAAACAAAAAAAACAAAGGAAAGTTCACCATTGTAATTCAAATCTTAACCTTTATTTAAAGTTTTTTCCTTTCCTTAGTGGTTAAGTTGTGGCTGTCATGTTCTGAAGAAGATGGCCAAAAAAGAACATGCCAAAGAAGCCATCTATACACGTCAGATTATTGGAGGATTTAGGTGTTCCTCTAATATTTTATATAATTATATAATTAATACTATTTAATTTTTTAAATTAATTTAAAATATAAAACACAAGATTATTAAATATTTAAAAATAAAAAAATTATTTTGAAATATTTCAAAAAAATATATAAACAGATAAAATGAGATGGAAAAAGTAAAGTGCACCATTATAATTCAAATCTTAACCTTTATTTGAAGTATTTTCCTTTCCTTTGAGGTTAAGTTGTGGATGTCATGTTCTGAAGAAGATGGCCAAAAAAGAACATGCTAAAGAGGCCATTATACATGTCATATTACTGAAGGATTTAGATGTTCATCTAATATTTTATATAATTATATAATTAATACTATTTTATTTTTTAAAATTAATTTGAAATTTAAAAAGAGAGTATTGAGTGTTTAAATTAAAAAAATTATTTTGAAATATTTCAAAATAATATATATACAAATAAAATGAGATGGGAAAAGTATTATTCATTAACATATTCTTAATGATAAATATAATTTTATATATTTTCATTTAAAATAATATTATAAGAGAAAATTAAGAAATTAAAGAAGGTTTGAAATTAATAGAGGATGAATGTTGAAAACATGTTAACATGTACAGTTAATAAGCGATGGTTTTTGTCTGTTATATATATATAAATATATAGAGTAGCCGAGGTGCCTATTTATTATTTTGTTTTGAATATCTGAAATCTGAATCTTAGTACTCTCCAGCGAAAGTGGACTTAAAAAATCTTTAATGTGGGATATCAGAGTGGTCATGATTTGGACTATAAAGCCTTACTTTTCTTTTGGAGCGCTCCTTGAGGAACTTTTGCTTTTTCTTTTATTTAATTGTGGGTATCGTACGAAAATAAAATATAAAAATAATGTGATTTAAACTTTCAATAAAAATAATATATAAATTTAATAAAATTAAAAATATATATTTTATGTTATATAAATTATGATATATAGTTTTTATATAAAATATAATAAAAAAACATAAATTTTAATATTTTATATAATTCGGATATATATTTGGAAAGAAAAAACCCAAAATCATGCATTTTAAAATTTTGAGAATGGTTGCTTACCTCCCTGTATATAATGCCATAAAACCCCGCCATCTTGCAACTAAACCTTCTCCACCCTCTTTGTTTTATCACAAATTCAAGCCTTCCATCTTTCAAGACTAAAAGTTGAGGAAGTTATTGTACATTAATTTGATCAATGGAAAGTAACTTTTGTGAGGATGTGATTCTACCCCAAACAGTGGTAGAAGCAATATCTAGAATTTGTCGTGAGCAGAACCAACCTCCACTTGCCTCCTCAACGAGGCGGGCGCTGGCTGATATAGGCGAAGAAGTATCTTTAAGGATTCTAGAGAAAATCCAACGGACGTCAATTCGTTTTTCATTTGATGGATTTGTTATGGCTATGATCAACCAAGAACTAAACAACAACGGCACCCCTCACAAACGACCAAGTTCTTCTTCTCAACTTGACTGTAGCCCCTTGCCTTCTCCCATCAAAACTCTCCGTCTTATGATGAATTCTCAAGGTTAAATATTTTTTTTATTTAAGAAATGTTGGATTTCTTTCTCTCTTCACGGTTGCTTTGACAATTTATTTTCTGGGTTGTTTGTTTTATAGTTGATTTAAGGGGACATGATGTTATTCAGACTCCAGATACCCGTCCTTTAAGTTCTTCACTTGTCAGAAGAGAAATGTTTAGCCCTCAATTGGTGACTTTAGGGGAGCTTGAATTCAGAAAAGCTTTCCTAATTTTAAGTTACATTGGCTCGTAATGCTTATTTTCCAGTGCTTTCAACAAGTTTAACTTTTCTTAAACAAATAAAAACAAAAAAACAAAAAGGTGACTTTTTTTTTTCTATCTTTTTATCCTAGGGAGAGGTTGGAAGAAGTAATCACTGCTGATGAAATTCGAAGATTAAAAGATTTGGCAATGGATAAATTTGAGGAAGAGGTCTGGGTTTCTCTGGGCCAACATTATGCTCCTGCCGATCGATGTCAGGTAACATAACTGGTCTTTAATGATATTTGCCTTTGACTCTTAAGTATATTTTGAATTACATTTATGTTCTAATGAATAAGAAAGAAAGAACTATGAAAATTGTCTGAAGGTTGTATCAACTACGATTGTCCAACAAACAGAATTTGATTTCCACCCTGTCGTCTCTAAGATTGGAGTGCAAAATGTTTCAAAAGTTTGGAATGTGTATTTGACCACTTTTTCATATGGGCATTGCCTTCCCATGCATGTGATGCTTTGTCCAATTGATTACTTTCTCTTTTTTGTCTTTCTTCTTACTTTGCCATTCGCTTATCTTGCAGTCATCTGAGTGGGAGTCTGGAAAAACATATCAATACCACTGTTATGTCTCTGAAAATGGGAGTTGTAGGTTCAAGGTAAATCGGGAGTTGCAGTTTCAAGGTTCTTACATTTCCTTGATTCTGTGCATGCATATTGTTAACTTACATTGAAAGGACAAAAGGCCTTGAGTTAAATTTGTTGACATATCTAAAAACAAATATCAAATTGTCTGGAATGTGGACAGCTTTTACGTGGTGATCAAAGGCCTTTTAGTACAATTTCTCAGTTTTAAGCCTCTATAACAGGCATATCAAACATACCCATTTTTATTGTAATGCATGGTGATACAGAACTATCTTGAGATTGGAATTTAGCACATGCCAAACATCTATTGCAAGTGTGTATTTATCCTTTGGTTGCCGTCACTGGCTCTGGCTCCTTATTTGTAGTCCTGGCTGCTATTAATCTTATAGAAATATTTGTGATTGTTTTCTTCCATGGGCTTAAGTCGTCTGATCTGCCTTTCTAGGGGGGTAGACACATTCCTGAGCAGCCATTTCAAAGATTTGGAAGGATTCACATTTAATTTTCTATTTCTGATTTGGTACTTTCTTGATAATTCATACTATTATGACTTTTTAAATGAAAAAGACTGAAGCAGTGACTTGAACATGAGATAACAAGCATCTATAATCTTTCCCAAACCACTTAAAATTTCTTGTTCTTAGCTTTCTTCCTTTTTTCCTTTAATGCACAGCAGTTTCCTTATTGAAAACCTTAGCTAATACTTAGTTTTCTTAGTCTTTTTTCTTTTTTCCTGTTGCCATAATAGGATAATTCACTTGGCCAATCCCATTAAGCCTTTGCTCCCAAATGCCAAGCTCCCAAATTCCAAGCTTTGTTGTATCAATTCTTTGTCTATTCCATTTACCTAAGGTCACTTTTGTCTTTTTCCTTTTTTTTTTTTATCTATGCATATCTGATTCTATCATCCCTGTTTAAAATTTAAAGTTTAACACTTTTGCTTTCTTCTCTTGCTACCTTATGAAGGAGATTGACCTATAGTATTTTTGAGAGTTACAAAAATCTTAGTAACATGAAGTGCTTTGCTCATTAATTTTCTTTTACAATATTTTCCCTTCAATTATTATTTTTTTTATGTTCTCCATTTCAGGGCCCTTTTTTGGAGAAGACTAGAAGTCATTTACAAAGGGTTTTAGGAGATGATAATGTTCTTGTTGTTAAGTTTGCAAATGTCACGGATGGTAAAAGTTCAGCTGGCAATGATTTTTATGCGGAGTACAAAAAAATTGCAAAAGGAGGAATCCTCGTTGGTTTGCGTTATTACAGGTTTTTTGGTGAGTCTTTCTGCACCATTATCTTGTAATGATGAATATGATATTTGGTGTTTTTTTTTTCCCTTTCATATAATTTATTACTGTTATCCGTTAAACTAGCATGCATTTTCTGCTAGCAGTATACATCTCTGTATGTATCTTAGGCATGCATGTTTGTGATGTGGTCCTTTGCTAGAGTGGAGGGATGATACATCAGCCAGCTGTTCTTATCTTACAAATGAGGAATATCTGCTTTGACCAGTTCATTTTAGTTGTTTTTTTCAACATTAGTTTAGGTGTTTTATTCAACTTGTCTCAGAGAATTAGCACAAAGCAATGCAGTAAGAGCTGCTTTTAAAGCATGGAATTTGTGCTTGTTTTGCAACAATTCTAGTTGATGGTTTCCTCATTTTAATATTGGTGAAATGTAATGTTCATTTGTTTTCCTTTGTCACCCCTTTGTTTCTGTCTGTTTGATAATTAGGATGATCTGTTACAACAACTACGGATTTCAATTCCAATACGAATGTGGGGCTTTTGCATTATGGTGCTGGGTGTATGAGGTTGTTTATGTGTGCGTCAGAAAGGACTGCTCTTATTTTCCAGTCTGCAGCTTCTTGTGGATGTCCTGACTTGCACATACATGTTTGTTTTCTTTATGTGCAACTTGTTAGTTATTGAGGATCCTCTGCTTCTCATTTTTATAGAAACCTATATCATGGAAAAAACTTTGAACACCCTAGTTGTTGGGAATGGCATTGAGTATGTACCACCTTGTAGGATGTCTTAACTTATGTTATACTAGTCAAAGTATTGAACTCTTCCGATGCTTATGTTCCTAACCTCACAGAATGGAAAATTAGTTTTTTTTTTTTATCCCAAATATGGTAAATTTTCAGTGTTTAAGGATGGAGGCAAAAAAGCAAGAAAGAAAGACCGGACTACCTCATCTGTTAGGTGCTTATTTGTTCGGTTTGAGTCTAATGCATCCATTGATGATGGTAAAGATTATGTTTTATCTGGCAAGACAATTCAAGAAGCCAGAAGTGTGTTTATGCATGCCCATACCCTGTCCAATGTGGCCAAGTATATGGCCAGGTCAGTGATGATACAAATCTGCATGTTTCTTTTATTCCTTTAAATTTCTTCAATTTTTTTGAGAGGTATCTTAAGTTTTTTTTTTTTTTTTTAATAATTTGAAAGGCTTTTTTTTCTTTGGGCTGTAGATTTTCACTAATCTTGTCCAAGACCATGAAGTTGGAAATTGATTTAGCTGATGTAAATGTTATGGTGATAGATGATATACCTTGCCAGGTGTGGTATATTGATTTAAGTTTTCAATAAAAATGATCTTGTCTCCCTTTATAGTTTTTTATCTTATGTATTTTTTCCTGAGTTCAATTTGATATTTTAGCCAAAAAAAATCTTATTGCAGGATAAATATGGAAATTTGGTGTGTAATAAAGATGGAGAAACTTGTATCCACACTGATGGAACTGGTTATATATCGGAGGATTTGGCTTTGAAATGCCCAAAAAATGTCTTCAAAGGAAGTGTTGTCAATGGTGACAATGTTGAGGTTGGTGTAGAGTGCTTCATTTTCTACTTGTTACTCAGTTGGTTTGAGGTGAAAGTAATGTTGAGTATTTGCCCAATAATTCATTTTTCTGGTGTGCACAACACAAATCAGTTTGATATATATCCATCTGAAGCAGCATTTGCACTAAAACTCCATTAAATCTGTTTTGTATAATTGGTTAAAACTTCACAATGTTTGAGGTAATATAGATGAGCATGCTTGTTAGGCCTAGGTTCCAACTATTCCTTTGCCATTTAGTTTTCTCCGGTACTATTTTATAAAAATTTTTCCATTTTCCTTTCCATCGATATTTCTTATTTTATAGCGGGGATATTAAAATTGTTATATTATGATCTTTTTATTGATACCTGTTTTTAAATTCATTGCATTTTTTATGATCATAAATTTTAATCTCAATGGACTTTAGGGGAAGTTTTCAGACATGAAACGGACAGAATCTCACCATAGGGTACCGGTATGTGCATTTAACAATTAATTAGTGCTCTCTTCTCTAGATTTTATCTATTGATTATCATTCCATTGTTTTTTCTTTCTTCCTAGCCTTTGCTAGTCCAGTTCCGCCTTTTTAACAATGGTTCTGCTGTCAAGGGAACCGTCCTTGTCAATAAAAAGGTATAGTTTTTTTATTTTCCCTTAAGATTAGAATAAGCTTACTCCTCCAGAAAAGTCCCTGCTTGAAATGAGAAATGATGATTTGTCCTTTGCAGTAGATAATCTAGTCTGGTTCAATTAGTTGTAACTGTTATTGCATCAGATAATCTAGTTTTGTGTGTTCACTCCAGTACCATTTGAAATCAGAATTGAGACTATGTCAAATGCCATATTTCCCTTAAAAAATCTATTGATCAATGTAATCCATTTGTTGTTGTTGTCTAGGATCCCAACAACTGTATCATATTGTTGTTGGCTAATAATTTCTGCATGCTTATAATAACTTTATTCCAAAATTTTGTAGCTTCCACCCAGAACCATTCAAGTTCGGCCTTCGATGATTAAAGTTAAGCCAGATCCGAATCTGTCAAATATCTGCACTAGAAATTCACTGGAAGTAGTTAAAACAAGGTACTTGCCATTGTTCAATTCATATAATTTCTGTTTAATGTATTTGTGCATAGCACCTAGTACATTTTTTTAAATCTCTTGATAAGTACCAATTGAATGTGTTCTGGGTTCAATATAGGAGAGATTAGTTTTTTGGGGGGAGCCTATACATTCTCAAAACTGAAATGAATATGTGGGAAAACACTTATTTACAGCTAGTTATAATATTGTAATATGTATATTTATATTTGTATCCCTAAAATTAAGTATTTATATCCCTAGAATTAAGGACAAAAATTAGGATAGACAATCTCTCAATTATAGGATTAGTTTTTTAGGAAGATTTAGTTTTCTAGTTTAACCCCTAGTTAGTTGTATATAAACCTAAGGTTCTTTTATAATTCTAAATGAACAATTTTTCAATATACATTCAGTTTTCATACTGATTTATTTCTTAGTTTTTCCACATGGTATTAGAGCTTTAGGTTCTTCTTGGGAAGCAAAATTTTCAACCTTCATTGCTGACTTTTTTAGGCCTTCATTGCCGAATCCTGTTTAGGCCTTCATTGTTGAACCTTTTCAAAGAAAAATATCACTATCACCTAATTTGAGAAAATGTTAACTGAAAAAATCACTGGAGTACTATAGATGTCTCAGAAACAAGGAGAGTTCGATAGGGAAGAGAATGAAAAGCTGAGAAACTTATTGAAAATCCTTGAAAAGCTTACTGTGGTATGTTCTTTAGGTAAGGTTTTTAGTTCAGGTAAAGCTTTTGGTTCTTATGGATTAAATGTCTCGGCTAAGCCTATTACGAGTTTTTGGGTCATTGACTCAGGAGCAACAGACCACATGACACATTTCTTCCAAAGGTTTAGTACATATAATCTGTGTCCTAGTAATAAGAAAATTGTTGTTGCAAATGGTTCACTTACCACAGTGGCAGGATTAGGAGATGTTCAAGTTAATCTTTCGTTTGTTCTAAAAAATGTTCTTCATGTTCCTGGATCGTCTACTAATCTGATATCTATACAAAAATTTACCAGAGATATGAATTGCAAAGTAACTTTTTATCCCTCTTATTGTGAATTTCAGGACCAGAGTTTGGGGAAGATCATTGGACTTGCTAAGGAGAAGGGTGGACTATATTATCTTGAGACATCAAATAACACAAATAATATCAAGAATAGTTTACTTTTGTCATTTCTTTCTGAAAAATCTTTCAATAAAGACAAAATCTGGCTTTATCATTTTCGTCTTGGACATCCTTCTTTTGGAACCTTGAGAAACATGTTTCCTTCTTTGTTCAAAGGATTAAATGTCGAAGATTTTCATTGTGATGTTTGCGAACTTGCAAAGCATAGATGTGTGTCTTTTTCAATCAGTAACAAAAGAAGTTTTACTCCCTTTTACTTGATTTGTAGTGACATTTGAGGTCCTTCTACAATTCCTAATATTTTTAGTGCGAGATGGTTTGTTTCATTCATAGATGATTGTATCAGGGTCTCTTGGGTTTTTTTACTTAAATCCAAATCATATGTGAATAGTATATTTTTAAGCTTCCAAAACATAATCCAAAATCAATTTGGAGTGAGAATTAAGAGATTTAGATCTGATAATGCAAGAGATTACTTCAACTAGAGTCTATCTACCTATTTCCAAAAAGAGAGGATTATCCATGAGTCATCTTGTGTTAATACTCCACAGTTGAATGGAGTGGCAGAGAGGAAAAATAGCCATTTACTAGCCATAACCCGAGCCTATTTTACTGGGGGAAAGCTGTTCTCACTGCCACACATTTTATAAATAAGTTACCTTTAAGGGTTTTGGGATTTAAAACTCCTATGAACTACTTTCACTTTATCTCAACCTCAATACCACAAACAATCTCACACCTAGGATATTTGGTTGTACATCATTTGTTCATGTTCACAGTCATAACAGGGGAAAGTTGGATCCAAGAGCAATTAAGTATATTTTTGTGGGGTATTCTTCAACTCAAAAAGGATATAAATGCTATCATCCTTTTACCAAAAAATTCTGTGTCTACAGATGTCACTTTTGAAGAAAGTAAATCATTTTTTACTCAACCTTATCTTCAGGGGGAGACTTCATTCATGGAAGATAAGGATAAAGATTTCTTTTTGCTTGATTTGTCCCCTTCTTCAACATTTACACCAATTAATTCTTCTGAGTCGAAACTTGTTTCTGTTGAGCTTAAGTCAAACACTGAATTTGAGTCTGAACCTATTCCAAGTACAAAAGATGTGACAAAGGATAATATTGTTTTTGATTCTATGAAGGAATTATAGGTGTACTCAAGAAAGAAAGTTTCAGATCTTGAACCAGTGCCAGTCCAAGAACCTGATCCTAATTCTGGAAATGAGTTTCTCAAAATGAGCATGAATCTTCTAAAACTATAACTAGTGATTATGATTTGCCTATTGCCATTAGGAAAGGAACCAGAGAATGTACTAAGCATCCATTATACCCAATCTCTAATTTTGTGTTATTTGAAAAATTCTTACCATTCCACAAAAATTTTCTTGTGAGCTTAAACACTATTTCTGTTCCAACTACATTATCCTAGGCATTATCCAGTGAGAAATGGAGGCAAGCCATGAAAATAGAAATGAAGGCCTTAGAGAAAAATCAGACATGGGAACTGGTAGAGTTGCCTAAAGAAAAAAATTCAGTAGGGTGTAAATGGGTTTTCACTGTAAAATACAAAGCAGATGGTACTATTGAAAGGTATAAAGCCAGGTTAGTGGCTAAGGGCTACACTCAAACCTATGGAATGGATTATCAGGAAACCTTCGCTCTAGTTGCCAAGATGAATACAGTTAGGATTTTGTTATCATTGACTGCAAATTACAATTGGCAGCTTCAACAATTTGATGTAAAGAATGCTTTTCTACATAGTGATTTGGAAGAAGAAATATATATGAAGGTTCCACCGGGATTTGGAGGTCATCTAAAAGCAAACAAAGTATGTAGGCTAAAAAAAGGCTTTATATGGCCCTAAACAGTCTCCTAGGGCTTGGTTCGGGAGATTTGCCAAAGTGATGTTAGCAATGGGATATAAATAGAGTCAAGGAGATCACACATTATTTATCAAACACTCTGATTTAGGGAGAGTCACAGTTCTATTAGTGTATGTTGATGATATAATTGTAACTGGAGATGATGAAAAAGAGAAAGAATCTCTAAAACAGTGTTTAGTTAGAGAATTGAGATAAAAGAGCTAGGGAGATTGAAGTACTTTTTAGGAATTGAAGTAGCTCACTCACGGCATGGTATCTTCATCTCACAACAGAAATATGTGATGGATCTTCTGAAGGAAACTGGGAAACTCTTATGTAAACCTGCAATTACCCCTATAAATCCTAATCATAAAATTGGAGAAACTAATGAATATGCTGCTGTAAATAGAGTGATGTACCAAATATTGGTTGGAAGACTCATTTATCTCTCACATACTAGACCTGATATAACATATGCTGTGAGTGTAATAAGTCAATTTATGCATAGTCCTAAAGAAGTGCACCTACAGGCCGTCTATCGTATATTGCACTATTTGAAGGTCAATCCTGGGAAAGGTATCTTATTCAAAAGAAATTCGGGGTTAGTTCTAAAAGCATATACAGATACTGATTATGCAGGTTCAGTAACTGATAGAAGATTCACCTCAGGCTACTACACTTTCTTAGGTGGTAATCTTGTGACTTAGAAGAGTAAAAAACAGAATGTGGTGGCAAGATCAAGTGCTGAAGCAGAGTTCAGAGCAATGGCTCAAGGAATTTGTGAACTACTATGGTTAAAGATTATCCTAGAAGACTTGAAGATCAAATGGGATGGACCAATGAGACTTTACTGTGATAACAAGTCTGCAATAAGCATTGCACACAATCCTGTGCAACATGACAGAACAAAACACATTGAAGTAGATCGGCATTTCATAAAGGAGAAATTAGACAGTGGGTTGATTTGTACACCTTATGTAATTCAACAAGGGTCAACTTGAGATGTGTTGACTAAAGGTCTCAGCAGTGCACATTTCAAAGGAATTATTCCAAGCTGGGAATGGAAAACACCTATCATCAGCCTTTGAGGGGGAGTGTGGAAAAACACTATTACACTAGTTGTAATATTGTAATAGTATTATTTATTTGTATCTAGAATTAAGTATTTTCTGTATCCCTAGAATTAATGGACAAAAATTAGAATAAACAATCTCCAATTATAGGATAGTTTTTAGGAAGATTTAGTTTCCTAGTTTAACCCCTAGTTAGTTGTATATAAAACTAAGGTTCTTGTATAATTCTAAATAAGCAGTTTTTCAATATACATTCAGTTTCCACACTGATTTATTTCTTAGTTTTTCCACAGAATCTCCTATAAAGAAAATAAAGGTAAATGAGAAAAGGATTGAATCTATCATTTATGTTATTCCTTATGCCCATGTTTGTCAAAATATCCACTCGATAGATAAATTTAGATGAACAGAAGTATGCAGGCCTGCTGAATGTAGCATTGCCATTCTGACAGTTTGTCTTTGCACTATTCGTTTCTTCTTTCATTCCCTGAAACCATACTTTGAGCATAGCCTTCTAACCAGAAAACATTTAATGTAATTGTCCAATGTTGTTTTTGAGGTGAATGCTTCATTGAAGTATAAACTCTAGCTGTCAGAGGGTGATGCTTGCCAGCTATTGTGTCTTTAGTAATTGCAAAAATGAACATGCCCCAAATTGGGAAAATGAGGGAGATAAAGGTCTTTCTCTCCATCCCAAAGTGGGGATGGGGTGCCCATTCCCAGGTGTTGAATCACTCTAGTGCTTGTGTGTCCAACCTAATAGATGGGCATAAAGCCCTGCTTCGAATCCATTGGCTTCACATCACTTTTAAGTTTTAACTTCCCTAGAACTTAACAGCAACTACTAATGGTGCTATGGAAGCTCAAAGCATGAGTGCAGAATAAGTTCAAATCAGTCCTCCAGCCCCAATAAAAATTACCCACTTCCTGTTTTAAGCCAATAAGCAAGTGAAGGCGTAAAGTTTCTTTTATTTCTGACTTGATTTTGATGTATTTGGCTTTGATGAGATGGATTTACCCTGAGAAATTTGATGCCTTGTGATAACTTCATTTTATTGCATTTCGGGATGATGTATTTGTGTTATCTCCTGCAGCAATCAACCAAAGAAAACTTCTCTTTCAAGGAATTTGATTATGCTCCTTAGCTATGGAGGTGTCCCAAATGACTTTTTTATGGACATCTTGAAGAATGCCTTAGAAGAGTCGCAAAGTGTTTTCTCCAACAAACGCACAGCTCTTAAAGGTAGTTTTGTCAACTTCCAAAAATTTTCCCCCCCTTCCCTGAATTCTCCCTCCAATTTTGAAGACTATACAACCTTAACATGACAATATTATATTCTTTTATAAATGAAATTCTCTTCTATTCTAATGTTTTTATTGCTCTTTGCTTTTATTGGCATTGCACAATCTCCTTCAAATTTGATATACATTTCAACAATGTTCTCTCGTTCATGCCACTTTGCTTTGTACCTCTCACTGATATAATCACCTTTTGAATGGATCTTCATAACTATCACGTGCAGTTTCTCTTAACCGAGGCAGCATGGATGATCTCAGTGCAGCAAAAATGATTTTATCAGGGATCCCCCTTGATGAATCATATTTACAACATAGGATGTCAATAATGTTGAATGAAGAAAGGAAGGGTCTGCTAGGAGGAAAGCTCCCTATGACTGAGTCTTATTATTTAATGGGCACTGTTGATCCATCTGGAGTCCTAGAAAGTGATCAAGTCAGCATTATCTTGTACGTAAGTTGGGGTTATTCTGTTATTCTTGTCTCTTTGTTTGTGATGGTGACATAACAAATAATAACAATTTTGAACTGCATTTCTTACAAATATCGTAATGGAATATGTTTTCTTCTATGGAAAATGTAAAAGTTTAAGTAGCAATATCAAGTCTTGCGACAATATTGAAAGTTGGAAACCTTTGGAGCATCTCAAAATAAAAACAAAGGAATGAGTCTGTCCATTTTGGAAAGCAAAATCTCATAACCTTTTGATTTAAGTGATTATAGCACATGGTTTAACATTTAATGGTAGCTGCTTTAGCTGTTCTGTTATACGATGTGCATGTTGAAAGAGAGTGATAACAGGAGCCTTTACATCTGTGCATGTAGGCTCATGTATTCTGACACATATTCCAAGAATAACTCTTTGAAGTCCATCTCCACTTATATGATATGACTTCATGTTTTGATTAAAAACAAAAAAGACATCTTATTCTGGTGTCTTTAGTCTCGGATCTCTAGTATGGATGTGTCTTTGCAGATGATGATGTTAGAAATGATGTAAGCTGTTTTTGTATTTTAGACTGAACTTCTACCACCCTTTGTTAGGCAAAAGATATGAAGATCCAATACCTACTTATAACTAATCTTGACAGAAAATAAATAAAGCTGAAGGGAATGAGAATGCAGGAAAGTATAGAGTTTCCCCAAGTTTCCTTCTTTCACTTTTTTCCCAATAGAAGGTTGGTACTAGAGACTGCTTGTATGACAGATTCTCCTGTTAAATATTATATCAGAAAATGTTGCTGCATAATGTTCTTTACAGTTTAAGTTACAAGGAAGCTGGAGCTTCCTTGTGATGCCGTGCATTGATGTTGAGATATTCTATTAGTTATGGAAGATACTGTGCAAACAATCGCCCCCACCCTCTCACCAATTTGGACTTTTAATTTTGTTTACACATCTTCCTTAAAGCAAGTTGTAATTCAGTTTATTTTGTTAGACATTGAAACATACTAAGGTGTATGATGCATAAGAGAAAGGAATACTGTTTGGGGCACCCTTTGCTTGAATTATGTTATTATTGTTGTATTAGTAAATTCGTCGACACAGTCTCAACTGTTTTGGACAGAAATTTAACTTTTTGCAGCAAGATGAATCTAATAAATCAAGTATAACTAGTTACATGGCAGTTGACAAGTTTGTCCTTCTTTGATGATTGGATATTGTGTTGTCTGCTCTGATGATATGTGTAGGGATGATGGACAGATTTCTGGGAAAGTGCTAGTGTATCACCAACCCGGTATACATTTTGGAGATATACATGTGCTAAATGCTAGATATGTGGAAGCCTTGAATGAATATGTAGGACATGCTAAGTATGCTATATTCTTTCCTTGTAAAGGCAGACGCTCATTGGCTGATGAGATGGCTGGGGGTGATTTTGATGGTGATATGTATTTCGTATCAAGAAATCCCCAGGTTGGTTTTATTTTGAATTACTTTCCTGTTAAAGAGTTTATTTACTCTTTTCCTTTTCTTCCGTCTGTAGCGGCCCTGATTGCTACCTTTATTGTTCTTTCCTTTTAGTAGATGGTCAAACAGGTAACTATCCTTTGTCTTTATTTCAACTAATATATTCTTGCACTTATTTCAACTGGATGCATCCATTAGGAGCATTACTTTACGTATATGCTAGAAGGTAACATTTAATTTGGTCTTCAGTTCACTCTTCCATCCTCTTACAGTTGTATTTACTTGAATGTCCTTACATTCCTGCATGGTTGGTGTTAACTCCTGGAAACAGCATTTTTAGAGATGTCAACAACATTCTTATAGATTTTGCGTGAAAAGGATATTGGTTATGTAGGGAAAGTTTTAACTATTTCATGTCCTAGTTGACATCGGCATCTATGAGACATGCTTAAGTGTTAATATTGCCGTTGTACTTTAGAATTTAAATTGAAATATTGAGTTTTTTTATATACATATATAATAAAAAAATTTATGCACCAAAATATCCTATGTGCTATATATGCGTTGGCTACTGAATTTTATAATGAAGTTTGGCTAACCTCTTCAAAAATGAGGAATCTTCTTTTAAATTTGATTAGTGAATGATGATTTATAGATATGGTACAAATGCAAATGTTGTACATTAAATTGTAGGTTTCATCTATATTTGGCATTATTTTGACGTTTCCTGAGATTAGCCACCAATTGTCTTCAGTTATTGGATTACTTCAAAATGAGTGAACCCTGGATAGACAATTCTTCAACTTGTGGAGTGCCTACTAAAGGACCACTTGAGTTTTCAGATGAGGAGCTGGAGGATGAGCTCTTCAAATTATTCTTGAGAACTAGGTTTCAGCCAAGGTAATCACTTTACCGTACACCTTAATAATATTTTGTTTTCACAAGTAAGAGGCCTGACTTTGAATGTTAATGGCTGTGAAAGTTTGCTGTACTGAATTTGCTTGAATCACGAAGTGTCAATGTTTATGACATTCCTTTCTGAACAATTAATATATTATAAATCAAAATCTTATATGTAAAAATTCTTTTTCATCTGAAGTTATGTTCTGAAGTTCCTCAAAACTAGTACCTCTCCCTTAAAAAGCACTCAGTTAATTTGCTTGTTTCACAGCTCAGTATTAAAATACTTTTGTGGACATCCAAAATGTCTTTTGGTTTTATCAAATGATATACTGTTCTTGGAGACCAAGTCAAAGTCATTTAGTAGTGTGTTTTTTATTTTGGCCAACTAGTAGCATGTTATTAACTTATTATCAGTCTTAGAGCAAGTTCGTTAATTCATCCTTCATTATTCAATAACAAATATGAGATGGCAACTCGGGCAGGCATCTCCTGTTTTGGTTCCTAACATATACAGTGTATGGTGGTGAAGTTCTGTCGATAGTCTTAATATCGTACTAGTTCTTGGTTTTGGTCTAATGTAAAGTTGCTTTTGGCTGCTTTCAGTTATGCTATGAGTGTTGCAGCTGATAATTGGAAGGCAATAATGGACCGGTTTCTTACACTGGAAGATAGCAATTCTGATGAGAAGGCTCTTGTGAAACAAAACCTGCTAAGCTTGATTAATTTATACTACGAGGCTTTGGATGCACCAAAGACAGGAAAAAAGGTTAGTACGTTGCTTTGTCAAGGGATTGAGATTAGCTTATATTTAGCCCATGTAAGTATCATTACTTTCAAGTGAAGTCAATAACAACATTCTCATCAGTCAATGGCAAGCAATTGATTTGAAGAACTTATGGCATAAGTGGTTGATTGTTATCTAAAACAGCAATGCTTTAGTTTGTTGCAGTGGTTATTGTGAAGTATATGTGAGAGATGATTGCTTCTTTTTTGGTTTTGCTGTAAACTCTATGTATACATGTATAGCTATTTTTATTTACTTTTTCATGTTTGTTGACCTCCAAAAAATATTTTACTTATATTAGCTATCGTGAATAGATTGAAATTCCAGAAGACTTGAGGGCAGCTGCATTTCCTCATTATATGGAGCGGGAAAAAGAATATTCTTTCAAATCAACATCTATATTGGGGAAAATGTATGACTTCGTCAAATCATACAACGAAGAACTGTCAAAGAAAGGTGAAGGTTATCTTGACCAACATTAAAGCTTGATGCATCATTTGGTTTTAAGAGCATTATCATTAGAGCATCTTTCTGATTTTTCATGCTATTATGGAGTATAAGCAAAAGGGGATAATATGTTACAGTTTTATCCTGTTCAGAAGTTCGGAAGCTACCATGTTTCAACGTTGGCTTTCCGGGAGATTGCAGAGAAAAATGGACTGAACTTTATAAGCAATACAGGAAGGACATGACGGAGGCTTTGGATGCCGAGAGCAAAGAACAGAAAGAAGAGGCTGCTAACGCTGTTTATAACAAATACAAAAAGGTGGTCGTTGAGCTTTGTGTTTGCACGTTGCCTCTTCCTTGTTTGCAGCATATCGAAGTTTAACACTCGTTCTTTATATTTACTTGTGGTTTAGAAATTGTACGGAGCTGCAGAATTGGAGCAGAGACAAAGGCCTCTCGACCAGATTTACGAGGAGGCAGTGGCTATTTATAACATTTCCTATGATTATGCCATCAGAAAGGAAGACGTAAGCAAATGCGCATTTGCTTGGAAAGTTGCAGGCTCAGCCCTGTTAAGTTTGTATTGCTTGGAGCAAGGTGAAAATACCTTGTCATGTGCACCTTCTGTTTTGAAAGACCTCTTTGCTTGAACTAATGTGCTTTGTAATTGGCTAATGATATATGCTTTCAAACGTTCAAGTTAAAAAGAAACTTATCTGTATATGTAGTTTATCATATCCTGAAGCATATGATTTTTGTTTCTTTTTAATTTGTGGAGGGAAGCCTTCAAAATACTCACTTCTGTGGGAAAGGTCAAAAAAGATGATGCTTTTCCTTTTCCTTTTCCTTATCCTTATCCTTATCCTTATCCATGTCCAAGCAAACATTACTTGGAGATAAAGCTGCCAAATAAGTGTAACAGAAAAGGGCTTTTTTTTGAGGGAATTATAGGAAATGGTAATTTACCGAAAATATTTATTATTTGGTATTATTATAAAAAATAATCAATGGAAAGAAAACGAATACATGTAAATTTAATAAAAAAAATGCATATATGTTATAAAATAATTGTATGTATATTTCATTTGTATGTGCTTATATTTTATTTTTATGTACCTAATAATTATTTGTAATTTTGAATGAACATTAAAGTCACCAAAGTAATTTTATTTTTTAATTAATTTTATATATGATTTCTTTTTTATTAAATATTTTAATCATAGAATCGATTAATAAATTTTTCTTTTTGAAATTTCCTTTTTTTTTTGTAAAAAATTATTTTAGTTAGTGTAGGAAAGGAAATTAATAAAATATTGTGTCATTTAGAGTAATAATAGTTCATTTAAATCAAATTTATTTTAATTTTTTTAGATATTATATAATATTATGAAAATTTAAATTTAATTTAAATTTAAATCAAATTAAATTTACGAGTTTAATTTAATTTATCAATTTTTAATTTTTTTTTTCTCACCCCTAACGTCACCCAACTTGTCATAGTTAGCCAGGCGGCTGTTGGTGGAGCAATGGCTTGGAACTTTTTGGCAGAAAATGATCCCTAACCTTTTAGACTTTTATTTATAGCTCTTATAGAAAAAAGAAAAAAAAAACATGTTTTCCTATTTATAAATGAAACTAAAAGTTAAATATTTATTTAACTTTTAAATATAAATAAAAAGTTAAATATTAATTTAAATATAATTAAAAAATTAATAATTTATTTTAATGGAATAAAATATATAAACATTTATTTAAAAAAAAATTCAAGAATTTTTTGTTATTTAAAAAAACAAGTGAATCATGTTTTCCTATCTTGTCAAAGAGAGGATTGAAAGTGTAAAACAGAAAAATACAAAGCTGAATGGGACCCGAAAAGGATCTTTGCATTATTGACTAAAGCAAAGTATATTCCAATGATACACTGAAATCATGGGACCTCAAATCTGCTAAAAATCAGCAAGACATGAACGTCCCTACTCCCACCCACAACCGTGGGGCAAGCATTCCCTTTCTTTTCCCTTGTTGGAAAGTTACCAATCTCAGCCACCCACCACCACCACTTGGCCACCACGTTGGCCCACATCTGCCACCTAGCCATTAAATTTTGTGCGTTTAAAAATAGAACCCTACTTCCACCTTCTTTCCAAAACGTTACAAATTAAACACAAACGTTATTTCTGAAGTATTTTAAGAGTTCAGACGGTGCCCAACTTGCTATCAATGACAAGAACTCTCAAGAATCTTAGCTAAAATTAGTCATGTTTGATATATAATATTATTTTAAAATAATATAAGATAATATTATAAATAAAATTATATTAAATAATATCATTTTATTTTATATTTAATGTATATAAAATTAAGATAAAATAATTTATTTATTTTTTAAAATTTATATAATCTAAATTATAATATAAATTTTAAAAATATAATTGAATAAATAAATTTAATTCATGAATTAAAAATAATTTTTTTATTTTAAAAAATTAAATTATTTTATACTAAAAAAATTAATCTTTCTTATAATTATATTTTTTCAATTAAATATAAATATGATAAAATATAAAATAATTATTATATTATTTTAATCCATCATTGCCAAACATGCCCTTATTTCTTGGCAAACTTTTTTTTTTTTTGGTATGCAGTACACTAATACTTCGCTTTTTGTTGTAGAATCACCATCTATATCACTATAAGTTAAGTTTCCAAATGGGGTCTTTTCCTCCTATTCTTACGGCACGACAATGACGTTGATCTTTTTTATTACAGTCTTCAGTTTGACTTTTGATTGATTCTAAAATTTAACTTCGGACACTGAAAACAGCTAACCCAAGTTTGTGTTTCTGAATGTTCTGGTGATTGATTATTTGTTCGTAATATATCCAGTTGAATCTCTGAAACTCAGAGAAAAAAATAGTAGTAACAGTATCAGCTGAAGCAATATAAGGGAAAGGATGGAGAGCACCATGAAGGAGATTAGAGGTGGGGAATCAGTGCTAGGCATGGACCCCAAATCCACCGTTGGTGGCGGTGTTGAGGATGTCTACGGCGAGGATCGTGCCACTGAGGACCAGCTGGTCACCCCCTGGACTTACTCTGTCGCTAGGTCAACTTTCTTCTTACTTTTTTTTTTTAACCTGTAAGTTTTTGTTTCTGTTTTAGAGTGTTTTCATGATTGATCAGTTATCAAACATCCTTCGATTTTGGTTTAATTTACTTAAAAATTATGGTAGTAATAGAAATGAAAATGATTGTTAAAACCGTTTAGAAAGCTAGGAAAAGAAAGTGGTCAATTCTTTTTTTTTTTGGTCTGAATTTAACTATCAGTCCTTGGTGCAGTGGATATACATTGTTGAGGGATCCACACCATAACAAAGGGCTTGCGTTCACTGAGACAGAGAGGGATTCTCACTACTTGCGTGGTTTACTTCCTCCTGCTGTTGTCACTCAACAGCTTCAGGTTATACTAATTGCATCATCTTTTTGCCCAAATATGTTTGCATATTAGCGGCAGGATTAATTAATGTTTTATATTTGCTCTGAAACCCAGGAGAAAAAGTTGATGAGCAGTATCCGAAAATATCAAGTTCCACTGCAAAAGTATATGGCCATGATGGAGCTTCAGGTCTCTCTTTTACCTCTGATTATATTCAAATCAGGCTTTGAATTTGTTCATTTATTTTCTTTGCTTTTCGTTTTTAATATTTGATATAGACAGATTGATTTTTGCAATGAATTGATGTGGAAAAAAATGTTAGGGATTTATCATTCTTTTGCCTGTATAGTAATAGAAATGTTCATGATCAGTTCAGAGGAAAAGGGAATAACTGAATAAATTCTCTTTTTTTTTCCTTTGTTTTCACTGTTAACAGCAAAGGAATGAAAGACTGTTTTACAAGCTTCTAATTGATAATGTTGAGGAGCTGCTCCCGGTTGTCTACACTCCAACTGTAGGTGAAGCTTGCCAGAAGTATGGAAGCATCTTCAGGCGTCCTCAGGGTCTATACATAAGTTTGAAAGAGAAGTATGAATGTTTCTTTTCGTTGTGTAAATCCGAATCTCCAATGGATAGGCTTCAACTTAACCTTATAATGTGCAGGGGAAAAATTCATGATGTTTTGAAGAACTGGCCTGAAAGAAGTATTCAAGTTATTGTTGTAACTGATGGTGAGCGCATCTTGGGACTTGGGGATCTTGGCTGTCAGGTAAATTGTGTTAAGATCATGTCTTTAATTAGAAACATTTTAATTGTTACTTAGTTTAAATTGCAGTTTTGGGATTCTAAGCTATAAAGAATAACTAGAGTAGGTGTGATTCTGTTGGAAATTCAGGGGATGGGAATTCCTGTTGGAAAATTGTCCTTATACACAGCACTTGGAGGGATTCGTCCTTCGGTGGTAAGCATTTCCACTGTGGCATTTCTCCTGAATTTCTTCATTTGATGTGCTTGAGATCTATATTTGTAGTTCTTAAGCCTGAAATTTGTATATAATAGCAACTGTAGTGATGCCATCATAGATCTGAACCTCAGACTCTCATAATTACTGATTCTGCTTTATAGTGTTTGCCTGTGACCATTGATGTGGGCACAAATAATGAGGAATTGTTGAAGGATGAGTTCTACATTGGGCTTAGACAAAAGAGGGCAACTGGGCAGGTTTGTCAATATTTGCATACCTCGGTGGATTTTAGTTTCATAATCATTATGAACTGCATAACTTATTTTATTCTGAGGTTATTTTGACTACATTTAGGAATATGCTGACTTGCTACATGAGTTCATGACTGCTGTCAAGCGGAACTATGGGGAAAAAGTTCTTATACAGGTATTCATGCTTTGGAGACTTTCGATTTTTCATAAAATTTTTGTGATGTGATGTTCTTCTTGCATTTTCTAACCATGTCTGATTCGTTTGGCATTATGCAGTTTGAAGATTTTGCAAATCATAACGCTTTTACATTGCTTGCTAAATATGGCACAACCCACCTTGTCTTCAACGATGATATACAGGTAACAGGTAGTAGAAGCATTATAAGGGACTCCCTCCTTATGATTGTTTAGGTGTTCTTTAATCTACCATCATTTTTGGTGCAGGGGACAGCATCTGTTGTTCTTGCTGGGGTTGTTGCAGCATTGAAGTTGATTGGTGGTACTCTAACTGACCACAGATTCTTGTTCCTTGGTGCTGGAGAGGTAAGACTCTGATCTCTGTCTCGTCATTGTTTTTATCTTTTGCAGAAGGGAAAGGGAGGAAAATGCTGAAATAATTTATAAGAAAGATTGAAAGAAAATATTGCACTCTCTGCAACATGATTTAACTTTTAATGGATCAATTCACGGTACCTCTCTAATTTTCAGCAGTCTGTATTAATAGTCAGTTACACTTGCTTCTGTCATACTGTTGCAGGCTGGGACTGGTATAGCAGAGCTTATAGCTCTTGAGATGTCAAAGCAGGTAATAGCATGCTACTAAAACTTGCAGATCCTTTTAGTTCATTAGTGTTTGGTATTATTATTATGCTGGCTGTGGTTTTTTTATGTCTTACTTGTAGACAAAAACTCCCTTGGAAGAGACCCGCAAGAAGATCTGGCTTGTGGACTCAAAGGTATAGATAAGCTTGGTCATGATTCTTGCCAAAAGAAATATATCCTATGGACATCCCTTTTCACCTAAGGAGCATGTGAATTATCTTTCAGGGACTGATTATTAGCTCTCGTAAAGAGTCACTTCAACACTTCAAGAAACCTTGGGCTCATGAACATGAACCTGTTAAGGATCTATTAGGTGCTGTCAAGGTAAGAAAAACATTGCTTACTTTTGCATTTTTCGAAGTATTTTTTGGTGTTAAACGAGGGCTTAGTTGATTCATGTAGTCATATTTAAAAGGTGAGATCCAGTAGGCCTGGAGTTCAAATCTCAACACTTGCAATCTCTTCTCTTATCCTTAGGCTTCAGTCTCCTTTGTTAAAAAAAGAAGTAATTTTCAGTGCTTACTTTTCTTTCTTCTTCAGGCAATCAAGCCAACAGTTTTGATCGGATCATCTGGAGTGGGAAGAACTTTTACGAAGGAAATAATAGAGACCCTAGCATCCTTCAATGAGGTATTTTATGCATTAACCGTATCTATATACTTTCTGGTAAAACTACATGTCATCCAGACCTACGAAAAAGATTTACATTGTTGTAAATCTATGATGATGCAGAAACCTCTTGTTATGGCTCTCTCGAATCCAACCACACAATCTGAGTGCACAGCTGAAGAGGCTTATACTTGGAGTCAGGTAAAATGCTTCTTAGTTCTTACTTGTTTCACCTCATAACTAAGGTGAAAATGCTGCTGGGAAGTATGAGTGCCCTATTTGCTTCAAAATATGAATCTTATAAGTTGTTGTCTTCTTTTGGGTTCATCTTGCAGGGCCGTGCAATTTTTGCTAGTGGAAGTCCATTTGATCCTTTTGAATACAATGGCAAAGTTTTTGTTCCTGGCCAGGTCCAACCATTATTTGATTGTTTAGTATATTTCAGAAAATTATCCCATATGGGATATCTGTTGAATATTAGGGACTGAGCTTTGTGTTTTCTTTTGTCAATTCAGGCCAACAATGCTTACATTTTCCCAGGATTTGGTTTGGGTTTGGTCATCTCTGGAGCTATTCGTGTGCATGATGACATGCTTCTGGCAGCCTGTAAGTAGGATGTAATTTAAGAACAACATTATTGATATAAGCTGTCTTGTCTTTCCTTTTTGTTTGCTAAACTGAAAGTTATCTATACTTGTGGCATTCTTTTTATTCATTATTTGTGCAACAGACTAATCTTAACAACTGAAGCAGATACGTAATGAAGTTCACAGTGATTTAAAGTCTTAACTAGACCTGACAATTTGTGTTAACTAGACTTGCCAAATATCCATATGTGTCATGTTAGATACGTGTAAAACATGAAAAATTATAGTGTCAAATTTGTGTCAACATATCAAACATGGCTCATTTTTTTGCTAAACTCATACAACTTTTGCTATTTAAATCAAGTCATTTCATATTATTTTCGTGTGATACAATGTCATATTTAAAATTATCACGTCTTGTCTTAACATGAATTTAAGTGCCAATAAGGGGCCGGGGGATTGACTGTATACTTTTATTGTCCGTCTTCTATAACAGCGGAAGCCTTGGCTAAGCAAGTGTCTGAGGAAAACTATGACAAGGGGCTTATTTACCCACCATTCTCTAATATAAGGAAAATTTCAGCTAATATAGCTGCCAACGTGGCTGCTAAGGCATATGAACTTGGTGAGTGACATTTCTTGTAGATTTAAAGATAAAAATTGTCACTGTTTCATTTCTCAATCATGACATTATTTCTAATTATGCTTTCTTATAGGTGTGGCAACACGTCTCCCTCGCCCTGCAAATCTTGTGAAGTATGCTGAGAGTTGCATGTACTCTCCTGTTTACCGAAGTTATCGGTAAATGGACAGATATTCCTCACCATTTTGTATGTAGCTTCATCTTTAAGCTCATCATATGTTGTATGTTGCCTAATAAATAAGGTCAACTAAAAATATGACTTAGTTTGGGAAATGTCAACTTGTTGTATTTGAGTGTTTGAAAAGTTCTTTTTTTTTGTCAGCCGACAATGAGGCGTTGGTATGTTTATGTTGTGTGAAAACCCAACAGTATATAATACTTCAAACCATCTATTTAAGAACCGAATTTGACAAAGATTCTGAAGATTCATCAACTTTTGGATCTACTTGATCTACAACTCTCTCTATTTTGTAAAGATTACATACGGCTGTGACGCTTTAGGGACAGCTGGTAGGAAAGTTTGCTTTGTGATTGTAATCTGTTCATCAGTAGAAAGCTTAGCTGAAGAGAAAATGACCAAACTAGGTTCCCTTTTGAATCTTGGAACATGTAATAACTTTATTAGGAATGATAACCCTGTTACTGTAATACATCTATATGTGGGTAAAATGGATTTTCTGATGTTTGATATAGCACATTCAAATCGATAGGTCCCTGTATTATGAAAATTACAAGTTTACCTTTCCTAAACATGAGGAAACATCTTCTGTGAGGACTTCAAGTCTTTTTTTATAAATACATAGGAGACCGTTACTTAGGATAGAGAAAAGAATTGCAAGTGTTAGGATTTGAATCCAAACCTTCTGGATACCACCTCTTAAGGGTGATTGCATAAACCAATTGACCTAAGTTCCTGATTCCGAGAACAAGTTTGATGTTTATCAAGTTTGATGTTTATTGTATATGCTTAACTCGGCATGAGTGTCCTTGTAACGTTGGCTCAGGTATGTGCTGCATCTAATTGGCAGAAACCTGGTTAAAATACATGCAGCAGCTCAATTAGAGTTGGTATGTCAGATGCAACAAGATAATTAAAGGTAATCTACATAGGTTTCATAGCAACTAAGGTCTCAAAGGGGAGGGGTTTCAAGATTGACTTCACTTATTATCTATAATTAAAACACATTGATTCTAAGACTTACTTGGGAGGATTATTTTCTGAATAGCAAGTTGGCAAACATTCGACCAGACAGTCATGACTAGGTTCCACAAAGTATGCAATCTGTCATCAGAAACAACAGACATAAACCTTACTTCTTCAAAAGATTATGTTAAAAGATAGTAAGAGAACATGAAAATTCCAAGCAAGATTATTCACAAAGAAACTTACCAAAAGGAATATTAAAGAAAAAAGTAACTAAGCCAAAAGTTTAAACTAAGAAGGCAAACGATAAGAGATAACCAGATGAAGATGACAGTTAAAACCTTTCTTTTCCTGTCAACCAAAATGCTTTTAAAACTTTCACAGAACTAAAGCATCCTTCCACTCATAATGTTATGACTCAGATAGACAATGGTTCCCAACAATTTTAGCCGAGTTGTTGACATACAACAATCACAGAATTGTTAAGTTTATTCTAGCAGAGTCAGAAAAGATCAGATGGAATCAACTAAATAGAGTAACAAGAGTTGGTAGAAAAGTTAATTTTCAAAGTTCTTGAAAGCCCAATTTACCCTAATCGAATTTAGATACCATAGATAGTTGGCCACATGGACAAAGAACAAGTACATCAAGAAATAAATATATTAACCAGCACTAAAGTCAGACATGACATGTAGAAGAGAGTGCAACGGGATAAATATATTGAAGCAACCCGATATCATAGAACAGATGTTTCAATCATGAATCATCCAAAAGGCTTTGAAAGGCCTTAAAACCTGGATGACAAAGAACGGTTTAAAAAGCTAAGGGGCCTTACAGAATATCTCTCCTGACCGTTTCCTAAAACTCTGTGCAAAGTGGACCTGGGTACATAAAACCAAGTATTTGGTTACATAAAGTTCAAGCAAGATAGTTATGAAAGGGTAGCATCCACCCTTCTGTAGGATGACCTCAAGCAAATATAATCCAACAAATGAACAGATTCAGAGCAGCACAAATTCAGAGTGTAAAATTTATAAAAAAAAATGATGAATAAGTGTAAGAAAGTTGTGAAACAATAAGAAACTGGAGGCAAAAAAGCTTAAGGCCACTATAGGGTTGCTTTCACTTAGTAACCCTGCGTACATATAACAATACAAAAGAGCCAAGAAATAATGGAGCTATATTTGATCTAGATCAGTGGAGATGCAGCCTTAGATAACAGTTCTAGGCTTTAAATTTATCAAGATAATAAATGGCTGAACTTAAAAGTAAAAGGCAAAGCAGAGAATCAAAACTAGTCTAAAGTTATTTAGTAAATGTTGAACAACATGGCGAGCCCCTTAAAATCCATCATTCATCTTTTACTGTCATCTTAATGCAATTTGGACCATAGTTAAAACAGAAAGTTGCACATTACTTGAATGTACAGTTGCTCCAGCGCTCCAGCATGTCCCCAAGATTGACTATAAAAGCTCTGTAAAAAGATCAACCACACTTTAAGCATATCATGAATTATGATTATTAATGATCAAATTAAATTTATTACATGTAAAGCAAGAACAAAGTAAGTGATGAACAGAACAATGCAAGGATAGAAATTTAAGAAGATAACAGTAAAAATGATGCTAGCAACCTAGGTGCAGTAAATAACTGGAAATCAATCGCTTAAAAACTGATATTGGTTCCAAATGCAGCCTCCAACTGCAAGGCAGTAAAACCAACTTGCATTTTCACTAGCATGTATACAATGTAACCCTGAAGCTCAAATCTCTGCTAGCCATCAGCAACTAACCCTTTTATAGGCGAAACATACTCCCATATCTGAGGTTTTGCATCTCTATCCTTGCATATCTGCAAAAATCATATAATCTTTTGTTAACTAGTCAAATGTGCAGAATAATGGTAATATAATCGCATATTACAGCAATGTTCATACTTGTAGACCCATAACATCATCTGTTGCCAAAAGTGTAATCAATCCATAGTCAGAATGTGCTCCAGCTCCATATATTCCTTTTGAAGGATCAGAAATTTGACCTGATTGGAATATGAAATTATATAACGAGTTAATACCCAAAAAAAAAATTATATAACAAGTTATATCAACAGTGCAATGACACCACGATTAAATAATGGCATTCCATGATCTTCCACCTTCATAGTGTAGTAAGCGCAAGGTGGCAATAGGCTTCCCAAGCATCTCAGGCTTGTCAAAAAAATCAACCTCTAGGTCAAGTGCAAGCGCTATGACCCTTGCAACTGCTTTTGCCACCTCCCTAATTGCACATAAAGAAGAAAAACACAATCTTATTAGCCTATTTTCTTTGCACATATCATAAAACACGCATAGAAACCTAATCACAAACTAGTTTATAACTTACAATGCTTCATGATGGAATTTCTCCATAGTCTGCCTCCATCCAGGCAAAACACCTAACCAGAGCCAAAAGTTTCGAAAATGTTGGTGAAAAATTCTTTCAACCAGGTCTTGCAAGATAACCAATCAATGAAATCCATTATAATTTACCATCTGCAGGCCAAACATTTGGCCCATAAAACGGCTTCTCTGCTTCAGGATCATCTTCAGGTACTTCCACACCTATGTAATACCCCTCTTTGTAGTCTCCTACTACCCCATCAAAAAAAAAGAAAGCTCGGTATTTTAATTCCAAATAAACTATTTCACCAACGATCAATATGAATGGTAAGGCAGGAAATACAGTCCAAAAAAACAAAAATACAATCACTAAAATGAAAGAGTTGCTGACCTTGCACTTGATTATCGGGGTCAAGAAGCTCATCAAGCACAGGAGTGTAGCCTCTATGTTTCTCATTCCTCAAAACTTTCATTTTCTCATTTAATGGCAAATGAAAAAAGTTCTTGCTTTGAGCAAATACTTCATCCATGAATTCCTGGCTTATCCCATGGTTTACCAAATAGAAAAACCCACAATCCAAACAAGCCTAAACCCACCAAAAAATTCCAAACTTTAATTCTGGGGTTGTCTTAATAATCAACAAGCTATCAAAATATCAATTTCAAACCATCAAAAGAAAAAACAAACAAAAACAGTAAATTCCCACGGCACGTACATTAAAAACACAAGTCAAACGAACAAAAATAAAATGCTGATGAAGGAAACAAAAACCTGCTTGAGTAAAGAGACGGATTGATGAATATCAGGATTAGAGAGATCGATACAATTGAGTGTTGACACTTTGACAGGAGCTTCGGCTCCATTTTGGCTCTGATTCTCCATTTTTCTTGTTTCTTTTTTCTTTTTCTTGGCGTAGCTTTGTTTTGTACTTTCGTTTCGTTATGGACCTCAAGTTTGGAAACTCGAGATGAGAATTTATAGTGGATGTATCCAGAGACCAACCGCAACTTTTTGGTAATCTGTTGGACCCTCATTGTTCTTCTCAATTTGCACGTGATCAACTTTGGTAGGCGTACATACGTGTATCTTATTACGCTTTTTTTTTTAAATATGTATAAAATATAAAATTATTATGTTATAATTTATACTTATACGTAAAATTATTATTTTATATTTTTTTATCAAAATAAATTATATAAATTATATTTTTATATAATTTTTGTGTCATATTATTAATATTTAAATAAAAGATAATGGAGTAATGGGTAAAAGCTCAGAGTTTTATCAGGATAATTTGTTTTCTGTTTTGTAATCTCTTTTTAGTAGAATTTTAATATTTAAATCATTAGAGCTACTGAATTATTGGAAACGTGACCACATGGGCTATAGCTGCTTCGAACAAGGATGTTAATTTCACTAAAATTTGATTTTGAATCGATCCTTATCTTTACGAATCTAATTTTTTATAAAACGAATGTAATTTGATAAAAATAAAATAAGTACAATTTTTTTGTTGAACTTTTTAAATTGTAGTTGTTGGTTATCTCTATGTTTTTAAATTATTATTAATTTTTTGTTGTTTAAATTTTTATTTGATAAATTTTAAAATAATTGAATTATTTTTTAATTAAACCAAAAATATCAATGTATCTTTGTTCTTCGAAGGAGGAATATGAAAAGGAAATCTTCCCAAAATAAAAAATAGATCGAGGATAGAGTCGAGTGTAAGGGTGAAGACGAAGAATCTACTTTTTGACCTATTGATATTTCTAATTTCAGTCATGACTCGGCAAATTTGACCGACTTCTCACAAATTAATAAAGTTAAATTGTTATTAGAACTCAAATTAAAGTATCAATAAATTAGGCATGGGTTTTAGTGGGGGGGGGGGGGATAAACTAGTTATAGCTCTTTTTAAATAAAATAAATAAATATAATGCATAATTAATTGGGTTAAACGTATAATGGAAAGCTTAGTAGTTGAAAGTTAATTAAGGTCATAGTTACTCATAATTTTTGGAGCATTTTATCATTAATTGTATATTTAAGGTTATAATTATCAATTGAACTTAATATAATTAGGGATAACAATGAGAAAAGTTGTGACAGATTTTACTCGTCCTAAACTCGAATTGATTTTAGAAATTTAATATTTGAACTAATTTAATTTGCATATATTTAAATTTATAATCGCCTTGATCCAACTTGAAATTAATAAAATATTATTTAATATTATTTTTAAATATAAATATAAAATTAAATAAATATAAAAATATATAATTAAATAAATAATAAAAATAATATATATACCCAGGACGAATTTATGCAAAACCCAACCTAAACTTTTTCTTTCAAAAATATCTAAATTGATTTAATTCAAAATTTGATTTAAAAAAAATCTTATAAAATCGAATTAGATGAAAATCCGACAAGCACAGGTTGGATATATATAAACGTTTAGATATTAAATAATGAAAGAAAAAAAATTGTTAATATTTCATGCTATGTTATGTATGGTACTTCATGCATTTTGACAAAAAGTATTAAAATTAATATATATTTCATATATTGTAATTACATTTTTTTTGTTAATTTTTTATGCTACGTTATGAGTATTTTATTTTTTTATTAATCATATGATTATACATATATATGAATTTTCAATTTATTAGATAATATAAATATTTTGTAACAATATTTAAAACAAAAAATTAAAAAAGTAACTTAATTTTTATTTATTTTTTGTTTTTTTTATAAATTTTATATTTATTATATTTATTTTATTATAGATTAAAATTTATAAAAATTCAAAACCCATAAAATCTCTCACCTAATTACAAACCTACGTTAAAACAAATAATCATATATATTTTTTTCTAAATCCAATTAAACCTCAACTTATCATGCCTTAATCCAATCAAATCCCAACCTACCAAATCCAATAACTTATTTCACTTTTTTATCAACCAATAATTATTTCACAAATGAAAAAGTAATTTATAGCGCACAATTCAATTGAGAGTTGTCCCTAGTTAGGAATAACTTTTAATGTATATTGTTGATTAATTTATGTGTTAGCAACCTCACAATGTTTATCTAAAGATAATATCGATTAATTTTATATTATTTTAAAAAGATTCTAGTTAAATGATATTTTATTTTTAATTAAATTTTTTTAGTTATAAAATATTAAAAAATTTTAAGTTTTTTTCAATATTATGATAAAATTTTTAGAAAATTCTCTCATTTCAAAAATATTAAAAAATTTCACTTGTTCCTTTAAGAAAGCTTTATTGTTAGATTAATTTGATATTTTATTAAAAAACTATTTATTTTAATTGTACAACATTTATCTTTTACTAAATAATTTATTAAAAATAAATAAAAATTTTTATTAAAATATTTCTAAAATCTTTCCAATACTTTTGGTAACAATTTTGTTTTAATTTCATTATGGGAATAATTTTTATTTATTTTCAAAAATTTATAAAATTTACATGATACAAATAAATAAAAAATAATTAAAAAAATTATAAATTTATGTAAATAAAAAATTAAAACCAAAAAGAAAATGAAAAAACAAAAAAATAAAAGAAAAAATCAGTTGGCAACTTTTAATATAAGACAAAGACAATTTTATTAAGCAATAGCTCCAAAAGTACCCCTCAAGTAATTTTTTAAGACAAAATTGATATGATTATATAAATTATAAGTAGGAGATAATTTTAATTGTTTGCATAAATTAGAAGGAAAAATTATAAAAAAAAAAAAAGGGTCAATAAGGATGAAGACAAAGTAAACGGAGGAGGTTTGACGCTTGGAGGAGTTATAGGCTAAAGAGGGATGGGCAGAAAGAGAAAAGGAAAAGAGGAAAAGGCCAAAAATGGAGTAGAAAGATAGAAGCATTAAGAGGAATGCAAGAGTAGGCATGGATTTGCATTCGAACATTATTCTCTTGTTCAAAGAACATGGTTTGAATCTAAGTGGAGGCATACAACTCAGCTTTTAAACCCTACCCCCCCCCCAAAAAAAAAAACTATCAATAATTTTCTATTTTACCATCATTATATTTTTAGGAATTATGATACATAATCCAGAAATAAATTCTTTTTTAATCAAACAATATTAATATTACCCTTAACATTACAAGGTTTATTCAGATAATAATTAATTTGATTACGTCGATATAAGTGATTTTTTTAGTTTAAATTTTAATTATGATTTTATTGAGATTTCATTGAATTAATCACAGATGATCCAAATATATCATGATTTAAATAAAAGTGAGGAATTAACACAAACAAAAATAATTAAAATTAAGTATATAATTTAACCTCTGCTATCCCTTTCTCTTAATTTCTTCTCATTTTATTTATTTTTTATTTTAATATTCCAAACATTGGTATGGTGCATGTAAGGCTGCTTGACGAAGACTGCAAACTAATGGCTGGCTCGTGAATCGCATTGCAGTTCAGGTCAAGCTCCCTTTTTTTCTTGTTTTGGCACCATTCCTGTCCTGACTATACGGCATGACTCTATGTTGTCAACCCTTCAATTAATTCTTTATAGTCGAAAGAAAAAATGTTTTAAAAAAAAAAAAAAAACCTTTGAATGTAGTTTGGTCGGTGCCCTTCGTTTTTTTTAATCTATTTTGAATTTTTTTATCTTTATATTTATATAATTAGAAATAATATTATATACAATTTTTTAAAACTTGTAATTTTTAAATTATATCGATTAATCCAAAACTTAATCAACTCGTTTATTTTATCTTGCTTTCTCAAGATATTAAAATTAATTTGGTCGAAAAAGACGCGTGTAAGGAAAGCTCTTGGATAATGCACGTCTTGTTTTAAAAAAATAATGTTCACATTACTTTTTTTTTTTTTTTTTACTTCATCAAAAACCAACACTGATAATATTATATATAAACCCAGCATTGTGAAAATTTTGGCCCAAACAAAAATTATGGGCACAGGGAAGCTTCTCGGACGCCACCACAAATCCAATTCAAAAGCGTAAATGAGGAAAGGCGTAGGCGTCAAAAACATATGAACAGCATTTTTTTTTCAATAGAATAGAATTCTGTTTCTTTATTTTTCAATATATTATTTGATATTGTTTTGTAAATTTTTTTTTTTCAATTCAATAGAATTCTGTTTCTTTATTTTTCAAGATATTATTTGGTTTTCCTCTTTCTTGTTGCACTTAGTATTCAATTTGGGGAGCATACTTCCAACTGTTCCAAAATAATTGTCAAACTTAGCAAATGAACGATTGATTCGTACGTATAACGTGAAAGCTAATTTTGCAAATAGAAAACTAAAAGGCCGAAAACTATAATTAAAAGAAAATAATAAAGTCAAATTTGTTTATCAAATTAATTCTATATATGCAATATTATTGAAGTTGACGTAGTAATTTTTTTTTTTATTATTGAAAATGTTGAAACTGACACTCAAGTTTGTAATTAAGAAGGAACTAACCTCCTTCCTATTAAAAATTCATAGCCATCACGTTCAAGAAACATTGTCAACTTGTCACAGTTACGCTACTTTTTCTTCCTTTGACATCCTCGCCAGCCAATTGCCTGTTTGCTCGCCCACTGGCCACTGGAAATTTAATCCAACGTGACTTTTCCTCACAATTTCGTTTTCACTTTTGTGGGAAAAAAAAAAAAAAAAAAAACCCATCAATTCAAGAAAATTAAGCCATCGATAATGCAACTGGCCAGGTGGTGCAAATTTATGTGAGCTATGTTTCGTTTGGATGATAGTCACATCATTTTATCACTTAACAAAGCATTAATAGATTTTAATACGATTATATATACAATTAAGTATATTAGAATTCCACACCCATTTTTAAATGTGATTAATTATTGCTAAAACATATGGTCATCAATCACAGGTATCTGACAATGCATGGGTATCAGCATACACAAAGATTAGTTAGACCAAGAAGTAATTATAAATATATAACTTGATACCATAATTTATACAAAATGAAAGGAATAAATCTTGAAATATTTAATATTTTTATATATATTTCGCCAACTACGGAATTTAAATAAAAATAAAAACAAAATCTCGAGTGAACGTATTACACGCTCCAAATTGAGAAGCTATAGCTAGCTAGACAAGTCTGTAGGTATCATCAGCCGGAGATTTCATGGCGGCAAAGGGGGCAAGAATTGCTGTTGCCGTTCAAGAGCCAATCGGTAATACAGTTATGGTGATAGACATGGCCGCATGAAACTTGCCTAGAAGCAGCAGCTCCGTCGGATTGCCAGAAACTCTCCATGCAAATTGAGCAGCTACCGGTTGCATAATTGACCATCGGCATGTCCGAAACCAAACGGGTGACTGTTTGATGCCTGGCTTGAAGGTTCTCCGGCATCGTTATAGCATCGTCGAGGTCGAAATGTTGAGTGAAAGGGACAGAAATATTATTGCCTGAAACGACCACATAGTATTTTGCTGATCCGCTGGCCATGGCAATAGCAAAACAAGAGAAGGAGGATGAAAAGACTATTGTTAGACGACAAAGGTTGGGATTTTACTGTTTGTTTTGAACGAGGTTTTAGGCAAAAGCATAAGGCAGCAAAGCTCTCAGGAAACGCGTAGGAGCAAATCCTTTGTTATCTGCTGCTATATATAAAGGCTAATCCTTGTTTGAGGAGGCGAAATTTGACCATCTCGAAAATGATCGCTCTTTTTGACTTTCACTTTGTAGATCAACATCAACTTCCGCGAATTCGGATAACAATTTTTGGTAGTTTTAAATTAATTTAACGTTATTGGACCAATAAATTAATTTAAGAATGAAAATTTTATTTTCATTTATTAAACGAAAAAAGTATTTAATCTTTTATTAAAGATCAAATAATTTCTCTTTTTTTTTTTTACAGTGAAAATTCTTAAATTTTCACTAATATTTACTAGTATTTACTAGTAATAAAAAGCTTGTGGTCATGGTGGGCTTTAGCATGATGGGGCTGCTTTCAATAATTTAAGCAACAGCGTGCCTTGCGGCATTCTACATGCGACGCGAACCGGCGACCATCGGGTCCATGCATCCAAGCAGCTAGCATGCATAATGTCCATTAATTAATTTAATTAATAATAATATTACTAATTAAAAAGATCAAGAGGGTGTTTTCATGTCTTATTGAGATTGGAGTTTAAAAAAAAAAAAAAACTCAACAAGTAATCATCTAAAAAATCAACATATATAGTATTCAGTTCTTTTTAATTACGTTTAATACAAGTTTTAAATAAATTAATACGGCAGCTCTAGCACAAAACGCATCCCCCCGAAAAAAACACCTTACTATGAAAACTGAGTCCAAATCTAATTAAAGATTAGAATTCGAGGTCTTTTTCGGGCCTACTTGACCTAAGCCAGAGTTTAGTGCTTCAATTGGGCCCAGGCCTAAACATGTCTACCATGGATATAGGTTCAAAACAGTGACTTCAACTGTAGTGAATTTGACTTATTGGGTTTCTCCATTGTTCCAATCGTATTGAGCTTGATATGTAAAGTTGAATGATGCCTGAGATTGCAATAGCGGGAAAAGTTTTGTAATAGCTCCAAATTTCATGTCGGAAATGTGTGAGAATCTGTCACTATATACGAAAAATTTTTTTTTTTGTTACATTAAAAGGGCAAAGCCTTAGTATAGAGGAAGAGAGAGACTTGACTTGAAATCAAGTTTTTAATATCTCCTTAGATATTTTTAACAATTAGATTAAAGGTTTGAGAACCATTATATATGAAAAAATTTAAACTTTAACTAATGAGATTTTTTTTTTTTATAAAATCTTAATATATTTTATTAAAATAAATAATATTTTTATATGTTGGTGCAAGCTTTCATTTTAAAGCCTATAATTTTACATCAAAAAGGTTTGTAATATTCAACTTATAGATCTATTATAATCCTATCTTTATAAACAAAGTCTTTATATCTATTCTTATTTTTTGTTGTTTATTCCTTATTTTAAAGCTCATATCGTGAATCTGTGATTATTTGTTAGTATTTGTTGGGCTTTGTATGCCTTTTGTTGACTGACTTTGAGTAACCTATACAGAAGTACATCGATTTTAAGCACAAAAAACATGAAATTAACTTCAGAAAATAATTGTATTTGTGAAGATCAAGTTTATAATCATAGTTTAAATATAGATCCTAAGTCTGAATCTAATAATATATCTATTAGTATAGTTGTAAATGGTTTGTTTGACCTTTCTTCTTCTTTCTTTACTAAATTATTTGTTAAAATGGATAATATAGAAGATAAAATAGATTTACTTACAAAAAAGATGGACCAAAGGCATGTTCCTCTAGACACATCTACAGACTTTGGACCTCTTTATTATGGTAATATTATGATGGCTAATGACAATCCTTCATCTTCCTCAGCAAAGGCAAAACAAGAAAAACTTGATTTTGACTCTTATAAATATTTAATTGAGAATTTCAAGTATAAAATGGAAAAATCTGACGATTCGAAACAACGGGTTAATTATCTTCATGCTATTGAAACCTTTTTCGAAGAACATAAAAGACTTTCAAAAATACAATTATCATTATATGCTAAATTATGACACAACCAGTGTTAGTAGTTTTGAAGCAGATGATGATATTGTAGATGATAATTTTAAAATTCTTGCTATTAACCCAATAGTAAATGATGAACAAGTTTCATCAGATGATTCTTTTAGTTCTGAAGATCAACCAGATCCAGAACCTCAAATCCCTATTCCTCAATAAAGAGGATAGAGAAAAAAAAAACATCAAAAATATCTAACCCAGATATGAATGATTTTGTTCGTTTTCTTGATTATTTACATTCTCCTGAAGAATTAGCTCAACATAAACCTCACCTAAAAAAAATGAGATAAAACAAACTACAGAATCTAGCCAAACCAGTCAGATTAAACTAGAAGTCCCTATAATCAATTCGTTAAACAAACGAACGGTTTCACAAAGTGGCACATATTTAGATCTAACTCATGTTCCTATCAAAGAATATGAAAAAACCATTGATAATTAGGCACAATCTATGTATATTGTTGTCACAAGTTATAAAGAGCAATGGAATAAAAAAAGATTCCTCAACTATTTTTATGGCACTTGGCAAGGTGATGTCTTACAATTTCTCAAAAAATGAGAAAAAACCACTTTGGGAAACACTCAGAAAAGCACACTTCTCGCAGCAGGTAACATACCTCAATTATTAAAAGATCTAACCCAGATTTTAAAAATGAATTTTATGGGAGTATCGAATCTTTGGATCCCAATCAAGAAGCTCAATATTTTCTTTCAAAACTAAAATTATGTGATATTCGAAATCTTGACGATTTCTCTAAAAGATATATTTCTGAATATCAAAAATTAGATGAAGAACATTCAAAATTTTGGTTACAATAATTTTTCTTAAAACTTCCCCTACCATGAGAGAAACTTTGTTATCAAAACTATAATACTTATTTAGAACTTAAATCAAAATCACTAATGCTGTAAATCCCAGCATAGAACTCTACGATACTCTTGGATGTAGAATACACTACGTACAAAGTCAAATTACCAAGCATTGTCTCAAGCAGAAAGCTATCAAACAGGTAAAAATCTAAACTTAGTTACAAAGATTTTAAAAAATGATCTAAAATTTGGTTGTAACAATCAAACTATTCAAAGAAAAAATCATTTTAAGAAAAAACGCAAATATATTTTGGAAAAAATGGAAACAAAAAAAAACTGGTAAATCTACCAAGCCTAAAAAAGGTAAATTTGTTGTTAAAAAGAAGAAAAAATCTTCTAAACAAACTTGTAAATGTTTTATTTGTGATCAAAAAGGTCATTATGCAGATAGCTACCCTAACAAAGGGAAAAGTGCTTGAAAAATGATTAAACAACTTGAAGAAAAATATCTTCAAATTTCTTTTGCAGATGAATTATCAGATGAAGAAATATATTATGAAGTTCTTTCTGAAACTGATTATAGTTCTTCTGATGATGAATCTGATTATATTTTTATGATGAATACTGAATCTAACCAAGATAATGTTTCAGTTACTTCTTCTACAGGTACAACAACTACAACAGGATAAGGTCTGGTTAAACTAAAAAATGTGATGCAAAAAACTCATCATATTTATGAAGATAAACTCAAAGAACTCCAACTCATCCAACCAGATGAGATTTACAAAACAAGTTGGTTTAAAAAATTTCAACCTTGGTATAAATGCCATATAGAAAAACTATCCAGTGATACTATTGCTAATGATTCTAAATAAGGATTAGTAGAAATACCTTTTTTTACGAAACAGAAAATAAACCATTTTTTGAAAAAATATCCTAAAGTTAAATATATTCATATTGGTATGATTTTAATTACCATTAAATTGTTATTTTTATCTACCAAAGATATTCCTATTATAGCTGTCTTAATGGATAATCGTTTTCAAAATCCTACTAATGCTATAATTGGAGGAATCCAATCCAATTTAGCAGCTGGTGTTGTTTTATTTAAAGTTAAATCAAACTATTTTATTTTTATCTTTGATGAAAACATTGAAAAATATTTATGTCTTTGTGTCAAAATAACAAATTTTGATATTGAAAAAAAATCGCATGATCTTTCAATCAACTGGTATGCAATCTATGAATTTACAAATACTACAAATACCTCTATCAAACCGATAGATTCTAATATTACTGAACTTTTTGAACCAAATAGTTTTGATTATAAAATCAAACCAAAATTAATCAAACTCGAAGATTTATCTGTCCCACAAGGATGGTGTCTTAAAGATATATCAAATAATACCTTTGAAAAATAGAAGGTACCAAGTTTAGAATTTTTCTCATCAGAAAAAAATTTTTACTTCAAAAATCCTTATGCCTCAGCCAGTTTTAATCCAAACTTGGTTTTACCGCCAACAAATATTTTTGAACATAAAAAAAGATGATGGAAATTTTCAAAGAGCAAACAGTATAAGCCATACAGGTAATGCTCAAATTCTTATTTTTACAGAAGATAATCCATTTCAACAAGCTACAGGTGATAATCAATATTATTATCATTCTGTTAATTCTATTTTAAATTCATGACTTTTTTCATCTAGAACTCTTAGACAAGAAGAAATAAAAATGCAACATTTTATAAATAATTTTTGTTTATCTGCACTAGAAACAATATTATTCTCTAACAAAGACAAGTATTATACTTTTGTGAAAGGTGATTTTTGATTTCAAGACTATAAACCATATAGTCTACTTATATTACTTGACACTAGAGCAACAATCTCAAGTTGTCATAATAATGCTTTGCCAACAAACAAATGGCAACCAATGAAGCATCATATCATCATAGTAGGTATCGATGGTAAGGAAACTATTGTTGGTTTTAAAGCAAAAAATATTCCTGTTTATTTTAATAATGTTAAATTCATAACACTGAAAATATTATATTTTCCTAACATGCATAGAGATATATTACTAGAACATAATTCTATCCGTACTTATGTTCCATTTTTTATCTCTAATAATCATGTTACACTTACAATTGATAAAAAATCAGTTGACATTCCTTTATTACAAAAACATGAGCATATTTGTGATAAAAACTTTCAACCCGAAAGAATATCACATAACATCAAAACAATCAATGAAAATATTGGCTTTATAAGATTTTGCAAGAAAACTTTAGTGAAGATCCATTGAAGCTTTGGAAAAGAAGTATAAGATACTACGAACTTACTCTTCATTATTAGAGTAAAACCTATAATCTATATTAAACAAGATATAGATGAATTCAAAATTCAAATTACAGAACTATTGGATAAAGGTCTTATTGAACCAATGACCAATCTACATTCAAGTCCAGCATTCATGGTAAGAAACCATTCAGAGATCAAATGAGGTAAACTTCGTATGGTTATCAATTATAAAAAATTAAATCAAAATCTTTTTTTATGGCTATTTTATTTCTTGAAAAGATGTGCTAATAAATTTAGCAAAAAATGCTAAATATTTTTTTAAATTTGATTATAAATCAGGTTTTTGACAAATTATGCTTAAATTAAAATTATTAACTATTTTTAGTGCTCCAACAGGCCATTACCAATGGACTGTTATGTCTTTTGATATATGCAATGCTCCACAAATATTTTAGCGTTGGATGGATACTATTTTCAACAAACATAACCAATTGTGCTATGTATATATTGATGATATTCTTATTTTTTTCTAATACTCTAGATGAGCATAGGAAACACCTGAATATTAGTGCTCAATAATTTATTCTGCATGGTATTATTTTGAATCTTAAAAATGTTGAACTCAAAAAAATTGAAATTGAAATTCTTGGTCTAAACTTATCTGCTAATGGATTAATATTGTAGGATCACATCATCTCGAAGATAAAAACTTTTCAGAATAACTAGATAATGTCAAACAGCTACAGTAATTTTTAGGTTTACTTAAATATGGTAGACAATTTTTTAAAAATCTTTCTAAAAAGGAAAGCAATCTTTTGCGTAAATTATGCAAAGGAAATGATTTTGTTTGGACAACCACTAACTCTGATATTATCAAACAGATTAAATCAAAGCTAACCTATATTCTTAAAGTTTATCTACCTAAACAAGGTGATTTATTGATCTTAGAGACAGATGCTAGTGATGAATAATGGGGATGTGTCCTAAAGTAAAAAATCTTCATCAAAAGGATGAATTGATTTGTGGTTATAATTATGGTAAATTTAAACCAAACGAAATAAATTATATTATATACGAAAAAGGACTATTAGCCATAAAAATGGTGTACAACAATTTCATATTTATTTTGCGCCTGAAACATTTGTTATAAGAACAAATAACCAGGCCGTCCGAAATTTTTTCAATAACAGAAAACTTTCAGATAATCCCAAAAGAATTAGGTGGTATAGTTTTCTGTGTTAATATAACTTTCTTGTTGAATTTATCAACTCTAATAAAAATATTCTAACAGACTTTCTCAGCAGGCCTGATGGATCGAGGAAAAACTCCTCACGATAGTCCTAAAGAATGGAGAACAATAAAAAGAAACAACCTAAAAAGGGTTCATCTTTTCATCTTCTTCTACCTTGCTTCTCCTAAATCTCTTTATTTCTTTGTAAATCCTAACCCTGGATTTGATTTTTACAATGATCCTAACCAAAGATTATTTTTTTATTAACCTTAAAATTTTAGACCACCATACATGCCTTCTCCTTTGAGGATTTAACCAAAATTCTCTCAGTTTGCTCAAGATCCAAATGACTGAACCCCTATGAGTTACTCTCAAATCGTTTCTTCAGTAGAATAACTGCTAGAAAAAATAAGACTCTCTCAATCATAGATCAAAGATTTTTATAATCATGAACTTGAACTATAAGTCTACAATTTGTTAAACAATATTTGAAAATCTCATCTCTCAAAAAATAAATCTACCTTTCGAAAATGGATAACCAAATTAGCTGAATTCTTAGTCAAACAGGTTGATGAAATTAAAAAATTTAAAGAAACAGCTTTCCAAAGCCTTCTTTCTACAAATTTGCTAAAACAGCAAGATATAGATTTCTTTGCTTTGGAAAAAAATCAGTACAATGTTTAAGAGATAAACAATTTCTTGAATTTATGCGAATATTTTGAAAATTATAAATTTTCACAACTAAACAAGCTTAAGAGAATTCTTTTGTTTGAAAAAGCTATAGTTTTCCTAATCAAGAAACTATTTCAACAAATAAAACTTTCTATTACTCAAACAACAGAAAAATTGTTGATTGAAAAGTTTTCTGAACATTATTACTCTCTATATGTTCATATTACTACCACTAGGGATAATATTTCAAAAATTAAATTTCGTCTTAACCACGAACCTTTCGATGTAATCAGCATTGAACTTAAAATAGTTGGTCAAATTCTTGTACAGAACCTTTTCTTTGAATTAATCAAAGATTTCTCAGCCTTTATTAAACACCATTTTCATAAATCTGTAAACAACATTCATTATTTCTTTTATATACATTTCACCATTACTAGTCTTCTTGGTTGCTACCAGCGGAGAGATTTTTTTAACCCTATCAAATTTGAGAAATGGAAAAAGTCTTTTCTGGCCCTATGTTAAACATAACAACAGAAGCCTTGGAGATTTCTAAAACTGTAAACAAGATTGTTTCAAAATACTCAAACCCAGTACAATATCAATTCCAAACAGGAATCGAAATGATGAAAAAAACCTTATATCTCCTTCAGCTAGCCACTAGAGATAGTTTTTCAAAAGCTGTCATACAAACTAATGAAAGAAGAATTTTTGCAATAATTTATTATGCAACATTTCAGACAATATTTCAGACTTAACCAGAAGCTCTGGATCTTCTTTAAAAACTTTTTCAAATGAAATATATTAATCCTGTTATAGAAATACTATACCAATATCAAGAAGAATGAAAAATGTATAATCAATCCAAATCTGTTTCTCCACATTCTCACCAAACACTGGATGAAAAAAGTGTAAAACTCCAAAACTTGGATAATGCACTGGAAGGATAATTCTAAAACCAGAAAAATCTTGTTAAAATTCTAACTAAGAATAAGTTAGATCCAAGCTGATCTTAACTGTCGACACAAAAAGACAAAGATGTTCGGAGCTAAAGACCAGCCATATTGTAGCAGTTACTGTTTGGGATAAAAAGTTTTATAACAAATAAGAGACAAAGACCTACCATCAAAACCATTATAACAGGTCACTATAGCAGTACTGTAGATAAAATTTTTACTATTCATTGTAATGAAACTGTACATAGTTACTGTTTATGTTTTATTTATTTAAGCCTATTTTGTGATTAGTTCGAGGAGGCTTTTTTTTTTCACTAACTTCTTACTTCTTTCTAGTTCCCTATCTCTTTTACTTTCTCTTTTTCTTACCTACCATCATCCACTATTGTAAACCAAATTATTTTATTTCTATTTTTGATGAAAACATTGAAAAATATTTATGTCTTCTTATCAAAATAACAAATTCTAATATTGAAGAAAAATCGCATGATTTTCAGTCAACTGGTCTACAATTTATGAATTTATAAATACTACAAATAGTACAAATACTTCTATCAAACTGATAGATTCTAATATTATTGAACTTTTTAAACTAAATAGTTTTGATTTTGAAATCAAACTAAAATTGATCAAACTCGAAAATTTATCTGTCCTACAAGGATGGTATCTTGAAGATATTTCAGATAATACCTCTGAAAAATAGAAGGTACCAAGTTTAGAATTTTTTTCATCAGGAAAAAATCTTTACTTCAAAAATCCTCATGCCTCAGCCAGTTTTAATCCAAACTTGGTTTTACCGCCAACAAATATTTTTTAACATAAAAAGATAATGATATTGAGAGTATAACTAGCAATCAATCTTTTTATACTCCTCACAGAAGTTCTTTTTAAGGATTTCAAAGTACAACTAGTGCAAAAAATCTTCAAAGAGCAAACAGTATAAGCCACACAGTAATGCTCAAATTTTTATTTTTGCAAGAGATAATCCATCTCATCAAGCTACAGGTGATAATTAATCTTATTATTATTCTGTTAATTTTGTTTTAAATTCACGACTTTTTTCATCTAGAACTCCTAGACAAAAAGAAATAAAAATGCAACATTTATAAATAATTTTCATTTATCTACACCAGAAACAATATTATTTTCAAACAAAGACAAGTATTATACTTTTGTGAAAGGTGATTTTTGATTTCAGGACTATAAACCATACAGTCTACATATATTGCTTGACTCTAAAACAACAATCTCAAGTTGTCATAATAATGCTTTGCCCACAAACAAATGGCAACCAATGAAGCATCTTATCATCATAATATGTATCAATGGTAAAGAAACTATTGTTGGTTTCAAAGCAAAAAATATTCTCGTTTATTTTAATAATGTTAAATTCATAATACCAAAAATATTATGTTTTCCTAACATGTATGGAGATATATTACTAGGAAATAATTTTATCCATACTTATGTTCCATTTCTATCTCCAATAATCATGTTACACTTACAATTGATAAAAATCATTTGACATTCCATTATTACAAAAACATAAGCATATTTGTGATAAAAACTTTCAACCTGAAAGAATATCACATAACATTAAAGCAATCAATGAAAAACATTGGCTTTATAAGATTTTACAGGAAAACTTCAGTGAAGATCCATTGAAGCTTTGGAAAAGAAGTCCAAGATACTGCGAACTTAGTCTTCATTCTCCAAAAGAGATTATTAGAGTAAAACCCATGATCTATACTAAATAAGATATAGATGAATTCAAAATTCAAATTACATAACTATTGGATAAAGGTCTTATCGAACCAACGACTAGTCCACATTCAAGTCCAGCATTCATGATAAGAAACCATTCAGAGATCAAAAGAGGTAAACCTCGTATGGTTATCAATTATAAGAAATTAAATCAAAATCTTGTTTTTGATGGCTATTTTATTCCTAAAAAGTATGTGCTAATAAATTTAGCAAAAAATGCTAAATATTTTTCTAAATTTGATTGTAAATTTGGTTTTGGCAAATCATGCTTAAACCTAAATCAAAATTATTAACTGTTTTTAGTGCTCCAATAGGCCATTACCAATGGACTATTATGACTTTTGGTCTATGCAATGCTTCATAAATATTTCAGCGTTGGATGGATACTATTTTTAGCAAACATAACCAATTTTGTTGTGTATATATTGATGATATTCATATTTTTTTCTAATACTCTAGATGAGCACAGAAAACACCTGAATATTATTGCTCAAGAATTTATTCTGCATGGTATTATTTTGAGTCCTAAAAGGGTTAAACTCAAAAAAATCAAAATTAAATTTCTTGGTCTAAACTTATCTGCTAATAGATTAACATTGCAGGATCACATCATCTCAAAGATCAAAGACTTTTCAGAATAACTGGATAATGTTAAACAGCTACAACAATTTTTAGGTCTACTCAATTATGGTAGATAATTTTTCAAAAGTCTTTCTAAAAAGGAAAGCAATCTTTTGCGTAAATTACGCAAAGAAAATGATTTTGTTTGGACATCCACTGACTCTGATATTATCGAACAGATCAAATCAGAGCTAACCTATATTCTTAAAGTTTATTTACCTAAATAAGGTGATTTATTGATCTTAGAGATAGATGCCAGTGATGAACATTAGGGATGTGTCCTAAAAGTAAAAAATCTTTATCAAAAGGATGAATTGATTTGTGGTTATAATTATGGTAAATTTAAACCAAACGAAATAAATTATATTATATACGAAAAAGAACTCTTAGCCATAAAAAATGGTGTATAGCGATTTCATATTTATCTTATCCCTGAAATATTTCTTCTAAGAACAGCTAACCAAGTCGTCCGAAATTTTTGCAATAACAAAAAACTTTTAGATAATCCCAGAAGAATTAGGTGGTATAGTTTTCTTTGTCAATATAACTTTCTTGTTGAATTTATCAACTCTGATAAAAATATTCTAGCAGACTTTCTCAGCAAGCCTGATAGTTCGAGAAAAAACTCTTCACGAGAGTCCTGGTGAATGGAAAACAATAAAAAAAAACTCTTCACGACTGGACCCTTATGAGTTACTCTTAAATAGTTTCTTCAACAAAATAACTGCTAGAAAAAATAAGACTCTCTCAATCAGAGATCAAAGATTTTTATAATCCTGGACTTGAACCATAAGTCTACAATTTGTTAAACAATATTTGAAAACTACAATTTGTTAAACAATATTTGAAAACTACAATTTGTTAAACAATATTTGAAAATCTCATCTCTCAGAAAACAAATTTAGCTTTCGAAAAAGGATGACCAAATTAGCTGAATTTTTAGTCAAATAGGCTGATGAAATTTAAAAATTTAAAGAAATAGCTTTCCAAAACCTTCTTTCTACAAATCTGCTAAAACAGCAGGATATAAATTTCTTTGTTTTGGAAGGAAATCAGTACAATATTCAATAGATAAATAATTTCTTGAATTTATACGAATATTTTGAAGAAACAACCTAAAAAGGGTTCGTCTTCTTGATTGTTCTCCATTATCCAAGACTCTCGTGAGAAGTTTTTCCTCGATCCATCAGGCCTGCTGAGAAAGTCTGCTAGAATATTTTTATCAGAGTTGATAAATTCAACAAGAAAGTTATATTGACAAAGAAAACTATACCATATAATTCTTCTGGGATTATCTGAAAGTTTTTTGTTATTAAGAAAATTTTGGATGGCCTGGTTATATGTTCTTATAACAAATGTTTCAAGGGCAAGATAAATATGAAATCGCTATACATCATTTTTTATGGCTAACAGTTCTTTTTCATATATAATATAATTTATTTTGTTTGGTTTAAATTTACTAGAATTATAACCACAAATCAATTCATCCTTTTGATGAAGATTTTTTACTTTTAAGACACATCCCCAATGTTTATCACTGGCATCTGTCTCTAATATCAATAAATCACCATGTTTAGGTAGATAAACTGTAAGAATATAAGTTAGCTCTGATTTGATCTGATTGATAATATCAAAGTCAATAGATGTCCAAACAAAATCATTTCCTTTGTGCAATTTACGCAAAAGATTGCTTTCTTTTTTAGAAAGATTTTTGAAAAATTGTCTACCATAATTGAGTAGACCTAAAAATTGTTGTAGCTATTTGATATTATCCAGTTATTCTGAAAAGTCTTTGATCTTCGAGATGATGTGATCCTGCAATGTTAATCAATTAGTAGATAAGTTTAGACCAAGAAATTCAATTTCGATTTTTTCGAGTTCAACTTTTTTAAGACTCAAAATAATACTATGCAGAATAAATTTTTGAGCAATAATATTCAGGTGTTTCCTATGCTCATTTAGAGTATTAGAAAAAAAATAAGAATATCATCAATATATATACAACAAAATTGGTTATGTTTACTGAAAATAATATTCATTCAATGTTGAAATATTTGTGAAGCATTGCATAGACCAAAAAGTATAACAATCAATTTTTATGAAATATTTTTTTGGAACAAAACTATGAAAGTGAGTTTAAAATCTTTAGATTAAAGTGATTAATATTTCAAAGTGAGTCTAGATCTATTGATGAATGATTGATTTAAGTGATAAAAAAATATATTCTTTTTTTTATTCAAAAAAATATAATTTTTCATAAGTTCACTAAATAAATAAAAGTATGGATCCCCGTACAATAAAAATAGATGTAGATTCCATTATTTGGAAGTGATTGTTGTTTCTTTTAATAGTAAATTTTGTTTTTAATAAATTGGGTGGAGGGGTTGAATCTTGAGTTCATGAGAATATTATTTACTCAAATAACAAATAATATTTTTGGCACCATTGGTCTAATTAGTTTCTCTAACTACAATAGTAGTAATAATTTTCTTTTGTACATTAAGAAAAACAATAAGAAAATGTGCCTCAAATAGAAACTATTATAATTATAAGACTTACAATTCTCTAGGTTGACATATTACGTACCATTTCAAAAGGTAGCATTTCCATTTTTTTTTCTTAAGATTTTGTACAGTAAATCCACCGAAATCTTCTTTTTCTTGAGCAATCAACACTGTGGGTCTTAAAATCCAAATAGAAGTTCTTTACCTTTTTGATAACTTCTCTAAGAAGCTTAACTGAATTATTAATAATTGATACACTTTTTAAAGCTTTCCCTTGTTCTTTGCTCCACTAAACAGACCCAAAAAAAAAAAAAGTCAACACAGATTTTGATAAAACGCTAAAATTTTCATGATTATTCTTAAAAGAAAAAAAAATAAAAATATCAATCTCTCAAATATTCTTGAGTTCCTGTTAGGAATATGCATAAGAGCTGATAATGCAAATGAAATCATGTTACAGCCATGTTTAATCAAGATGAAATTTCTATTGTTTTTGTTTTTGGTTTTTTTTTTTTTGGGGGGTGTGGTGACACTATAAATTCGACTAAATAGGACATATGAATGAACTAATTAATTAAAACTTGAAAAAAAAAAATACAGCCATTATCTAATAATGATGTACATATGACTGGTGGGTCATTGTTCTTGGAAAACTTGAACTTATCCCAAAATCAAGCACCATTTATGGTACTCAAATAAATAAAAGGTCATAAACCCAATAAGTTGACACATTTCATAACATTTTATTAAATCATGCTGCTGATTGCATTGTCTAAACTAAAACCATATTATGATTTAGATTAATCATCTTGCATCTAAATTCAGTCAGCCTATTTCAAGGAAAGTTCCCATGGCTGACCCTTATCTTTCTTGGATTTTGGCCAAAGAATAAGATTAATTAATTAAAGAATGTACAATATTCATAAATATTTTAATTAACCATCATAGAGAATTGCGGACTCATCTTTTCAAAAACCAGCACTTTTGGACGGATTGGAACAAAAGAAAAGGCTTCAAGACTTACAACATTTGACATCCAAACGGCATTTTACATCAAATACTTGGAATAATTTCACACGCAATGCCTAAAACACGTGGAACCAATTAAGGAGAAAAAGAGAGAAAAAAAAAATCAAGTAAAATATAGTTTAACTTTCGTTAACCAACGTACAGGTGTGTTCCAGCTAAAAAATGAATATTCTTGATTAGCAAAACATTAATTTGGATTAGGTCCAATTATTAACCTTAATCAAATTGAGATTTTCCCGAATCATCAACCAACAAAGTAAACCCTTGGAACCCACCTACTCACAATAATTCGCGAAATCTTAAATTAAATTTTTTTTTTTTTAAATTATGATATTTAAAATTTTTTTAAAATTTTAAAATATTTCGTATTTAAATTTATTCATTTAATTAAAAAAATTCATATATATTAATTTTTAAATAATTATTATAATATTCTTAATATATATGATGATAATTTTTTATTAATTTTTATTAATTATAAATATTTAAATAACATATGATATTTTTAATAATAAAAAAATAAATATTTTATTTAATTAATATTTTTATTTATAAAATATTATCAATTAAAATTATTAAAATTTATTTGAGATGTTTTTTATTGAAAAATATTTTAAATAATTTTTTCTATCTTTCAAAAAAATTATTTAAAATATTTTTGATCCCGAAGGACCTATTTCAACGTTGACAAGATTGTCATTGATCTGATCGACTTGAACTCCACCATTGATATGAAGTTGTTCCAACTACTCTCTCGGAGGTCCCACGCTCTCTGTCGCCGTGCATCACCGTTAACAGTGGAAATAATATTTCATAAATTATTTAAATTTAATTGGAATAAAATTTTAATTTAATTTGATCTTTATCAAATTATGTTTGAATTAAAATAATATGATTTATGATCGAGTAAAATTTAAATATTTTGATATTTAATTTAAATAATTTGTGAATTTAATAATTTTTTATATTTTAATATAAATTTTATTATTTTATTTATATATAAAAAATTTAATTCTAATTTGAATATAAATAATTAAAATTGAAATCATGCATCGAAATTAAAATTTTTTATTTAATAAATAAATCTAATTAAATAAATTTAAATAATTTAAATTTTATTTCAAACCAACCTTAAAAATTAAATTCAAATTAAATTCAAATTGAATTTCAAATATTAAATCTAACTCAAATTCAAGTTTTTTATTACATCAATTCGGCTTGACTGAATTGTACACCTAATTATCATCCCTCTCGACACGTGGTCAAACCTGATCCTCCAATATCAACCATCCAATTCTCTCTTTCATGATGTAATTAAAAAGCTAGCTCTCGACGTGGCCCCTTCAATAGCTCCTCGGATTATTTAGCAAAATTGAAAATTCCGCTTTCTTTCTGCAAAAGAGTCTAATTCCACCTAATAGGTGGGTCCTAATTCTCCTTCCTACTCGCCACGTAGCCAGTTCTAAAGAATGGTAGTACCGTCGCTTGGGTCCACCTAAGAACGTACCTTAGATTCCTTGGACATAGACAACTCGAATCCAATACAAAACAAAGATTATCAGTACTTTGGATCTGATCACCTACCACCCAATCAGCTTCTTCCCCACTGCCATGTCATCAGTAAAAACATTCATGGGAGTGACACTTCATTTGATGATTGCTGGTGCAGGGAATTTCAAGAGAGTAGCCCAGTAGAGAAGCCTTATGTCCCCACCCAATAATAGTTTCTTAGTCCTGGCCTCTTGACTCGCAAAACCACCGTGGCATCTGCAGATTAAACAGATACACGTGGCGTTACGGCAAAAAAGCGAGTGAGTACGACTCCTAATCGATGACTTTTTTTTTCTTTTTTTTAGTTTTTTTGGTTCTAAATTTGTATAATTTCAGTGGGGATGCGTGTGTCATCGACTCAAGTTCTCTTCCCACGTGTCGCATTTCTCTTCAGTCTTCCCTCTTCTTTTTATCTCATTCTCTTCTCTTATTTCATTTCTTTTCTTTTCTCTTTCTTTTATCTTTCTTTTCTCTCACTCACATGGAACCTCCACCGGGAGAAGAAGAGGAACAGCGATTCCACCGAGTCGATTCACTCTCCGAACCGGATCTGACTTCAACCAGCTCAAGCCCGTCCTCGATACTCAGTGCGGAGGATTCTAGAAGCACGACGAGTTCTGGCGATATCTCCGGAACGAGCGGGAGTTCCGGTGAGATTTTAGCGGCGGAAGCTGTGGTTCCGAGGTTGCTTGAGCCTGCGCCTACTTGCGAGGAGTTGGTGGTGACGGTTACGGCGACGCAGAAATGCGTTGGAAGGAATAATAAGGGAGTGACGTGGGGGTTCACTTCGGTGATTGGTAGACGGAGAGAGATGGAAGATGCTATCGCCGTTATACCGGCGTTCATGTCCCACACGTGCGATCACGTGGGAGGTTGTACGGCTCCTGGTTCTAGAACCTCCGCTGAAATCTCCCCGATCCATTTCTTCGGCGTCTATGATGGCCATGGAGGCTCACAGGTAACAGAATTTCACTCTTTTAGAATTCAATTTGCTTTATTTTCCTTCCTTAACGCCAAATTTCCTTTTTCTTTTTAAATAATTTTGGTTCGACTCTTTAGAAATTTTAGTGGTTTAAGTCTAGGAGAAATCAAAGTATGATGTATCAGTTGGCTCCATAAAGAGAAAAGGGGGGGCAGATGGCGAGAGAGAGTCCCTTCCCGTTTCCATGGAAATCTTTGTGATTTTCGATGGTTTATAAAAATAATATAATAATAATATGTTTAATATCGTGGATCGAACATAAATAATTATTTTTTTTGACATGGTCTGACACGTTCTAAAAATCTGGTGGTCCATTCCACGCATAGGGGACACTTTATAGAGCCTTTCACATTTTTCCTGGACACGTGTCATTAAAAGCGCGCCCAAATTTTTTAGAGCTCAACACGTCTCAAGGCTTTGGTTTTTAGTTCAATTAAGCTTTGCTGAGGGTAGCCTGCCTGATTTTTATCGTCACGGTATTGCGTAATGCAAATCTCATACATTCGCGAGTTATTATTGGTTTGATTTTGATTTTGTTTATTGGGCATGGGCCATGGGGCCTGCTGGGGTTTAGCCGTTTTAGTTGAGATGGTGGCATGGTAGTATTTGTATATCGTATGCGGATATAAAATTATAAATACTGTGAGCCAGGAGGAATACAGAGGCTCCTTCATCGTAGGAAGAGGAAAAGTCACGGGTGAGACCAAATGTTTCTTGAGTGCGTCTAGTGTAAGAAATTTAGGTTTTATTTGGATAGATTTTGATTTTAACGAGATTAAAAGTAATAATAAAAATTATAATAAATGTAATTAAATAAATATTAAATAAATTTTATTAAAATTAATATTTAAATTTAATTAATAGTATAATAAACTCAATTGCATTACATAAAAAATACGATGAAATCTAAACTTAAACTTAAAAGTAACATGATGTAGGGTGATCGATGGTCGAATCTACATAAATAAGGTTTATGGTGGACCGATTTTTTATAAGATTAGATTAGCTCTTGATAATTTGTATATTTATATCATATAAAATATTAAAATTTATGTGTTTATATTATATTTTATATGAAAATTATATATTATAATTTTTTATAACATAAAAATATAAAATATTATTTTTTGATTTTATTAAATCAATATATAATAATTATTAAAATTATAAATTATATCATGTTTTTAATTTTTTTATATTATATTTTTAATTATCAAATTTAAATTAAATGATGAGAGATACTGATGTGATTTAAATAAAAGTTTTCATGTATTCTTTTTATTTTATCGCTAAATAAAAAAGTTGAAGATTATGATGGACCTGTTCTGATGACCTAGTCCTTCCCTCTTTTACATTTTACAATCTCCTTTTCTTTTCTTTTTCTTTTTTTTGTAAATTTTCCCTTAATTTAAAACTTTTTCACGTAGAAAGTCTGTCTGAAAATTAATTTTAGTTCTATGTCACTGTTTTATATTACCATGTGGTAGGTAGTTGCCGTTGACATTTGTCCATTATATGGACATCAAAAGAACACAATTCCACGAACTTCTATTAATTTCTAAGAAATCATAAACGAGCTTGTCTTTTCCTTCATCTCAAGACTTATTTTAATCAAATAACGACATTTCCTTATTTCATGTATACATTTGTCCTGCTATTGTCATGTCATGTTTCCAACAGAATCTTTAGATTTTCCAAAGAACTTTGAATAAATGTTTTGCATAATACATTAGAGGTGGAATAATAATTTATACATTGATTTATATTTTTATTGTCTGATCATTTGATTATAATTAAAAAATAATATTTTATATTTAATTTTTACTTAAATGCATAGTTTAAAAAAAGATATATGAAATTTATTAGATAAAATTCGTGAAATTTTTTATTAAAATTGATTAATAAAACCAAAATTAAAAATAATAAATTAAAAATTAAAAAATTTTATCACATAGATCAAATATGTAAATTTTAAAAAAATTTTAACAAATTTTGATATATTTTTTATATAGGTATTTTCAGTAAAAATTTTGATAAAATTTTACTCTTAAATAAGTATTGATCAAATTTAATTATAAGTAGTATTTTAAATAAAATTTTATATATTATTTATTTTTTAATTAAATTTTATTAATTTATTGATTTAAATTTTTACTTTCTCTGTCCCATTTTCTTTGTCCATATTTTCTTTTTGGCATGTCTCAAAATTATGTTTTATTTTTTGAACTTTTAAAACTCTTATTTTATATTTTAAAATTATTTTTATGATTTTTTTATTTTTTGACTTTAAAAATCATAAAATTTTAATTTTATAAAAGAATTTTTAATCTTAATATTAAATATATTAAAGTTAAAACTTTTTTTTTAAAACAAACAAATAAGGAAGGAGGGAGTATTAAAATTTTTATTAAATCATTTTTAATAAAAAATTTCATAAATTTCAATTTAAAAATTTTATAAATCGTTTAATTATCTATATTATTCTTAAGAAAAGGTTTGACTAAGACATCAAACTCATATCGATAATTGACGTTAAACTCAAATTAGATCATTTTAAATATATAAAATAAAGGATACAAATATCATTCAATACAAGAATTTAAATTTTTTTTACTTAATTTTATATTTTAAATTATTTATACATTCAATTGAAAACATTATCCAATATTTTTATAGTTTAAGTTATTTTTACATTCAATTGAAAACATTGTCCAATATTTTTATAGTTACATAACTTGTTTTTCTCTTTCACCTATTTTAAAATTATTTTGTCTTTTATTTTTTTTCAGTGGGTGTGCAAAATTAATATTTTCTTAAATGAAAACGAGTAATTTTATATGTTTACTTGTCTAATTTTTGTGGCACCACTTACACCAGTTGTACATGCATTTACAAAATAAAGATTATGATACTGTACTCACAAGCCAATGGTGTAATCTGGATCTTTTAGGCACTGGTTAATAAAAATCCCATCCAATTTAACCTTACAAGTCATGATATAGACTATAGAGGCACCAGATCATTGTGCCTTTAAGTTGATAATCATTGAACCAATCGACTTTGATCGGAAGGATTACATGTTAAGAGAATATTTATTGTGTCTCTATATGTACACGTGTCTGCGCTGAACATCCATTAGAGTTGGCTGTATCTTAGTTCAGAAGTTACTGTTTAAGCTGTGAATTGATCTTTCACATTTCTTAAGCTAATTAGCTGCTGTTTCTTGAAATAAGTAATAAATTATGTGAATCTATATCATATTTTCCTCTGGTGTCAAAGCAAATTCATTATAATCAATGCATGAGCTTGAAAATGTATCCTTTTAAGTTATCTCAGTTTAATATGTTTTTTGGACAAATAGCATATTTTTATTTATCCAAGAAAGTAGGGATAGAACCTGCTATAAAATACCGTACAACACTAACAAAACTATACAAATAGAAGCATATATACTTAAAATTAAAATTTACAAAGAATCAGTAAGTCTCCAGTTCTGACAAAGAAGAAAATGTTTGTCCTTTGTTGCCTGTGAAAAATCTTGCAATCTAAACTTTATAGAATCAACCATATAGTTAAATCTTCTCAGCTTCGCGTGGTTTCCCTCAAAACTTCATATTGTTCCTTTCCATCTAAATGAAATAGATGTATGCATTCCAAGCTAGTTTAAGGATTACCACCGGCAGAGATTTTTCCTTCAACAATTTTATCGAACCAAATTCATATGATCAGTCACCCACATCCCTTTGAAACCCAGAACAATACAGCTCCTTATTTCATACTAACTTACTATAAGAGCAAGAGAAATATAACAGATTTCTGTCCTCATCAGTTTGTTTGTAAAAGAAGCATAAGCAATTTGCAAGAGGAAAATTCCAAGAGGAAAGTTTGAGAAGAGTGGACAGCTTGTTTAGGATAGCCATCCAACTTATTAGTCCATGCTTGGGGATATTATGCTGAAACCAAATCACCTTATCCCAGTATCCACTCGTTGCTGTTTATCTCGAATGACATTACAAATCTCTGCAGCGTTGTACATAGCAGATTTTGTTACCAACCACCTTGGCTCCAGAGAGGGATATTTCATTTTAATATCTGTTTATGCTCCACTTTAATAGCATGAATGTGAAGTTTTAATTAACTTTTCCTGACTTAAGGAATTCTTTTCTTTCCTCACCGTGAAGCATTGTAAAATCACCTTTGCCTGTTTGCATTATATGACAAATCAGACAATCCTTTATTTGACACCCGTGATGTCACTTATTAACTTCAGCAAGAATTGTTAGGTGGCTAAATTTTGTGCTGAGAGGATGCATGGATTGGTAGCAGAGGAATGGGACCGTGAAGTGGTTGAGAGCTCTGGGTGGCAGAGGAGATGGGAAATGGCATTTTCCAGTAGTTTTAAGAGGGCTGACAATGAAATATTGACTGCAGCAGTTGCACCAGAAATGGTGGGATCAACTGCTGTTGTTGTAGTTTTATCTGGTTGCCAGATTATTACATCCAATTGTGGTGATTCGAGGGCAGTGCTTTGCCGGGGTACTGAAACAATTCCGTTAACTGTTGATCAGAAGGTAGCAATGGAAATTCCTTTTTACTTTAAGTCATTCTCTATTCGCTAGTTTTTGAAAATTGTTTAAAAGTGTTACAATTTTACAAGTTCATACACTTTCAAGAAATTTTAAAATGAGTATACAAAAGAAAGTGGAAGATGAAGCCAAATAGCCAATGGTGTAATAGCTGTCTTTCGTGCTGTAGTAATAACTATTCAAAGTCTCAACTATTCAACTACTGTCCCTCTTGCATAGTCAGATCATATTCCTTAACCTTCTAAGTAGAATATTTTCATGCTTTCAGGGCATAGTTATCCAATTAATTATCCAAACTAACAAAACTAGTGTGCTACAAAGACAAACCGGTAGTTTCCAGCCAAACAAGACTAACTATAACACATTGTATCTCTAATCAGATAATTTTAAGGCTTTGATTCCTTTCCCCTCATTTTGTTAAAATTAACTTGCCTGTAGATAAAAGATGTGTATGTCCTTTATGGCATTTGAGGTATACAAAATGTTAGAGGAGCACACTTTGGAGCATAAATGAATTAAAGACATCACTTGGCGAGTAATTAACTGCATTCATATATATCATAGTTCTGTAGTGGTGTATTTAAACTTTGTTTCATAAATAGGAGTAAAGACATTTATTTTTCATTTTTTTGCTGCTTACTACAGCCTGACAGACAGGATGAGCTCATAAGAATTGAGAGAGATGGAGGGAGAGTAATAAACTGGTATGGTGCTAGGGTCCTTGGAGTTCTTGCAATGTCCAGAGCTATAGGTTCTTCTCCTTTATCACTACATCTCTATTTCATTTCAAATTTGCTGTTTAGCATTTATCAAAACTTCTTAAATCATATGTGTTCAAGGCATCTTGTAATATGTTCTCTTTTCAACGTCATTATGCATGTGGGCATCCAGTCTATTCTATTGTTCTGTGATTTAATCCCAAAGGAAAGAATGTTTGATTCTAAATTATATTTTGGCAAAACAAGGATTGAAAGTAAGTTGTGGATTGCTTCATGGTGTTTTGCTGGAGCCCTAAAATGTATCTCATGATATATCATTGCAAGTGGATTATGTACATCAAACATTTTGAACTGCTTATTTGATTGCATTTGTAAAATTGTGGCAAAAATGAAACTTGCATTCTTTAAAAAAAAAAATTTCCTAACTGTATTAACAAATTATTTGTATGTCCCTAATGGACATGACAACACGAAAACTAAAGAGAACCTTCCATATTTCCTTTTTGAGATTTGTTTTCGTGTGAAATTTTAACATAGAGAATGTTTAGAATATATTTCATTATACAATGTCTCTGTGTGCTATATAAGTGATGCAGTTAGAGTTCACAGTAGTTATGTTTTATATAAGTGATTGTATTTCCTTCAACATGTGGATTCTTTTCTATTCTTTTTTACTTTTACTTTTGAATGAGTTATGTGGATTTGTCAATTAGTAGGATTTAGCATCAGTAGATGGCAATTGAAGAAAGTTACGGGTATTCTTTTCTTACCAGGAAACATCTACATACTATTATTTTCTGTAATTCTGATCTGAAATCTCATTGTAGTCAGTGTAAGTTGTAAGGGATGCCTATCTACATGGTGGTCAGCCTTAATGCTGTTAGAACTCTCAAATTGTCACCATCTCTAAAGACCAGATTTCTGTTAAAATTTACAACTTTGAAAGCATATGTAGCTAGTCTGCTGATCAGAAAGTTTGAAACTATCACCATTTGTAAAGACTAGTCCGCTATTTTTTTTTTTATAACTTTTTAGGAGAAAAGAAAATAATGTGTTTTTTTTTTTGGCCAAAAAAAATGTTGTTGTTTGTTATTCTTATTACCATTATATGGCTAATATGGTTTTGGAGGCAGCCTTGTTGCTTTCACCGTAGCTGGAAGTCTTCGACTAGTATAAGGACAGGTTGTCCTGCTAAACCATTAGAAAAGGCTTTCATTATGATCATCTTTTTTTCTAGATACAAAAGTATAATTTTGAATAATCAACAATATCTTAGTGACTTATAGACTGATTGAACTACCAATACTAGTCTTTGTTTTGCTTCTATCCTGTATATTTTGACTTCTACCATGTAGGCAGAGAAATTTGTTGCCTTTGGTTTTTGATAAAAACCATTTGCCTTGCTTGTTACCATATGCATATCAAAGCCTCCATTCAACATTCGCTCAGCCTTTTCTAAAGAATTTGGCTGGAATTCGGTTACCTGAAACAGAAGGCAATGGCTTTGAGTTTCTGAACTATAAAATTTGTTCTCTAATTATAATCTCAAAGGTTTTCGAAAGAAAATTGGCGGTCTGCTTAGTAATTTGTCCATTCATTTTTGTGCATATAACAGGCATGAAAGGTGGGTCACTGGTCGGCAAAACATAACAGATCATCGCATAAATAAAATTTTAATTGATTATGGTTTAGAGAGTGTAGGATGTTATTCTGAAGAACGAAATCATCTATAATTGATTTACTAAAAACAACAGTACCACCATGACACCATAATACAATTAAGGTCATATGTGAAGTAGGAATTCAAATCTTGGGTATTAACTCCTCCAGTTGGGAATGCAAATTTTGGGTTTTAAGTCAAGCTTGGATTGCTAGATTAGTATTTTCAATATTTAGTTTCAATATAGCTTCGTATAAACTTTCATGATTTTGTATATCACATTAATATTGAAAGTTATCATTATGCGTGCGATTGTAGTATAAGCTAGAAAAACACTGGTAATCTAGGCAATTTAGAAATATTAATTCTTCTTTCTCTGTCCATGACCATAAGTAGAGGGTAGTGGGGGGCTGGGGGAGAGGTTTCTGTTTTGTGTTGCTGCTGATTGCTGATTTTATACCTAGTATAATATTAAGAAGAACCCATTGTGGCTGAACTAATACTGGAAAGACAGTGATCGACCAAAAATGATAAATTCAGTTCCTGTACTCATCCTTGTGGTTCTTAATGTTGGTGATGTGTGTTTCAGGTGATCGCTATTTAAGGCCTTGGATAATTCCTGTGCCAGAGATTACCTTCATGACGAGGACGGATGAGGATGAGTGTTTGATACTGGCCAGTGACGGGTTGTGGGATGTCATGACAAATGAAGAGGCTGGGGGGGTAGCTCGCCGCCTACTAAGACGGCGTCGTAAGTCTTCGGTGGCTGGTGGAGTTTCTCCCGCTCAAGCAGTAGCTGATAATCTCACTGAAATAGCAATAGGACGAAACAGTTCGGATAATATTTCTATCATCGTTGTGGACTTAAAATCCAAGAGGAAACGCCAGCCAAGGCAGTGAAAAAGGAGCAAATTCATTTTCTTTCTTCAATTACCTCGTAATACAATTCCTTCTGCCCTACTAAAGTTAACAGATGAGGTTGGCAAGAAAGACGTGGCAAGTTCACCTAGTTCCACAACCAAACAGATCACAATTACTCTTCCTGACCTTTACAAAGTTAACTGGAATATGACATCTATTCCATAATAGGAAGAGGTTTGGTACCGCAAACCGTTAGATCAATCATCACTTTTAACTGGTTTGTTCAAGAGATAGAGAAGCAGGGATATAAAATAATAAAAAAAAAAAGCTCCTTCGTGCATATGTTCCGAAGGTTGAGAAAGATAGGGAAGGATGAGAATATCTAATGTTTAATCTCCCTGTTTTTTATTTTCTTTTCCAATTCCTATCCTTGTCTTCTCCCAAGTAATTAGAGGGAAACTAGGGAAATGTTGAAGCATTGGAAGTGCGCCTTTAGCACTCATTACTCTTTGTTTCACCATGTAAAGTATTCAGAAAAAGTAGAATATTTGCGATAGATGTTTCACCATGTAAAGAATTCAGAAAAAGCGGACAAATGGCTTGTTTTGGGAGTCGGGGAACGGATAGGGAAAATAAGTGGGGCAGAGCACTTGGATTCGAGTATTCGACTAATATCGGCCTTTCTAAATCGTTCCCATTTTCAATTTCTATTTCCAGCAGTTGGCATTTGAAAATGAGGTCTCCATAAACAAAAACGAAACCTACCTGCAATCCTTATATATGATACAAAGGTAATAAATCACTGCTATTTGTCATGGATCATGTTAAACACCAGCTGTTTAGATATCTTCACAGCTCCATTAGTACAATGTTATGCATTTGATAGACAACTAGGACATCTCTTTTAAGTTTAATTAATCCAATAAACAAGTGCAATTATGTTTGAAGGCTAGCAAGCTTGGAGAATGCTCCTTGCTGGTTCTTGAGCTGAGCATAGGTGCCTCGCTCTACCACCTTCCCATCGGCAACAAATGCAATTGAGTCTACTTTTTTTATTGTGTTAAGCCGATGAGCGATCACAATTGTGGTTCTTCCGACCATGGTTCGATCCAGTGCTTCTTGAACAACTTGTTCAGATTGCACGTCAAGGGCGCTAGTCGCCTCATCCAGTAAAAGAATTCTTGGGTTCCGAATTATAGCTCTAGCAATGGCTATTCTTTGTTTCTGTCCTCCTGATAATTGTACTCCTCTTTCTCCACTTTCTGTTTCGTATCCTTCCTTCAGTGCTCTACAGAACAAATTCAATGCAAACCAGAATTATTAGCACATTTCAACGTTGCAATGCCACTACTGCAATGGCTAGAAAGTAACAACTTACGAGATAAATTCATGAGCATTTGCAGCTCTAGCTGCCTCCACAACTTCATTCTCTGATGCATCAAGCTTTCCAAACACAATGTTCTCTCGTATGCTGCCTGAATATAACACTGGCTCTTGGCTGACAAGTGCCATTTGCCTCCTGTACCATTGAACATCTAGTTCTCTTATGTCAATGCCATCTGCTTTCACCGACCCCACTTCAACATCATAAAATCTTTGGATTAATCCAATAACAGTTGATTTTCCACAGCCACTTTTCCCAACTAGTCCAATGCTTGTGCCTGGTTTCACCTCCAAGCTAAATTGGCGTAACACTAGTGTCTCTGGCCTGCTTGGATACGCAAAATCAACCTTCTTCAGCTCTATCTTTCCAGTCATTCTTTCTAACTTTGTTCCACTGGTGCCATCTCCTCCCTAATACAATAGTCAACAGATTAATTAAAGCAAATTTTATGCTGTAATATACAAAAAGCTCAATTAATTTGACTACATATTTGAGCATTAAGGAAACTGTCTGCTTACTTGAGACCATGGAATTGAGGATTGTCGGTCAAGGATCTCAAACACTGATGCCACCGCGGTTGAGCCCTTGGCTAGATCAGAGGTCATGCTTCCAGCATCAGCTATGACCTTTCCAGTGCTCACCAAGACAAAGAAAGTCTTAAACACATCCCCTGCTGATATCTCTCCCTTTTCAACTAATATACCTCCATACCAAAAATCCAAAGCCCAGGACATAAAGGTTAAGCATTGAGCAGACCCCATACCAATTCCTGCCAGCCATGACTTTTTCCTTGCCTCTTTCCTTGGTTCCTCTTGAGCCTCATCAAAAAGTTGAAGGACCTTACCTATGCTCCCAAATGAACTTACAATTCTATGATTATAGACTGCTTCTACAGCTATTTGAGCACTTTGATTTTGTGACTTGACAAAATTAGTTGACATGCTGGAAAGCAAAACTTTTCGTGTGTAGAAACATAGAATTGTGAGAGGTTGGACTGCAATCATGACCACCGCTAACTTCCACGCGACAATTAGTCCTATAATCATCGCGATGCTCACAGCAGAAGTAGTTTGAACTAACAATGAAATTCTGTCTGCGACAAGTGTCTTAACCATTGAAGCCTGATTGCTCAAACTAGAACATAAAGCTCCACTAGAGTTTTTCTCTTCATCAAACCAAGCAGCTTCAAAGGACAACATTTTTTCTAGCATTCTCTTTCGGATTCTCCTGGTTAGCCGCTCACCCATATAAGCAAAATTATAATGCTGAATAAGATTCAGAATGATGGAGAACAAGGCGAGTAAAGAAAAGGTCATAGCATAAGTACGTATACGAGACTGCATTTCTTGGTGGCTTTTTGCAAAGAAGGCTGAAATCATGCCACCAACGTTTAAGGCATAGACAGGTTGAACTGCGCCAAAAGCTATAGCTGAGAGGCTACCAATCAAACCTTGCTTCCATTCTGGGGAATTTAAAGAGAGAAGCCGAAGGAAGGAAGGAGAGGGATGAGATACTGGTTTTGGACTTTCAATGTTAAGCAATGGTGTCGCAAAGAAAGCTGGGCTTGATTTAGCTGTGCTTAGCCTGCCTGTACTGATTCTTCCAACAGAAGAAAGGCGTGTTTCAGGATTTTGTTCACGGTCATCACAGCTGAATTGTCTTTGTAGCTTTGCAAGTTGTGCATAGTGGCCGTTCTCCATGTTTATCAGATCGTTGTGGGATCCCATTTCAATGATACAACCATTGTTAACCACTGCAATGAGGTCTGCATTTCGAACAGTGGAGAGCTTGTGGGCAATAACCTGGTCAAATTGTAATTAACTTTGAGTAATTAATTAATTAGAAGAAGAAATGCAAGTCAGGACCAAAAAAGGAAAAAGCAAAGTGGGACAAGAAAAATAAAATAGGGTAAGCAACTTTTAAAAAAAAAGAAAGAAGGTTTATTTGGTAGCCAAAGACAACTCATATTTGCTGAAAAACAATGAACAATAAAGAGGAAACCTGTTGTTAGACTGGGTGTTTTAAGAGAACTATTCAAAGAAAGTTCGTAGAAAAATTATCATACTGCTTTCCTTAAAAACACCTTTTAAAAGGAATCAACTATTGAAAAATTGGTGAGGCTAAACAGAATATTTAATCTCATTTTGTCTATTTCAAAAAAAAAACACATTTTGTCACAAAACAAAATCCAAAGAAATACATACAATTTTCATCACTCATTATTTGAATTTGGCACTAATAATTATAAAAAAGAAGTTGATTGATATTAAACACTAAAAGCACTTCAATTAGTCAGCACGTACAAGAGTGGTTCTTCCCATGGAGGCCTGATCAAGTGCATTTTGTACCAGTGTTTCAGATTCAGAGTCAAGAGAACTTGTTGCCTCATCAAGTAGGAGGATCACAGGGTTCTTGATAATGGCTCTGGCAATCGCAATTCGCTGCTTTTGTCCTCCTGACAAAAGTGCTCCGCGTTCGCCAATCTGTTCAATTTTTATGATGTTAAAAGTTAGACTTGAATTTATACTTCATGATTTGACTCAAGAAAAGAACAAACATAATCAGTCTCCCTTAACACCCACCTTTGTTTCATACCCTTCTGGAAGCTGTCTTATGAAATTATGAGCATTAGCAGCCATGGCGGCAGCCATGACTTCATCCATTGTAGCATCTAGCTTCCCAAACATTATATTTTCCTTTATTGATGTCCCAAACAATGCATGTTCTTGACTAACGAGCCCCATTTTTCCTCTGATCCATTTCAATTGCAAAGTTCTTATATCAGCTCCATCAATCTTCACTACTCCATCGTTTGCATCATAAAAACGTTGCACCAGTGCAATTGCTGTAGATTTTCCGCTTCCACTTGCACCAACAAGTGCCACAGTTTTGCCTGCTTCAACTTTGAGGTTGAAATCTTTGAGAACAACGGAATCAGGACGAGAAGAATATATGAAATTGACATGCTCAAATTCTATTTCTCCTCGAATTGTGTCTAACACAACGCCTTTTGTGTCTTCACTATCAATTTCTGGGGTTCGGTCAATCCTAGCAAATATTCTTGCAGCAGCGACAGCAGCTTCTGTGAAGTACTTCAGATCAGCAAGTGCTACTCCAAGAGACCTACATTCAATTCACCACGTCAACTTTAGTTAAATAGCTAGAGAAACTTCAATTTCAACTTAGTGGCTACATACAGATGGACAATCTGAAAGACAAATGGTTATTAATGATGCTTTTCATTTGCCAAATCGAATAATGATCTTATAAAATTCTGACTTCACGGGAATTTTAATGTGGCACATCATTATAATCCCAAAGTTTTGAGTATAATAAATGATTACTTATTGAAACCAATCAAGGTGATTGTGATCAAATATTTAGTTCTAAATATCACAACATCAAGATTTTCGTGATAATTTTCATATAGTCGAGTGTTAAATCTACTTCTCCAATCAGGTCTTACTTGAACAATAAATAGGTGTATGGCAAGAGACAAGTAAAAGAAAAGAAACTTCGGTTAAAAAAAAAAAAGAAATTTTTCTTTTTCTTTTGATATTTAGTACAAGAGAAGAGATAAAGAATTGAAGAAAAAAGTATTGAATTGTAAAATAAAAATAAAAGGATTACTCGGTTGAATAATTAATACCTCCATATATCTTCCTAATTTCCTTCTTACCAAACAGAAGAAAATAATTTTCTCTTCCCAAGTGTCTTTCATTCTCCCCCCCCCCCCCCCCCTTCCTTGCTCAAAGGAGAACTTAATAGGTTCAACTAGGGAAACTTGGAAATGAGAATATGTAAATATTTTATTGAAGATTCCTTAAGCACTTTCATGCGTTAATATATTCTATATAACATAGAGCAGACCTAATTATTAATCAATATGAGTAATAAAAAATAAATAAGATGGCTTAAGGCAAGTAAATAAAGCCTGACTTACAGTCCTCCCAATACAAAGGAGACCCCAGCTGCATAGATCCTTCCTCCACTTTCTCCTTTGTACATTACCAAATGACTTCCATACCAAGCAAGGAAAGCCCATATTGCAAAAGAAATCCCTGTGCTCCCCACTGCCAAACCTTTTGCTATTCCTTGCTTCAACCCCAACTTTATTGTCCTATCCAATATTGCTGAATATCTCTCCAATATTCTCCTTTCAGCTGTGAATGAATAAACCGTCTTAATGGAACTTAGAGCCTGCTCCACAATGCTGTTTGCTTTCACATATTCCTTGGAAGCTTTCTTTGATAAATAGAGAAGGTACTTTCCATAAATTATTCCTGGAATGATGAGGAGAACTAATGCTGGAAAAACTACTAAAGCCAACCTCCATGAAAGGCAAGCCGAAAATGCAAGTCCGGAGATGAAGGCTGATGAATTCATCACAAATATTGGCACCTGAAAATGTAATTAAACGAAATGATAAACAGATAATGTTAGGAACACTTCACTCTCTGGATTTTAATTAACAATATTAATAAAGCAGATCTGGAACTTGTTTCATGAGATTGAGCGATGAATAACATATATAATGGATACCTTTTCACTAAGGACTTCTTGTACGAGAGATGTATCTTTTGATATGCTATTGATGACCTCTGAGGTAGTCGCCTCTTGTGAATCAAAAAAGCCAACTTCTTGTCTAAGAATGGCTTCCAAATACTTGTAACGAATCTTCAACACTTGTCGCTCGCTGGTTTTGCTCCAACAGTAGCCTTCTGCAAGCAATATTAAGATCAATTTAGTCTTTTTCTATCCATTATATATTATATATTTTAACATGCAATAGGTAATCAGTTTGATCAAAATTAGGGCATTCCAAAATCTAGGGTTTCTTAAAATGAGCTTCTTATTTTCCTTGTTTCATTTTTGGTTATAATTAAAGCTAGCTTCCTCGGATCCCTGCTGTTTGGAAATGGTCTGCAACAGGTTTAACTTATTTGTACCGGACTGTCCCCTTGTCCTCACTCAGAAAGCTACACAAAAATGTGGGAAAATGTTTCTTGAAATTACCCATGAAAGCCATCACCATGACTGCTAATCCCAAGTATATAAAGAATAAGCTGCACTGTTAAGAAAAGTAAAAAAAAAAAAAAGAGGAAAACATATGAGGGACAGAAAGAAAAGCAAAATGAATGAGATTATTGACTGCCAGTTATAATTTGTAACTAAAGTGCTAACCTTTTCGACCTCTTCCATGAAATTGTTATTGTTTTGTTGGGTATTACCATAACCCATGATGTTCATTATGCGGCCAGCAAAGACAATTAACCAGTTTGTTGACATTCCATCTCCTATAGCTCCGATGGTACCCAACACCATTAGCAGAATATCAACCCAATCAGCATATCTGAAAATTATGCCTATATTATGCTTTCTTTCCTGCTCCCTTGGGAACCCATTTTTCTCTGGAGAACCCATTTTTTTCCTTCTGATCAGAACTGATCAGTTTCAAAGAAACTTCTGGTTTTCCTAAGAAAATTATCTGATCAAGCAAGCTGAGATGATAAAAGAAGAAAAGCAAAAAAGGACTGCAAGCATATATGACATTAAAGACTCGATTTGCTCTACCAAACTATTGGGCATTTGAATATCTATTTATATAACTAGAGCAATGATGGCTGCTGGTTTTCCATGAAGTGAACTTTATATATGTCATTGGCAAAAAAAAAAAAAACTTCATATCTGTCACAAAGCCTTTTGTGGGGTTGTTAAAGATAGTCTTTTTATGGTGTTGGTCAGGGTTGTTGTTGCTGTTATTATTTTTTTACATGGTATTGGTTGTTGTTACTTTCACTACCATGAGAGCAAGGATAAACCATTTTTTATGTAAGTTCAAGAAAAGATGAGTATGACCACCCTTTAATTGGGGCCATTTTTGTTTCTTGTTCCCTTCTTTTCATTTTTTTAATGGTTTAGTTTAGCAATTGTGATGTGATATCACTTTAAACACGTCCTTAATGTCAAATTTTTATTTTTAATTGATTTTTTATTATACAATTATTAAAGATTTGATTAATTATAGTAGACTTCCAACTCCTAGATCCAAGGTCAATATAAATTTGGCATTCTGTCATGATGTCAGTAACATATATATATAATTACAACATGAAAGACATGCACCAACACAGATTATATATACCTGAATTGTTGTAAGAGTAATTGCTTTATAAGGAATGACCATGAAACTAGCAATGCGGGAATAACCAATTCTTTTGATATTTTAATACATCAAGAATATCATCATTTAAAGGGTAGAGATCAGCAAAATTTAGACTGTATAATTTCTAAATCTTAAAGTTAAAAAGGGTTAAAAGTATTGAAAAGAAGAAAAGCTCTTGGAATGAGCTGAAAAATAAAAGATTCTTTTCTTAAAAATTGAAGGCTTCTTTTTTTTTTTTTTTTTTTCCTAAAGTAAAGCAGGTCTTTTTCTTTTAAAAAATTTATAAACATAAAGCATATTCCATTATATCTATCCAAATTGTAGTCAGTTGGATGCACTGATCCTATGCTGGCATAGCATCATATTCTGAGTTGTAGTGCTAGCCAGACTTCTAATCGTATTCTCTCACACTCAAAATGAAATAACATAATAATTAAATTAAAATCCTATTTCTTGTAAGCTAGAAAAGCAGCCTTTCTAATCCCTACAACCATACAAATAATAGAAAATATCATCGTCAACACTAACGTGATCCGTTGATAATTTTAATGATCATAAATCAAATTCTAACAGTTTTAAATGTAAAACAAATAAAAAATATCATCAGATCATTAAGTCCTTTTACCATGTCCTATAATAATAATGCATATGATTGATAACCCAATTAGAAAAGATCATTGATTAATTATAATTAATAGAGAAGAAAACATACAGAATCTTTCCTCACATTATAAATGCAAAGGGATACTAGAATATCTGAAGCTCTCTTTTCTTTGTCTATAACCTCACTACACCATCAATTAATATCGATCTTGCCCCATCATTAATTTACAAAATTCGTTTTCAGACATGTGAAATCTAGAGGAGATATGAGATCTTCCTTTCACTTATAACATGACATCGAGCAATTTCATGTTTTCCAATCAATTGTTGTAGTTGTTCTTTTCTACTTTAGGAATGTTGAAGATGTCAATCAAACAAGACATTTTTGCTTTTTTTGAATCCAAAATTTTTGTGCATGCATTTTTCTCTAATATTTGAAACATATATAATTGTAACTTCCAAGGATTATGTATGGTGCAAGATATTTAGCTGAAGGGCCTTGAAGGGGCCGGGGAAGATTTTTCCTTTATATCTCCAACTTTTGTTACGATTACATGAAGATTTCCTAGAATAAAATGACAAAAAAAAAAAAAAGTTCCGTCTCAAATCCCATTATTTTGTGGTGAGCAATGTGGGCAAAGGATAAATCATTAGTTTCTGCATCTTTTCTCTTGGCACTTTTCTTATAAGAATAAGATATTTCTTGGTTAAAAATAAGATTTTTTGTTCCCCCGAAATGGCAGAAACCCTCAATTTCCATCCTTACATCAATCCAATAAAATCTTATTGGATTCCATTTAGATCGTATGAATTGATTTTCTTATAAATTCTTTAGGTGACGTTTCTAAAACTCTTTTTTTCAAATGAAATCTGCTATAAATCTTTTTTTTTTTCTGTCAAAACATTGCTGCTTACAAAATATCCTAATATTATTTAATGAAAAATGCCACTATTGTGACAATGAATATATATAAATGGGGTTCTTTTTGCCGGCTTACCACTTTTGTTTGTTCATTTTGATTTGATATTTTTTTTTCTTGCATAGCATGTTTATGTATGATGGACCAATTTATGTTGAAGTTATGCTTACGAAGGATTTAATATTAAATAAATTTTAAATTAATGTTTTAATTTAGTTTAATTTTTTTCTCAATCAAATATACAAAATTTGAGAGAAAAATTCATCTTTAGAATCAAAATCTTAAACGCAACTTTTATTTTTTTATTTAAAAACTGTTGACATGTGATATCATGATTGATTAAACCCACAAAACTTATATGATTTAAAAAAAAAAAAGCATATGTTATAAAATTTTCTTCGATCAATGATTCAACATCTATCTCACCAATTTCTTTCACACCCTAAATTAAATTAAATTGAATTAACCCATCTCTATTTCTCGACCTGAACTTGGTGAGGTTTGTATATATCAGGCTAATTTTCAAGGATAGCATAGGCTAGTATTAGCCATTAAATTAAATTAACCCATCTCCATTTTCTATATATGTTAATGTTAGGTTAGCCTAAACTTAGATTGTATTTAAAATTAATTTCAGTTAGTGGACTTAATAAACAATTGAGATAAAGTGGAGTGGAGTTATTATTTTTGAGTTCTTTTTTTATAATCATAAGCATAAATTTCCAACTTTATAACCAGTATTGAGAGACTTTCACATGTTTCATTTTTTAAAATTTTTTTAAAATTTTTAATTATATCATAAAAATATGTATCATCTTACTTCATTTAAAATTTTTTGTCAAAAACGTATGAAGCATGTGCCAATTAAGAGGGAGCTAGAATTTATGCTATATCCTCTGCCTATCTTAGTACAAATGATATTTCCAAAGATTGAGATTATCATTGCAGGATATCAAGCATCCACAGATCTTCAGCTATTAGATATGTCGCTAAAGTGGCCGAAAACCCTGAATTTGTTAATGTAATAAAGTTGACTGATATCCCATTATTATTATTATTTTATTGGTCAAATACCATAAAATTATCGCGAAATATTGATGTGGCATTATCATAATTATAAATTTAATTATAATAAATGACCACTAATTAACGAAATTAACAGTTTAACATTGCCCTAGAACTAAAATCAAGCAAGAGTAATTATATATAATATCATAATATAACATATATAAAAATTTAATAAAATTTATTTACGTAAACACTTAGATGAATAACTTATATTATTGATATATAAGATAGTTTTAAAATAATTTTATCCAATCAATTATTTAATTTTTAAAAACTTATATTTATTCAAATCTTTTAAAATATATAAATTTTATCTTAATTTAAATAAAAAATTTAATATAAATTAAAATTTTAAATTATAAAAATATAATAGAAAATTTCACACACGGATTAAAAAAAAAAAACAAGTATGAATAATAATTTGAAGTGATGTCACCTCAAATTTTATAATAATTCTCGCACAATCGAATCTTTGAGATAATTTATTGATAAACAACATAGCATCATATTCCAAAGAAAAATTAATAACTGTATCAAAAAATATGGTAATCAATATTCCATATATATATCATAAAAAGAAAATATCACAAGAATTGATAATATGCTTAACATCATATATGGCGAATTCAATTTTTTTTTTAATGTTCATTTATAATATATAAAAAATTATTCATAAATTTAAATTCTTTTATCAATAAAAATAGTGTCCAAAATTTTTAAAATTTTTTTATTTTTAAGAGTATCCATAAATATTTCATTTTTAAGTGTGATTGCTATTGCATCGTTTAAAAAAAATAAAGATAGAGAAAAATGATTAATATATATTTATATATTTTTTTGTCAAAAAAAATTTAAGAATAAAAAAATTATCTTCTTTTTAAAATTAAGATAAATCATCAATCCACAAAAAAAAAAAAAATTATGAATTATTTGAGGCTCTTTGAATTTACAAATTATTTACCAACAAAAATCGTATGGATTCAGATCTAAATATTTTATTTTCAAACCCTAAAATTTAATTATTTATATGGATCTGTATTGAAAATGATTAATATATATGAAAAGATAGGGTTAAGGCTTTAGATGATTAAACTAAGAAAATGGGACCAATATTCACTTTAATTGTAAACCACTAATTTTAACACTACTTTAATTCCAATCTAATGTTTTTAATTAATTATTAAAGCAACTGGCATAAATGATGAATCCAAAGAGAAAAAAAGGTTGAAAGTGATGGCGATGGTCTTGGTTCATGCCTCCGATCATCTTGCTTGTGACTTCACCACCTTGGTACATGGCAAAGCAATTAGGATTAAGCATGCTTCAATGGACAATAGGGAGGGGACCTCTCCATTTAGACATCGACAAAAGTTAATTCACCAGTGGTATTAGACTGGAAACAAGACAGGAAAGACACTTGCTCTATCTTTTTCTCTATTCCCAAACAAAAAAACAAAAATCAAAAGCTCTTCCATTACATGAAGAAAATGTAAAATATTGCCACCCTTTTGATCTTGGACTTTGATCTTTAATTTTTTTTTATTTGTTTAAAGAAAATTTTGAGTTAAAGCAATATTTTAATGGGTCAAGACTCAAGATTGATGTTTGGATTATATGCTCATTTTTCTTTCCACTGTGCTTTCCAATTATGGCATGCAAAAAGTTTAACTGTTTCTAGCTTTATTTTCCCAATCTCATGGCAACTTTGAGCTGGGAAAAGCAAGGAACCATTATTTCATCTTATATTGCAATAATTATAAACTTGGATTAATGCTGATAATTAGTTATAACGTATTAGAAGCCTTGTATGAAATTTTGTATCTTGGATTGTATGTATAAACGATAATATAATTTGATAATAAAGATATTGATTCAAACATTCTCGTATTACTCTTTTAAGATTGAATTTAGGATGACAAAAAAAAAATTAATTCCTTTTCTCGTCAGCTAAACTAACCTTTGTGGGTGCATAATTTATTTTCTTCTCTTATTTCCTTTTCAATACAAACCACTTTTTCTTTGTAAAATACACTCGATCATTTCAAATATTTTGCATAATTCAAGCAGTCACTCGCTAATATATTGGGCTTAACAGAGACAGATTAATCAGAAAAGAAAAAGGCAAAAAAATGGTGGATTCTAGGCCGTCTACCACCCATGGGAACTCTAAAATCTAACAATGGGCCAGAGATAGCTCCCAAGCCTGCTCCATGCTGTTATATATGGTAGTATTATCCTTCTTTTCCATCATGGGGGCAAAAATAAAAATTTCTTTTTAATCTATATTTCTTAGGTTATCCTTTTTGTTCTGTTGGTCTGGAATTTGCAGATTGCAAGTGAATTAAGCACATAGACCTCCCTGTGCTAAAACTTGACCAAAAAAAAAATGGTAGAATGCTTTCTTATATGAAAATGGATTTTATTAAAAAAAATAGATTCAAAAATATATTATGTGATAAAAGATTAATATTATAAATGATTTTAAAACTATAATAAATATTTAATCTAATATCTGAATTTTAAAAATCTTTAATATTATATTTGAATGATGAATTTATTAATTAATATAACATATAAAAAGTTATTTATCCGTCACATATCATTATTTAAAATTAATTATATTAAAAATAAATATTACATTAATTAATAAATTTATAATTTAAATATTATATTAAAAATTTTTAAAATTAAAATGCTATCTTAAATATTTTATTATAATTTAAAAATTATTTGACATTAACCATGTGAGAAACCTCAAAACCTCCATGGGAAAAGAAGCTAAGCCATTCCCAGAGTGCTAAGATTATTACGAAACTTGATATTGGGCTTCCTACAGATAAAGTTACAAGCTCACTCTAAAACATATAAACAGAGAGCTGATCAATCATCTCCCAACTTAGGCGACTTTTCCATTATTGAGAAAACTGAAAACTTGTTAGAGGTTTACTGCAGATGGCTGGGCCTTTATTGCAAATTTACAAATATATACAAGTCGTCGCCAGCATCTCACATTTCGTGACACGTATCACTGAAGGATTTGCCACCATCAAAGGGCCCTAAAATATGGGTGAAAACTTGAGAAATCACCCAAGAACTTAAAATTCAGAAAGCAAAAGAATGATGCTAACAACAAGCTATCTTGCGAGGGAATTATAAGTTTTGGTTTCAGGCACAAAGTTAATTCATCAGTCTTGGTTTCAGTAGATGCACCAAATCTGCCCTGTTTAAATTCATTGGGGAAGGGGAAGGAAGTTGAGTTCCACAAGGCAACCGTTAAGAAAGCAAACTCATATGGTATCTTAAGAGGGAAAGCGATTTCATTTGTCAATTATTCATTTTCTAAGGCATCAAATAATTAAACAAAAGGATTGATTTGCACCAAACGAAAAAATTATGATTAGATAATAAAAGTATAATCATCTAAAGTCAGCGTAAGATAGCATACCTTCATAATCAAATAATGATATCAAGATTGCCAGACAAACACATACACTGATATCTTCCCCTGATAACAGTTTCATAAGAACATGTTAGAGGATATTTGAGTGCTATTCAATATCCATAGATTGAGGGCTTGGCAGTGATCTGAGGGGCATTCTGCTCCCTTTGAGCAACATATACTCCGTTCAACTATATCAGCAACCTTCTGGCTACACAAATCAGGTCCTGAGCTAATATGATTATAGGCATGATTCCAAAAGATACTAGGAGACAAGCCCCTAGCCCAGCTTTCTTCATCATCCCCAGCTCCTGCTATATAATTCCAGCTAAACTCTGAGGTAGTCTATGTTTAGTTAAGCCACTTGTGGAAGAGGCAGAAACAAGAATTAATGGTATGAAATCCTAAGAATCATAATCAGGCACTTAGTTTATCCAGATGACAGTTTTCTGAGAAATCCGTAGAGGACGCAAGGGCTTTTTTAAGCATGATGCAAGAGCCGCAATATCAGCTCCACTTGCATCCAAGTCTTTGGTCTATCCCTTCTAACTGGTCCTAAATTGCTGCCATCTCTGTTTCAGGAACCCAAAGGGGAAGGTGCAAGGAACAATCCCAATCAACAGAATTATGCCCTGCATCTGACTCCTGTAGAGAACCAAATCAGAAGACGGGAACAAGAAAGAGCTCCTATCGGTAATGCAATTACTTTCAAGCAATAAAGCAGTTCTTTGAGCATCACACCTCAATGCAAC